>OY757027.1:65978556-66438556 GCA_963580285.1 Lucinisca nassula | reverse complement strand
TAGAAGCTTCAAACCTTCCACAAATTTTTCCCCATGGAAAGACGATGAACCCTATTGATTTTCAAGGTCAAGGGTCGGAGATCAAGGTCACAATGGACTTGACCTTAAAATCTTATGAACAGGATGGAATACAGTTATCATCGTAGAAGCTTCAAACCTTCTACAAATGTTCCCCATGGGGAGACGATGAACCGTATTGACTTTCAAGGTCAGTGGTCAGAGGTCAAGGTCACAATGGACTTGACCTTAAAAATCTTATGAACAGGACAGAATATACAGCTATCATCGTAGAAGCTTCAAACCTTCATGTCGATGAATGTTGTGCTGTTGCGAGGGGGATGCTACGCTTGCGTTGCCTTGTTTGTTCTGTCGAGATTATTTCACTTATATCTAACCGATCGTTAATCACAGGTTGGCGAAAATCGAAGCTGGCATCCCCGGAGAAAAAACCACCCGACCGTCCGGTTGGCGTCTCACATGTGACCCTAGCCGGTTTCGAAACACACCCGTGAGAGAGCTATGATTAACAGTCATAAGGCAAAGAGGCACCTCAAAGCCAATCATTTATAATCAGATAGATCCGAGCTGTGTCCTAGCTCCATATTAACTGGCAAATGACAAGCACAATAAATAGTTTAAGTTTCGTATTTGTTTATAAAACTTGTATTATGGTTACTTTCTAAAATTGCCTCGATGCCTCGGGCCAATGCAGCAGACCTCGGACCTTTCTTTCTTTCTTTCTTCCGGTTTCACCTTTACCCCAGGAGGGACACAGACGGTGTACATTGCCATACACTCCAGTTTTGCAGGATGAAAGCCTACACAGTAATCATGTAATTACGGCAGGGGTTCTTTAACCTGCACAGGGGATGGTTCTCTCTGCACAGGGGGCATCCAGTTAACGTCCCGATCCGAAGGTCAATGCGAAATTACGAGATCAATGACATTATATTATAAGCCAGTTACTTATATTTTTATGACCTCCAATGTTTATTATAGATATATATAATTTGATTTATAGATATCTATTATAAAATTAATAGATATCTCGTAAAATTATAGATATCTCGAAATTGTATTAAATAGTAAAACGGCACGCATATACTTTTCTATGTTCAGTCATATTAATTGAGTCACGTGACTGATTTCACGCTCTTTTTCAAACGTGGTCGTTGTGCTCCACGAAATTTGTTCGAAATTTCACGAATCTCCCAGTCGAACACAAAAACGTGCTCCACGCTTCAGTTCGTGGACCACGAAATCACCAGTCGAATACCGCCAATGTCTCCAAAATGACATAAACAGGTTTTGACAGGGACAGCAAACCTCAAATCAAACAATAAAAAAAACAAAGAAAATCAATCCGTTGTTTATCCAAGTAGAGTTATACACCATTGTTGTGAGCCATTTTTAGCTCAACCGTCACGTAGTGACGAGGTGAGCTTTTGGATCACTTTTTGTCCGTCGTCCGTGCGTGCGTGCGTGCGTCCGTGCGTAAACAATTTCTTCAAACGACATCTCCTCTTAAACCACTGAGCGGATTTTGACAAAACTTCACAGGAATGATCCTTAGGTGGTCCCCTTTCAAAGTTGTTCAAATGGTTCCGGTCCGTTGCACATATAGGTCACAGGAGCCAAAAATAGATTTTTTCACCAAAAACTTAAAAAATCTTCTTCTCTGAAACTGCAAGGCCCAGGTCTTTGATATTTGGTATGAAGCTTCATCTAGTGGACCCCTACCAAGATTGTTCAAATTATAGTGCTGGGGCCAAACATGCCCCCGCCCCGGGGCCCTTTGGTTTTACATGGGCTTATATAGGGAAAATCTTTAAAAATCTTCTTCTCTGAAACTGCAAGGCCCAGGTCTTTGATATTTGGTATGAATCTTCATCTGGTGGACCCCTACCAAGATTGTTCAAATTATAGTGCTGGGGCCAAAGATGCCCCCGCCCCAGGGCCCTTTGGTTTTACATGGGCTTATATAGGGAAAATCTTTGAAAATCTTCTTCTCTGAAACCACAAGGCCCAGGTCTTTGATATTTGGTATGAATCTTCATCTGGTGGACCCCTACCAAGATTGTTCAAATTATAGTGCTGGGGCCAAAGATGCCCCCGCCCCAGGGCCCTTTGGTTTTACATTGGCTTATATAGGGAAAATATTTAAAAATCTTCTTCTCTGAAACCACAAGGCCCAGGACTTTGATATTTGGTATGAAGCTTCATCTAGAGGACCCCTACCAAGATTGTTCAAATTATAGTGCTGGGGCCAAAGATGCCCCCGCCCAGGGGCCCTTTGGTTTTACATGGGCTTATATAGGGAAAATCTTTAAAAATCTTCTTCTCTGAAACTGCAAGGCCCAGGTCTTTGATATTTGGTTTGAATCTTCATCTTATGGACCCCTACCAAGATTGTTCAAATTATAGTGCTGGGGCCAAAAATGCCCCCGCCCCGGGGCCCTTTGGTTTTACATAGGCTTATATAGGGAAAACCTTTAAAAATCTACTTCTATGAAACCGCAAGGCCCAGGTCTTTGATATTTGGTATGAAGCTTCATCTAGTGGACCCCTACCAAGATTGTTCAAATGATAGTGCTGGGGCCAAAAATGCCCCCGCCCCAGGGCCCTTTGGTTTTTCATGGGCTTATATTGGGGAAAATCTTTAAAAAATCTTCTTCTCTGAAACTGTAGGGCCCAGGTCTTTGCTATTTAGTATGAAGCTTCATCTAGTGGACCCCTACCAAGACTGTTCAAATTATAGTGCTGGGGCCAAAAATGCCCCCGCCCCGGGGCCCTTTCGTTTTATATTGGCTTAAATAGGGAAAATCCTTAAAAATCTTCTGCTCTGAAACCACAAGGCCTAGGTCTTTGACATTTGGTATGAAGCTTCAGCTAGTGGACCTCTACCAAGATTGTTCAAATAATAGCCCTGGGGCCACAAATGCCCCCGCCCCAGGGCCCTTTGGTTTTACATAGACTTATAATAGAGATAATCTTTGAAAATCTTCTTCTCTGAAACAACAAGGCCCAGGTCTTTGATATTTGGTGTGAAGCTTCATCTAGTGGACCTCTATCAAGATTGTTTAAATTATAGCCCTGAGGCCAAAAATGCCCCTGCACCGGGGCCATTTGGTTTTACATAGGCTTATGTAAGGAATATATTTAAAAAAATCTTCTTCCCTGAAGCCGCAAGGCCCAGGTCTTTGATATTTGTTGTGTAGCTTCATCTAGTGGACCTTTGCCAAGATTGTTCAAATTATAGCCTTTGTTGATATTTGGTATGAAGATTCACCTTTTTAGACCTCCCTCAACATTATGCACATTATAACCCTGGGGTCAATAATGGCCCTCCCCGGGGCCCACTTGTTACTCTATGGATCAGGTGAGCGATCCAGGGCCATCATGGTCCTCTTGTTAGCTCACCGTCACGTAGTGACGAGGTGAGCTTTTGGGATCACTTTTTGTCCGTCGTGCGTGCGTGCGTGCGTGCGTCCGTGCGTGCGTCCGTGCGTGCGTCCGTGCGTGCGTCCGTGCGTAAACAATTTCTTTAAACGACATCTCCTCCTAAACCACTGATCGGATTTTGACCAAACTTCACAGGAATGATCCTTAGGTGGTCCCCTTTCAAAGTTGTTCAAATGGTTCCGGTCCGTTGCACATCTAGGTCACAGGAGCCAAAAATAGATTTTTTTCACCAAACTCTTAAAAAATCTTCTTCTCTGAAACCACAAGGCCCAGGTCTTTGATATTTGGTATGAAGCTTCATCTAGTGGACCCCTACCAAGATTGTTCAAATTATAGTGCTGGGGCCAAAAATGCCCCCGCTCTGGGGCCCTTTGGTTTTACATAGGCTTATATAGGGAAAATCTTTAAAAATCTTCTTCTCTGAAACCAAAAGGCCCAGGTCTTTGATAATTGGTATGAAGCTTCATCTAGTGGACCCCTACCAAGATTGTTCAAATTATAGTGCTGGGGCCAAAAATGCCCCCACCCCGGGGCCCTTTGGTTTTACATAGGCTTATATAGGGAAAATCTTAAAAAATCTTCTTCTCTGAAACCACAAGGCCCAGGACTTTGATATTTGGTATGAAGCTTCATCTAGTGGACCCCTACCAAGATTGTTCAAATTTTAGTGCTGGGACAAAAAATGCCCCCGCCACGGGGCCCTTTGGTTTTACATTGGCTTATATAGGGAAAATCTTTAAAAATCTTCTTCTCTGAAACCACAAGGCCCAGGTCTTTGATATTTGGTATGAAGCTTCATCTAGTGGACCCCTACCAAGATTGTTCAAATTATAGTGCTGGGGACAAAAATGCCCCCGCCCCGGGGCCCTTTGGTTTTACATAGGCTTATTTGGGGAAAATCTTTAAAAATCTTCTTCTCTGAAACCACAAGGCCGAGGACTTTGATATTTGGTATGAAGCTTCATCTAGTGGACCCCTACCAAGATTGTTCAAATTATAGTGCCGGGACAAAAAATGCCTCCGCCACGGGGCCCTTTGGTTTTACATAGGCTTATATAGGGAAAACCTTTAAAAATCTTCTTCTCTGAAACCACAAGGCCCAGGTCTTTGATATTTGGTATGAAGCTTCATCTAGTGGACCCCTACCAAGATTGTTCAAATTTTAGTGCTGGGACAAAAAATGCCCCTGCCACGGGGCCTTTTGGTTTTACATTGGCATATATAGGGAAAATCTTTAAAAATCTTCTTCTCTGAAACCACAAGGCCCAGGTCTTTGATATTTGGTATGAAGCTTCATCTAGCGGACCCCTACCAAGATTGTTCAAATTATAGTGCTGGGGCCAAAAATACCCCCGCCCCGGGGCCCTTTGGTTTTACATAGGCTTATATAGGGAAAATCTTTAAAAATCTTCTTCTCTGAAACAACAAGGCCCAGGACTTTGATATTTGGTACGAAGCTTCATCTAGTGGACCCCTACCAAGATTGTTCAAATTATAGTGCTGGGATAAAAAATGCCCATGCCACGGGGCCCTTTGGTTTTACATTGGCTTATATAGGGAAAATATTTAAAAATCTTCTTCTCTTAAACCACAAGGCCCAGGTCTTTGATATTTGGTATGAAGCTTCATCTAGTGGACCCCTACCAAGATTGTTCATTTATAGTGCTGGGGCCAAAAATGCCCACGCCCCGGGGCCCTTTGGTTTTACATAGGCTTATATAGGGAAAATCTTTAAAAATCTTCTTCTCTGAAACCACAAGGCCCAGGACTTTGATATTTGGTATGAAGCTTCATCTAGTGGACCCCTACCAAGATTGTTCAAATTATAGGGCTGGGGCAAAAAATGCCCCCGTCCCGGGGCCCTTTGGTTTTACATAGGCTTATAGTACATCATAGTGTAGATTATATTTTCTTGTCCTTTGGGATCATTGATTCCATTGTGGAAATTTGAAAATATCTGAGGGTCACTGATGAGGCCTAATTGGCCGAAACTAGCTAGTCTGGCCCAGAAAACATGTACACTCCATATTTTTCAGTTCTATGGTGTATTTCTTGCTTCCAAAGGATAACCCTTTTATAGAACATATTTAATTTCACTACAGCTGGTGTGTGGGAATGTGTGGCGGCGGTAAAACGTCTCCCTGCCCTACATCATAGTGTAGATTATATTTTCTTGTCCTTTGGGATCATTGATTCCATTGTGGAAATTTGAAAATATCTGAGGGTCACTGATGAGGCCTAATTGGCCGAAACTAGCTAGTCTGGCCCAGAAAACATGTACACTCCATATTTTTCAGTTCTATGGTGTATTTCTTGCTTCCAAAGGATATTACCCTTTTATAGAACATATTTAACTTCACTACAGCTGGTGTGTGGGAATGTGTGGCGGCGGTAAAACGTCTCCCTGCCCTACATCATAGTGTAGATTATATTTTCTTGTCCTTTGGGATCATTGATTCCATTGTGGAAATTTGAAAATATCTGAGGGTCACTGATGAGGCCTAATTGGCCGAAACTAGCTAGTCTGGCCCAGAAAACATGTACACTCCATATTTTTCAGTTCTATGGTGTATTTCTTGCTTCCAAAGGATAACCCTTTTATAGAACATATTTATATAGGCAAAATCTTTAAAAATCTTCTTCTCTGAAACCGCTAGGCCCAGGTCTTTGATATTTGATGTGTAGCTTCATCTAGTGGACCTTTGCCAAGATTGTTCAAATTAAAGCCTTTGTTGATGTTTGGTATGAAGCTTCACCTTTAAGACCTCCCTCAACTCTATGCACATTAAAGCCCTGGGGCCAATAATGGCCCTCTCTGGGGCCCACTTGTTACACTATGGATCAGGTGAGCGATCCAGGGCCATCATGGCCCTCTTGTTAGCTCACCGTCACATAGTGACGAGGTGAGCTTTTGGGATCACTTTTTGTCCGTCGTCCGTCGTGCGTCCGTGCGTGCGTGCGTCCGTGCGTGCGTGCGTGCGTGCGTGCGTAAACAATTTCTTCAAACGACATCTCCTCCTAAACCACTGATCGGATTTTGACCAAACTTCACAGGAATGATCCTTAGGTGGTCCCCTTTCAAAGTTGTTCAAATGGTTCCGGTCCGTTGCACATATAGGTCACAGGAGCCAAAAATAGATTTTTTTCACCGAAAACTTAAAAAATCTTCTTCTCTGAAACTGCAAGGCCCAGGTCTTTGATATTTGGTATGAAGCTTCATCTAGTGGACCCCTACCAAGATTGTTCAAATTATAGTGCTGGGGCCAAAAATGCCCCCGCCCCGGGGCCCTTTGGTTTTACATGGGCTTATATAGGGAAAATCTTTAAAAATCTTCTTCTCTGAAACTGCAAGGCCCAGGTCTTTGATATTTGGTATGAATCTTCATCTTTTGGACCCCTACCAAGATTGTTCAAATTATAGTGCTGGGGCCAAAGATGCCCCCGCCACAGGGTCCTTTGGTTTTACATAGGCTTATATAGGGAAAATCTTTAAAAATCTTCTTCTCTGAAACCGTCAGGTCCAGGTCTTTGATATTTGGTATGAAGCTTCATCTAGTGGACCCCTACCAAGATTGTTCAAATTATAGTGCTGGGGCCAAAAATGCCCCCGCCCCGGGGCCCTTTGGTTTTACATTGGCTTATATAGGGAAAATCTTTAAAAATCTTCTCTGAAACTGCAAGGCCCAGGTCTTTGATATTTGGTATGAATCTTCATCTTATGGACCCCTACCAAGATTGTTCAAATTATAGTGCTGGGGCCAAAAATGCCCCCGCCCCAGGGCCCTTTGGTTTTACATAGGCTTATATAGGGAAAACCTTTAAAAATCTTCTTCTCTGAAACCGCAAGGCCCAGGTCTTTGATATTTGGTATGAAGCTTCATCTAGTGGACCCCTACCAAGATTATTCAAATTATAGTGCTGGGGCCAAAAATGCCCCCACCCCAGGGCCCTTTGGTTTTACATGGGCTTATATTGGGAAAATCTTTAATAAATCTTCTTCTCTGAAACTGCAGGGCCCAGGTCTTTGCTATTTGGTATGAAGCTTCATCTAGTGGACCCCTACCAAGACTGTTCAAATTATAGTGCTGGGGCCAAAAATGCCCCTGCCCCGGGGCCCTTTGGTTTTACATAGGCTTATATAGGGAAAATCTATAAAAATCTTCTTCTCTGAAACTGCAAGGCCCAGGTCTTTGCTATTTGGTATAAAGCTTCATCTTGTGGACCTCTATCAAGATTGTTCAAATTATAGCCCTGGGGCCAAAAATGCCCCCGCTCCTGGGCCCTTTGGTATAAGGAAAATCTTGAAACATCTTCTACTCTGAAACCACAAGGCCTAGGTCTTTGACATTTGGTATGAAGCTTCAGCTAGTGGACCTCTACCAAGATTGTTCAAATTATAGCCCTGGGGCCACAAATGCCCCCGCCCCAGGGCCCTTTGGTTTTACATAGACTTATAATAGAGATAATCTTTGAAAATCTTCTTCTCTGAAACCACAAGGCCCAGGTCTTTGATATTTAGAATAAAGCTTCATCTAATGGATCTCTACCAAAATTGTTCAAATTATAGCCATTGGGCCAAAAATGCCCCCGCCCCGGGGCCCTTTGGTTTTACATAGACTTATATAGGGAAAATCTTCTTCTCTGAAACCACATTTCCTTTGTCATTTATATTTGGTATGAAGCTTCATCTAAAGGACCCCTAACAAGATTATTCAAATTATAGTGCTGAGGCCAAAAATGTCCCCACTCCGGGGCCCTTTGGTTTTACATAGGCTTTTATAGGGATAATCTTTAAAAATCTTCTTCTCTGAAACCACAAGGCCCAGGACTTTGATATTTGGTATGAAGCTTCATCAAATGGACCTCTACCAAGATTGTTCAAATTATAGCCCTGGGGCCAAAAATGCCCTCGCTCTGGGGCCCTATGTTTTTACATAGACTAATATGGGGAAAATCTTTAAAAATCTTCTTCTCTGAAACCACAAGGCCTGGGTCTTTGATATTTGGTATGAAGCTGCATCTAGTGGACCTCTATCAAGGTGATTCAAATTATAGCCCTGATACCAAAAATGTCCCCGCTCCGGGGCCCTTTGGTTTTAGATAGACTTATATAGGAAAATCTTTAAAAATCTTCTCTGAAACAACAAGGCTCAGGTCTTTGATATTTGGTGTGAAGCTTCATCTAGTGGACCTCTATCAAGATTGTTTAAATTATAGCCCTGAGGCCAAAAATGCCCCTGCCCCGGGGCCATAAGGTTTTACATAGGCTTACGTAAGGAATATCTTTAAAATAATCTTCTTCTCTGAAACCGCAAGGCCCAGGTCTTTGATATTTGTTGTGTAGCTTCATCTAGTGGACCTTTGCCAAGATTGTTCAAATTATAGCCTTTGTTGATATTTGGTATGAAGCTTTACCTTTTTAGACCCCCCTCAACATTTTGCACATTATAACCCTGGGGTCAATAATGGCCCTCCCAGGGGCCCACTTGTTACTCTATGGATCAGGTGAGCGATCCAGGGCCATCATGGTCCTCTTGTGTTTTATATTAGGATCACTTTTTGTCTGTCATCCGTGCGTAAACAATTTCTTCAAACGACATCTCCTCCTAAACCACTGATCGGATTTTGACCAAACTTCACAGGAATGATCCTTAGGTGGTCCCCTTTCAAAGTTGTTCAAATGGTTCCGGTCCGTTGCACATATAGGTCACAGGAGCCAAAAATAGATTTTTTTCACCGAAAACTTAAAAATCTTCTTCTCTGAAACAGCAAGGCCCAGGTATTTGATATTTGGTGTGAAGCTTCATCTAGTGGACCCCTACCAAGATTGTTCAAATTATAGTGCTGGGGCCAAAAATGCCCCCACACCGGGGCCCTTTGGTTTCACATGGGCTTATATAGGGAAAATCTTTAAAAATCTTCTTCTCTGAAACCGCAAGGCCCAGGTCTTTGATATTTGGTATGAAGCTTCATCTAGTGGACCCCTACCAAGATTGTTCAAATTATAGTGCTGGGGCCAAAAATGCCCCCGCTCTAGGGCCCTTTGGTTTTACATGGGCTAATATAGGAAAAATCTTTAAAAATCTTCTTCTCTGAAACTGCAAGGCCCAGGTCTTTGATATTTGGTATGAAGCTTCATCTAGTGAACCCCTACCAAGATTGTTAAAATAATAGTGCTGGGCCAAAAATGCCCTCGCCCCGGGGCCCTTTTGTTTTACATAGGCTTATATAGGGAAAATCTTTAAAAATCTTCTTCTCTGAAACTGCTAGGCCCATGCAGGTCTTTGCTATTTGGTATGAAGCTTCATCTAGTGGACCCCTACCAAGATTATTCAAATTATAGTGCTGGGGCCAAAAATGCCCCCGCCCCGGGGCCCTTTGGTTTTACATAGGCTTATATAGGGAAAATATTTAAAAAACTTCTTCTCTGAAACTACAAGGCCCAGGTCTTTGATATTTGGTTTGAAGCTTCATCTTGTGGACCTCTATCAAGATTGTTCATATTATAGCCCTGGGGCCAAAAATGTTCCTGCTCCGGGGCCCTTTGGTTTTACATAGACTTATATAGGGAAAATCTTGAAAAATCTTCTTCTCTTAAACCACAAGGCTTAGGTCTTTGATATTTGTTATGAAGCTTCAGCTAGTGGACCTCTACCAAGATTGTTCAAATTATTGCCCTGAGACCAAAAATGCCCCCGCCACGTGGCCCTTTGGTTTTACATTGACTTATATAGGGAAAATCTTTAAAAATCTTCTTCTCTGAAACCACAAGGCCCAGGTCTTTGCTATTTGGTGTGTAGCTTCATCTAGTGGATCCCTACCAAGATTGTTCAAATTATAGTGCTGGGGCCAAAAAAAGCCCCCGCCCCGGGGCACTTTAGTTTTACATGAGAATATATAAGGAAAATCTTAAAAATCTTCTTCTCTTAAACCACAAGGCTTAGGTCTTTGATATTTGGTGTGAAATTTCATCTAGTGGACCTCTATCAAGATTGTTCAAATTATAGTGCTGGGGCCAAAAATGCCCCCGCCCGAGACCCTTTGGTTTTACATAGACTTATATAGGGAATCTTTAAAAATCTTCTTCTCTGAAACTGCAATGCCATGGTCTTTGATGTTTGGTATGGAGCTTCATCTAGTAGACCTCCACAAAGATTGTTCAAATTATAGCCCTCGTGCCACAAATGCCCCCGCCCGGGGCCCTTTGGTTCTACATAGACTTACATAGAGATAATCTTTGAAAATCTTCTTCTCTAATACAGCAAGGCCTAGGTATTTGATATTTGGTATGAAGCTTCATCTAGTGGACCTCTATCAAGATTGTTTAAATTATAGCCCTGAGGCCAAAAATGCCGGCCCTGGGGCCATTTGGTTTTACCTAGGCTTATGTAGGGAATATCTGTAAAAAAACCTTCTTCTCTGAAACCGCAAGGCCCAGGTCTTTGATATTTGGTGTGTAGCTTCATCTAGTGGACCTTTGCCATGATTGTTCAAATTATAGCCTTTGTTGATATTTGGTATGAAGCTACACTTTTTTTGACCTCCCTCAACATTATGCACATTCTAACCCTGAGGTTAATAATGGCCCTTCCCGGGGCCCACTTGTTACTCTATGGATAAGGTGAGCGATCCAGGGCCATCATGGCCCTCTTGTGATTAATATTAGGATCACTTTTTGTCTGTCATCCGTGCGTAAACAATTTCTTCAAACAACATCTCCTCCTAAACCACTGATCGGATTTTGACCAAACTCCACAGGAATGATCCTTAGGTGGTCCCCTTTCAAAGTTGTTCAAATGGTTCCGGTCCGTTGCACATATAGGTCACAGGAGACAAAAATAGATTTTTTCACCGAAAACTTAAAAAATCTTCTTCTCTGAAACAGCAAGGCCCAGGTCTTTGATATTTGGTATGAAGCTTCATCTAGTGGACCACTACCAAGATTGTTCAAATTACAGTGCTGGGGCCAAAAATGCCCCCGCTCCAGGGCCCTTTGGTTTTACATGGGCTTATATAGGGAAATTCTTTAAAAATCTTCTTCTCTGAAACCGCAAGGCCCAGGTCTTTGATATTTGGTATGAAGCTTCATCTAGTGGACTCCTACCAAGATTGTTCAAATTACAGTGCTGGGGCCAAAAATGCCCCCGCCCCTGGGCCCTTTGGTTTTACATGGGCTTATATAGGGAAAATCTTTAAAAATCTTCTTCCCTGAAACTGCAAGGCCCAGGTCTTTGCTATTTGGTATGAAGCTTCATCTCGTTGACCCCTACCAAGATTGTTCAAATAATAGTGCTGGGGCCAAAAATGCCCCCGCCCCTGGGCCCTTTGGTTTTACATCGGCTTATATAGGGAAAATCTTTAAAAATCTTCTTCTCTGAAACCTCAAGGCTCAGTTCTTTGATATTTGGTATGAAGCTTAATCTTGAAAACCTCTACCAAGATTGTTTAAATTATAGCCCTGGGGCCAAAAATGCCCCCGTCTCGGGGCCCTTTGGTTTTACTTAGACTTATACAGGGATAATCTTTAAAAATCTTCTTCTGTGAAACCACAAGGCCTAGGTCTTTGATATTTGGTGTGAAATTTCATCTAGTTGACCTCTATCAAGATTGATCAAATTATAGACCTGGGGTCAAAAATGCCCCCGCCCCGAGACCCTTTGGTTTTACATAGACTTATATAGGGAAATCTTTAAAAATCTTCTTATCCGAAACTGCAAGGCCCATGTCTTTGATATTTGGTATGGAGCTTCGTCTAGTGAACCTCGACCAAGATTGTTCACATTATAGCCCCCGGGCTACAAATCCCCCGCCCCGGGGCCCTTTGGTTTTACATAGACTTATATAGAGATAATCTTTGAAAATCTTCTTCTCCGAAACTGCAAGGCCCATGTCTTTGATATTTGGTATGGAGCTTCATCTAGTGAACCTCGACCAAGATTGTTCACATTATAGCCCCCGGGCTACAAATCCCCCGCCCCGGGGCCCTTTGGTTTTACATAGACTTATATAGAGATAATCTTTGAAAATCTTTTTCTCTGAAACAGCATGGCCCAGGTCTTAGATATTTGGTGTGAAGCTTCATCTAGTTGACCTCTATCAAGATTATTTAAATTATAGCCCAGAGGCCAAAAATGCCCACGCTCTGGGGCCATTTGGATTTACATAGGCTTATGTAGGGAATATCTTTAAAAAAATCCTCTTCTCTGAAACTGCAAGACCCAAGTCTTTGATATTTGGGGTGTAGCTCCATCTAGTGGACCTTTTCCATGATTATTCAAATTATAGCCTTTGTTGATATTTGGTATGAAGCTTCACCTTTTTAGACCTCCCTCAACATTATGCACATTATAGCCCTGGGGTCAATAATGGCCCTCCCCGGGGCACACTTGTTACTCTATGGATCAGGTGAGCGATCCAGGGCCATCATGGCCCTCTTGTGTTTATAATTAGGATCACTTTTTGTCCGTCATCTGTGCGTCAACAATTTCTTCAAACGACATCTCCTCCTAAACCACTGATCGGATTTTGACCAAACTTCACAGGAATAATCCTTAGGTGGACCCCGTTCAAAGTTGTTCAAATGGTTCCGGTCCATTGCACATCTAGGTCACAGGAGCCCAAAATAGATTTTTTTCACCAAAAACTTAAAAAATCTTCTTCTCTGAAACCACCAGGCCCAGGTCTTTTTTATTTGGCATGAAGCTTCATCTAGTGGACCCCTACTAAGATTGTTCAAATTATAGTGCTGGGGCCAAAAATGCCCCCTCCCCTGGTCCCTTTGGTTTTTACATAGGATTATATAGGGAAAATCTTTAAAAATCTTCTTCTCTGAAACCACAAGGCCCAGGTCTTTGATATTTTGTATGAAGTTTCATCTAGTGGACCCCTACCAAGATTGTTCAAATTATAGTACTGGGGCCAAAAATGCCCCCGCTCCTGGGCCATTTAGTTTTACATAGACTTATATAGGGAAAATCTTGAAAAATCTTCTTCTCTGATACCACAAGGCCCAGGTCTTTGATATTTGGTATGAAGCTTCATCTAGTGGACCTCTACCAAGATTGTTCAAATTATAGCCCTGAGACCAAAAATGTCTCCACGTCGGGCCCTTTGGTTTCACATAGACTTATATAGGGAAAATCTTTAAAAATCTTCTTCTGTGAAACTACAAGGCCTAGGTCTTTGATATTTGGTGTGAAATTTCGTCTAGTGGACCTCTATCAAGATTGTTCAGATTGTAGCCCTGGGGCCAAAAATGCCCCCACCCTGAGACCCTTTGGTTTTACATAGTCTTATATAGGGAAATTGTTAAAAATCTTCTTCTCTGAAACTGCAAGGATTTGGTATGGAGTTTCATCTAGAGGACTTCTACAAAGATTTCTTAAATTTTAGCCCGCAGGCAACAAATGCCCCCGCCCCGGGGCCCTTTGGTTTTACATTGACTTATATAGAGATATCTTCTTCTCTGAAACAGCAAGGCCCAGGTCTTTGATATTTGGTGTGTAGCTTCATCTAGTGGACCTCTTGCACATTATAGCCCTGGGGTCAATAATGGCCCTCCCTGGGGCCCACTTGTTACTCTATGGATCAGGTGAGCGATCCAGGGCCATCATGGCCCTCTTGTGTTTTATATTAGGATCACTTTTTGTCTGTCATCCGTGCGTAAACAATTTCTTCAAACGACATCTCCTCCTAAACCACTGATCGGATTTTGACCAAACTTCACAGGAATGATCCTTAGGTGGTCCCCTTTCAAAGTTGTTCAAATGGTTCCGGTCCATTGCACATATAGGTTACAGGAGCAAAAAAACAGATTTTTTCACTGAAAACTTAAAAAATCTTCTTCTCTGAAACTGCAAGGCCCAGGTCTTTGATATTTGGTATGAAGCTTCATCTAGTGGACCCCTACCAAGATTGTTCAAATTATATTGCTGGGGCCAAAAATGCCCCCGCCCCGGGGCCCTTTGGTTTTACATGGGCTTATATAGGGAAACTCTTCAAAAATCTTCTTCTCTGAAACCACAAGGCCCAGGTCTTTGATTTTTGGTATGAAGCTTCATCTAGCAGACCCCTACCAAGATTGTTCAAATTATAGTGCTGGGGCCAAAAATGCCCCCGCCCCGGGGCCCTTTGGTTTTACATGGGCTTATATAGGGAAAATCTTTAAAAATCTTCTTCTCTGAAACTGCAAGGCCCAGGTCTTCGCTTTTTGGTATCTAGCTTCATCTACTGGACCCCTACCAAGATTGTTCAAATTATAGTGCTGGGGCCAAAAATGCCCCCGCCCCGGAGCCCTTTGGTTTTACATAGGCTTATGTAGGGAAAATCTTTAAAAATCTTCTTCTCTGAAACTTCAAGGCCCATGTCTTTGATATTTGGTATGAAGCTTCATCTTGTGGACCTCTACCAAGATTGTTCAAATTATAGCCCTGAGGCCAAAAATGCCCCTGCTTCGGGGGCCCTTCGGTTTTACATAGACTTATATAGGGGAAAATCTTTAAAAATCTTCTTCTCTGAAACCGCAAGGCTCAGGTCTTTGATATTTGGTGTGTAGCTCCATGTAGTGGACCTTTGCCAAGATTGTTCAAATTATAGCCTTTGTTGATATTTGGTATGAAGCTTCACCTTTTTAGATCACCCTCAACATTATGCACATTATAGCCCTGGGGTCAATAATGGCCCTCCCCAAGGCCCACTTGTTACTCTATGGATCAGGTGAGCGATCCAGGGCCATCATGGCCCTCTTGTGTTTTATATTAGGATCACTTTTTGTCTGTCATCCGTGCGTAAACAATTTCTTCAAACTACATCTCCTCCTAAACCACTGATCCGATTTTGACCAAACTTCACAGGAATGATCCTTAGGTGGACCCCTTTTAGAGTTGTTCAAATGGTTCTGGTCTGCTGCATATCAAGGTCACAGGGGCCAAAAATAGATTTTTTTAATGAAAACTTAAAAAATCTTCTTCTCTGAAACCATAAGGCCCAGGTCTTTGATATTTGGTACGAAGTTTCATCTAGTGGATCCCTACCAAGATTGTTCAAATTATAGTGCTGGGGCCAAAAATGCCCCCGCCCTGGGGCCCTTTGGTTTTACATAGGCTTATATAGGGAAACTCTTTAAAAATCTTCTTCTCTGAAACCACAAGGCCCAGGACTTTGATATTTGGTATGAAGCTTCATCAAGTGGACCCCTACCAAGATTGTTCAAATTATAGTGCTGGGGCAAAAAATGCGACCGCCCCGGGGTCCTTTGGTTTTACATAGGCTTATATAGGGAAACTCTTTAAAAATCTTCTTCTCTGAAACACAAGGCCCAGGACTTTGATATTTGGTATGAAGCTTCATCTAATAGACCTCTACTAAGATTGTTCAAATTAAAGCCCTTGGGCCAAAAATGTCCCCGCTCTGGGGCCCTTTGGTTTTACATAGACTTATATAGGGAAAATCTTTAAAATTCTTCTTCTCTGAAACCACAAGGCCCAGGTGTTTTATATTTGGTATGAAGCTTCTTCTAAAGGACCCCTACCAAGATTATTCAAATTATAGTGCTGGAGCCAAAAATGCCCCCGCCCCGGGGCCCTTTGGTTTTACATAGGCTTATATAGGGATAATCTTTAAAAACCTTCTTTTCTGAAACCACAAGGCCCAGGACTTTGATATTTGGTATGAAGCTTCATCTAATAGACCTCTACCAAGATTGTTCAAATTATAGCCCTGGGGCCAAAAATGCCCCCGCCCCGGGGCTCTATGGTTTTACATAGACTAATATAGGGAAAATCTTTAAAAGTTTTCTTCTCTGAAACCACAAGGCCTGGGTCTTTGATAGTTGGTATGAAGCTGTATCTAGTGGACCTCTATCAATATTATTCAAATTATAGCACTGAGACTAAAAATGTCCCCGCTCTGGGGCTCTTTGGTTTTACATAGACTTATATAGGGAAATCTTTAAAAATCTTCTTCTCTGAAACTGCAAGGCCAAGGCCTTTAATATTTGGTATGGAGCTTTATCTAGTGGACCTCTACCAAGATTGTTCAAGGTATAGCCCTGGGGCCACAAATGCCCCCACCCTGGAGCCCTTTGGTTTTAAATAGATTTATATAGCCCCGGGGCCATTTGGTTTTGCATAGGCTTATGTAGGGAATATCTTTAAAAAAAAATCTTCTTCTCTGAAACCGCAAGGCCCAGGTCTTTGATATTTGATGTGTAGCTTCATCTAGTGGACCTTTGCCAAGATTGTTCAAATTATAGCCTTTGTTGATGTTTGGTATGAAGCTTCACCTTTAAGACCTCCCTCAACATTACGCACATTAAAGCCCTGGGGCCAATAATGGCCCTCTCTGGGGCCCACTTGTTACACTATGGATCAGGTGAGCGATCCAGGGCCATCATGGCCCTCTTGTTTTTTTTTGCATTGCTGCGGCTCAAATACAGAGGACCCTCGATATAACTACAGCATTTGTTCCTTAACAGTTTGCCATTATCAAGAATTTGCCGCTGTAAAACAACAGTCGTAAAGTTATAACTGATATGCAATGAAGTGTCTTTTTACCTTACCTCTTATCTTGCTTTTCACGACAACCTCTATCTTTGCAAAAAGTGTAGATCCAGATCAGATGGCTTCCTCAGAAGCCATCTGATCCAGATCTACACTGTTTGACATTCAGTTTATGAAGTTGTAGTAATAAATTACATCAATCTGATTGGTTCAAAGTAGGAAATGGGTGTGGCTAAACTGAATATTCAGCAGGATAAGGGTTAATTACTCCAATAAATAAATGTTGTGGAAATTTGTTAGAATAAACCAGATGAGGCGATTCTAATGATTATCCATAATACATGTTCTTTTGACTGTGAAATTCAATCTTCTTGAATATATCCATCAATTCAGCTTAAAGTTATCTTAAACAAGCAATCAGTTATGTTGAAATTGTTGTTACAGTGTTTTATCATTATATAGAATACAGTATTAACCCATAGCCTGCTGAATATTCATTTCTGACTTTGAACCAATCAGATTAATTGATGTAATTTATTCTTACAAATCCATAAACTGAATGTCAAACTGTGTAGATCCTGATCAGATGGCTTCTTCAGAAGCCTTCAGATCTGGATCTACACTGTTTCCAAAGATAGTGGTTGTCATGAACAGCAGGATAAGAGTTAAGAGACTTAACCCAAAAGACTTTGAGAAAAACTACATCTGAAAATGTTGTCTGCTTATGGCGTCTGCTGAATCCTTTTGCAAACTTTTTAAAAATATTTTTGCATACAGGCAAACAGTGTGGCCCAAGATCAGACTTCTCCTAGAGGATCAGTCTGATCTGGGTCCACACTATTTGCAAAAAATAATTTTCAAGTACTTGGCAGACGACAAAGCAGACGACAATTGTCGTGATTGGCATTTTATGGGTTGAAAGGTGTTGACTGTGTACTTTTGATTGACAGGTGGTGTATGGACAAAGAACTTAGCCAATTTTGAGCACTTTTCCATAGAGGTGGTTTTCAAGGTCACAGGTCGTGGGCGAGTTGGCGCTGATGGATTGGTAAGTTTAATCTATAGCTTATGGAAAACTGAATATGTTCAACTAGCCACTGCTGGCATCATGGCACAGTCCAGGGCTTTATCCAGGTATTTTGGGAAAAGGCCCCTGGGCAATATTGGGGAAAAATTACCGACAAAATACCAAAAAAGGGAACACAATTTCATCAGAGATACAGCTGTAGCTTCACTGTGGTGAATTTTCATGTTAACCTCTGATGTTAAGTATTGTTTTGTCTGTTCCTTTTGTTGTGACTTTTATTTCTTCATTTTAGTGGGGGGGGGATGGTGAAATTGAGAAAAATTTAGGCTATTTGGCATTGGGAATGGGGCCGATTTCGGCCCTGCTGAACAGACAGAAAATGCCCTGCAGTCTGATGCATGTAAAAATATTAATGCGTCAGATTTGAGATCGAGAGGTAGCCTGTTCAATCCCTTCCACTTGGACTGCAGATTTCAAAATAAATGTATGCTAAATCACTGTAAGTACTACGTCAGGTCAGCCCCCGCCCATCGGGGCTTGAAGAAATATATGGGCTGCATGATGTTTCCACACAAGACCTGAATCCTACCCGCACAGGAGTACTGGTAAACCGCTTAGAGGATCTAAGCCTGCCCAGGCAAAGCGGTGCGAGTTGGCCCATCCATGCTTATAAACCCTATTTGTTTCATTGGGCGACAGGACTTGAGATGTCATTTCATCTCAGTGTCGGGTTAAAGTTCCACAAAATGGAAGCAACGTCTCCAAAATGACCTTTACAGTGTTTACAGGGACGTTAAGCCTCAAATCAAAGAAGCAAACAAATCACTTGGAGAGCGGATTTCAAAATAAATGTATGCTAAATCACTGCAAGTACTTTAGCATAAGGTCAGGAGACATACAAAAACACTACCAAATACTCTGCAATATATCAATGTTTTATTAACCATAGCTTTTTTTTCCTTATATAGGCGGTGTGGTTTACAGAGATGAAGGGGATTGAAGGGCCAGTGTTTGGCAGTAATGACTACTGGAAAGGATTAGGAGTCTTTTTTGACTCCTTCGACAATGATGGACAGGTAGGTCCTTATTTCAGCAGAGTTATCATTGATTTCTCCTAATAACCTCTTTTTCCCCATCCAGCATGTCCCAGTCGCATTTATACTTCAATGATCTCAAGTATTGGTGCAGACAGGCCGAAGCAAACATTTCAGACCCACATCAGACTGCTCCTAAAGGAGCAGTCTGATCAGACTGCTCCTTCAGGACTTATATAACATGTACATTTTTTGCAAGTCATCTTAAAAGCCTGTTATATCCAAACCGATGTTTTCATGGACAGTGTTAGAGTCAAAGTCCTAAAAATTCAGACACCTTGAGACCTTGCTGTAATTCTCTTAAAATCTTAACAAATTTGTTTTATGATCCAGCAAGGAGTCCAAAGAGTGCACACAGCATAGCAAACAGTGTAGACCCTGATCAGACTGCTCCTATCTGGTGATATCCAAAACAATGTTTTTAAGAGTCAAAGTCCTAAAAATTCCAACACCTTGAGGACTTGCTGTAATTCTCTTAAAATCTGAACAAATTTGTTTCAAGATCCAGCAAGGAGTCCAAAGAGTGCAGACTGCATGGCAAACAGTGTAGACCCTGATCAGGGTCTACACTGTTTGCCATGCTGTCTGCACTCTTTGGACTCCTTGCTGGATCTTGAAACAAATTTGTTCAGCTTTTAAGAGAATTACAGCAAGTCCTCATGGTGTCAGAATTTTTAGGACTTTGACTCTTAACACTGTCCATGAAAACATCGTTTTAGGTATAACAGGCTAAAAGCCAAAAATGTACATGTTATTTAAGTCAAGCCATGAAAAAACTTCCTTCAGGCTTTGTGACAAGGAATGACACTGAACAGACTGCTCATCTTAATAGATTCACAAAAGTGTTGGAAGTTTTAGATATAAAAAAACAAAACAAAAAAAAAACATTGTTTGGATCCAAAGTAGACCCGGTATGATTAAAACAGCTGTAATATATCCGAACAATAAGGCATAGATTACAGTAAAATTCCAATATTAAGCTTAAGACCACCTTTGGGACTGTTCAACAGTGGTCTTAAAGACCACTTTTGAACAGTTCCAAAGGTTTCTCTTATTAGATTAGGAGTGAGGTGGTGTAGAAAACGCTCAAAAGAATAAATAAAACATTCTTAATAAGCTTTTAAAAGCAGGTTTACATGGTCTCAATAGCGGAAATTTATATATATAAAAATGACCATTAACCCTTGTCCTGCTGAACCCAGATATGACTTATCTTTCAAACAATGAAGATCCAGATCAGATGGCTTCTGAAGAAGCCATCTGATCAGGATCTTCATTGTTTGTCATTCAGTTGATTAATTTGTCACAAAAATTTGCATCAGGTAACCTGATTGGTTGATAATCGGTAGTGGGTGTGGCATATTTAGATATTCAGCAGGACGAGGGTTAAGGTTCCTTTTAGGTGGTCTCAATAGCGGAATTTTACTGTATATAGAAAAATGGCCATTTATGGTTATTTTTCTATATAATCTGCATGTATATAGAAAAAAACCTTGTAAATGACCATAACTACAGCATCTTGTACAAAACTTGCTGTTCATTTTTACCCGCTTTCATTGCATGTACAAAACAAATGTTTAATTTGTGGTGCATGTTTATGAACCCTGCCTGGAAGTCAAGTATTGCCGTAGAATTAGAACAGGTCATAGTGACACCTTTACAAAATAGCATATCCAAAGATACATTTACTGCAGTGATGACAAAATCACCAAACATTATAACCAAATGTGTCCAAATTTGGCAATAGGAACATGCAGTTGTAATTAATCATGTTCAAATTTGGCAAAAGAAGCATGCAGTTGTAACTAATCATTTTCAAATTTGGCGAAAGAAGCATGCAGTTGAAACTAATCATGTTCAAATTTGGCAAAAGGAACATGTAGTTGTAACTAAACATGTTCAAATTTGGCAAAAGGAGCATGCAGTTGTAATTGTTCATGTTCAAATTTGGCAAATGGAACATGCAGTTGTAACTTATCATGTTCAAATTTGGCAAAAAAAAACTTGCATTTGTAACTAAACATGTTCAGATTTGACAAAAGGAACTTGCAGTTGTAACTAAACATGTTCAGATTTGACAAAAGGAGTATGCAGAACTTTGTAACTAAATATGCATTATCTATTCATTTTTGTTTGGATATAACACGGTTGTTCTTTAAACTAACACAGGTCCTGCTTTGGACCCCATTAGTGTTCAGGCCTCATGTTTTTTCAGGCATTTGCAGGATTTCAGGCTTTTAGAGTTTGATGTCTTACTTTAGATTTTGATTTTTCTTCCTATATTCTGCTTACAATGACTTTTTAACCCTTATTTTGCTGAAAAAAAATTATTTAGCCACACCCATGTCTGACAATTCACCAGTAAAATTACCTTTTATAATGTATTTGTTCAATAAGCAAACTGCATTACAAACAGTGTAGAACCTGATGAGAAGCCATCAGATCTGGATCCACACTGTTTGCAAAAGTAATGGTTGTCCTCTTCAGCAGGATAAGGGTTAAGGCTGCAAAATCCGGCCTTTCAGGCATGGAAAAACTCGGTTAGTATGAGGCCTGGTGTTATAAAGACGTTGTGGCGTATGTTCCAATACTTTTAAAATATTGTTTCAGAGGAAGAAAGGAGCTGATACGGTAACAGAGCACGCTGACAGTGTGATTATTCAGCTTTTTTCTCGCACAGTTTTTATTTATATTTTTTCCATGGTACACCTGTGGACACAAAAGCATTCAAACTCCAGTGAAATAACTTTCAATGAATCTCTTTGCATCAAGTTAGTTTGACAAGCAAATATCATTCTTCAAAGAATTCTAAAACTAGATCAAGCATTTGATTGGTCTCATTTTGGCAAACAGTTTCTGATTGGCATGTGAGATGTATTTTGATTGGACAGTGCAGGAGTCAGCAATGAAATGTACACCACCTTGTGTTTTGAATTTATTTCTCACCACCTTGTGTTTTGAATTTATTTCTGTCTGGCAGTTGACTGATAGGATGTTAGGTTATATTGAATGATGTTTCAAGTCAGAATGAAATGAAGCTCATTAAATTTGAACGGTTTTGTGTCCACAGGTATATCTGTTTTCATGTGTGACAGCCTACCTCATAAAGCAGTTATCGCAGCCATTTAAAAGTCAGCCATTTTGTAAGAAATCAACTTATCAAGAAGTTCTGTCAGTTTAAACCCTTATCTTGCTGAATATTCAGTTTAGCCACAACCATTTCTGACTTTGAACCAATCAGATTACTTGATGTAATTTATTCTTACAAATCCTAAACTGAATGTCAAACAGTGTAAATCCTGATCAGATGGCTTCTTCAGAAGCCATCTGATCTGGATCTACACTGTTTTCAAAGTTAGGGGTTGTCGTGAACAGCAGGATAAATGTTAAAAGTTAAACAGTATGCAAAAGTCTTTGCGAACTTGCAGAATAGTTGAAATGGAAACAAAATACTCACAAAACTGTGGGGGAGGGGGGTGCGAGGGGTGATAATACAACCTTCTTTTTTGAAAATAATCACAAAATCATACAGTTTTTCACCATACATCAAGTTGACACCCCTAACTTTGGGTGCCAAATCAGGATTTTCTTATGATTTGCTCCCCTTTCTGCAAAATACCTGAAATTTGCACCCCACTTTTCCAAAGTCTGCATATGGGCCTAGGGACTTAGACTCATTACTATAACACACCCGTGTGTCATACTGCATTTTTTCACACCTCAAAACTGGCTACTTTTCTGATAAAAAATTGTGATATTTTTCTTATTTAGGACACAAACGTAGGTTGTGGGTGCTCGTTAGAACCGCCTCAATGAGGTGGTTCTAACGAGTACCCACAACCTATATCTTGGAGCAGAAATAAGAAATATAATGTATACTCCCTTAAACCCCTATTTTCTCTATAAATGAAGTGGTATGTAGGGGTGTTCATTTCTAGGGGAATGGGTACGCCTGCTAGACTTGTCTATCATTTTTCAAAGGGAGACAACTTTTGGAACTTTCTTTACGCTTTTCTATAAGCTCTCTCTCACGAAAAAAAGGGGTCAACTCTAAGGAGCAAATTCTTTCCTTTAAGAGTTGACCCCTATTGACATGGGAGACAAAAATACTTTTGCAAGAGTTGCCTCCCCTGAAGGTGTTCCCATTCCCCTAAAAATGAATAGTGTAGAACCTGATCATACACAATCTTCTAAACTGTCTGGTTTTGGGTCTTTACTGTTTGCCCAAGCCCAGTCTGATGAAACCAGTCCAGATTTTTACAGAAAACACACTTTACACAGCAATCTGACTTCACAGCATCTGTACTAATTTGCTGTCCTCGGTAGCTCAGTCGGAGGACACAGGTTCGATTCCTGCCGCGGTCGGCAACATTCTTTCGTGGAGTCGATCTTGAAATCTTTTCTATGGTCATTCTCTCCCTTCCGCTGATTTAAGAAGGGTAGCTGTCAGTTTTTGGCGAAAGAATATGCACTGTACTGGTTAACCACTTCTGTATAAGCCTGCCCAGGAAAAGTGTTGATAGGTAAAATGAACGGCTCAAAAGTGACATAAACAGTTTTGACTGGGCTGTTAAACTCCCAATAAAACAAACAAGCAAATTCCTCTAATCTAATGCTGCAGTTGGGCTATAGCCAGCTTCTCTGACAGCTCTAGTTAGTACTAGCACTGCACAAACGACGTAACTCATATAGTAATTTACTAAAATGCCTGATTATCATAATCCATCCAAAATGGCTGCCATGAAAATGGTTATCATCACGATAACAAGTCCGTGGAACTAAGACCCCACCTAAACCCCACTTTATATAGAGAAAAGTGGGGTTTACGGGGTATACATTATTTGGCTTATTTTTGCTCTAAAACATAGATTGTGGGTACTCGTTAGAACCGCCTCATTGAGGCGGTTCTAACGAGCACCCACATTCTATGTTGAAAGCAGAGATAATAAGGATGTGATCATTTTTACCTAATATTTATCATTTTCTGACACCATGTTGGATGCCATTATTTCTTGCGGACACTTTTTCCTAATGATGAAAACACTGCTATGACATAGGTTGTTACTCTGAGTTTTTGTTTGTTTTCAGATAAGCTGAATATTTGCTCAATAGCTTTCAATTGTAATCTATCATCAATTGATGTTTGTTTCTTTGTTTGATTTGAGGTTTAACATCCCAGTCAACACTGTAAAGGTCATTTTGGAGGCGTTGCTTCCAATTTTGATTGACTTTTATCCGACATTGAGATAAAATGACATCTCAAGCCCTGTCGCCCAATGAAACCAATAGGGTTTATAAGCATGGACGTGCCAACTCGCATCGCTTTGCCTGGGCAGGCTTAGAGCCTCTAAGTGGTTTACCAGTACTGGTGGTGCGGGTTGGTTTCAGCTCTGCGTGGAAGCATCATGCAGCCCATCTATTTCTTCAAGCCCCGATTGGCAGGGGCTAAGCTTTCAATTGTAATCAATTATCAATTGAAACTTCCTGTCTTATTATTGTCGATGCTAAATCGTAAAAAAATCTATAATCCATTGTATGCGGGAAACCCCTAAAGGGGTACCTTGGCAAACAATGCAGGCCCAGATCAGACGCCGCAGAACTCGGCATCTGGTGAGGACATGCCTTATTTGCAATCAGACTTTCCCGTCAAAAACAGAATAAAAACATACAAAATAGGCCTGACACCCGTTATATGAGAAATGGACTTGTTCAACATATAGCAATTGGCCCCCGCCCATTGGGGCTTGAAGAAATATATGGGCTGCATGATGCTTCCATGCAGAGCTGAATCCGACCCGCACACGAGTAATGGTAAACTGCTTAGAGGATCTAAGCCTGCCCAGGCAAAGCGGTGCGCACGACTCAGACAGTCCATGCTTATAAACCCTATTGGTTTCATTGGGCGACAGGACTTGAGATGTCATTTCATCTCAATGTCGGGTAAAAGTCCCACAAAATTGGAAGCAACGTCTCCAAAATGACCTTTACAGTGTTGACGGGGATGTTAGACCTCAAATCAAACAAATAGACCTACATATAGCAATGGAAGAGTCCACTAGCATACAATGGGATAATCAAACCATGCTGTCGAGAATTATAAATACATGTATTTATGTCTCCCCCGAAAAAAATTTTTTCGGAGAGACATATTGTTTTTCCCCCGGGCGTCTGTCTGTCTGTCCGTCTGTCCGTCTGTCCGTCTGTCTGTCTGTCCGTCTGTCTGTCTGTCCGTCTGTCTGTCACACTTTCGTGTCCGCTCTATAACTTGAAAACCGTTGGAGCTATCGTCACGAAACTTAGTATAAATATAAATCAGCATTAGACGACGTGCAGTGCGCAAGAACTATAACTCTCGCATTTATACTTTTTGAATTACGTCCCTTGGAAGTTTGTTGGTATGTATATATGTATGGGCAAATCGTGTCCGGTCAATAACTTTCTTATTTTCAGATGGATTTTAAAATTACTTGGCAGAAATATTAACAACCATAAGACGATGTGTGGTGCGCATGAATCGGGTCGGTACCTCAAAGGTCAAGGTCATACTTAGAGGTCAAAGGTAAAAAAAGGGGCCTTTTTTTCGTATTTGGTCAATAACTTTCTTATTTTGAGATGAATTTTAAAATTACTTGGCAGAAATATTAACCATCATGAGACGATGTGTGATGTGCATCAGGCAGGTCAGTAACGCCAAGGTCAAGGTCATACTTAGAGGTCAAAGGTAAAAAAAGGGGCCTTTTTTTTGTGTTTTGTCAATAACTTTCTTATTTTGAGATGGATTTTAAAATTACTTGGCAGAAATATTAACAACCATGAGACAATGTGTGGTGTGCATCAGGCAGGTCAGTACCTCGAAGGTGAAGGTCATACTTAGAGGTCAAAGGTAAAAAAGGGGCCTTTTTTTCGTGTTTTGTCAATAACTTTCTTATTTTGAGATGGATTGTGAAATCACTTGGCAGAAATGTTAACCAATATAAGACGATGTGTTACGTGCATGACCCAGGTTGGTACCTCAAAGGTCAAGGTCATACTTAGAGGTCAAAGGTAAAAAAGGGGCCTTTTTTCCAGTTTTGTCAATAACTTGCTTATTTTTAGATAGAATTTGGAGTTACTTGGCAAAAATGTTAACTATCATGAGACGATGTGTTGCATGCATGATTCAGTTTGATACCTCAAGTGTCAAGGTCATACATAGAGGTCAAAAGTAAAAAAAGGGGCCTTTTTTTCGTGTTTGGTCAATAACTTTCTTATTTTTAGATGGATTTTGAAATTGCTTGGCAGAAATGTTAAACACCATGAGATGATGTGTTGCACGCATGACCCAGTTTGGTACCTGAAAGGTCAAGGTCATACATAGAGGTTAAAGGTCAAAAAAGGGGCCTTTTTTTGCGTTCTGTCAATAACTTTCTTATTTTTAGATGGATTTTGAAATTACTTGGCAGACATGTTAACCACCATAAGACGATGTGTTGCGTGCATGACCCAAGTTGGTACCTCAAATGTCAAGGTCGTACTAAGAGGTTAAAGAACAAAAAGGGGCCTTTTTATGCCTCCAACTTTGAAAAAGTTGGAGGGGCATATTGGTTCTGGTTCGTTTGTCCGTTCGTCTGTCCGTTACGCTTTTGATGCATAGCATAACTAAAGTTATGGCCCTTTGTCATTTTGGTAATTTGTGCCCATTGTAATGTATGCTAAAAGTGATGCATAGCATAACTTTAGAACCGTGTATGCTAGGGTTTTGAAATTTCATATATGGATTCCTCATGGAAAATTAGCCGACTCATATTTTTTTTCTCGTCCGGATTATGCCCCTTTCAAGAGTTATTGCCCTTTGAAATTTTTTCAATAAAATCTTGTCAGCAAAATTTCTCAAACACTATTGGAGCTAGAGCCTTGAAAGTTGTTGAGTATATTGATGGTGATGAGTATACGAACTGATTAACTTTTGACAAAATTCCGAAAAATACTTTATGAGTTATGGCCCTTGTCATTTTGGTAATTTGTGCCCATTGTAATGAATGCTAAAAGGGATGCATAGCATAACTTTCGAACTGTGTATGCTATGGTTTTGAAATTTCATATATGCATTCCTAATGGAAAATAAGCTGACGCATATTTTTTTCTCATCCGGATTATGCCCCTTTCAAGAGTAATTGCCCTTTGAAATTTTTTGAACATTTTTAAAGTAAATTTGCAGAAATGTTTATCTTCATTAGATGATGTGTTGCACACAAGACCCGGCTCAATACCTCCAATGTCAAGGTTATACTTAGAGGTCAAAAACGGGGGAGACATCTGTGTTTTTGTAGAAAAACAAATTCTAGTCCATCTTATCTGGAGCTTTTCGTATAGTGCCGTAATAATCCTAAAAATTCGGACGGACAGACCTAAGCAAACAGTGCAGACCCAGATCCTAAAGGAGCAGTCTGATAAGGGTTCTACACTGTTTGCCAGTTCCTCTGCATCTTTTTGGATACCCCGCTATCTTCCTTTGTTTTGTTTTGTTTGTAATTGAGTTAAAGGCCCAGTCAACACTATTTAGGGTCATTTTTGAGCCGGTCAGTTAACCTATCCACACTTTTCCTGGGCAGGCTTATACGAAAGCGGTTAACCAGTACAGTGCACATTCTTTCGCAAGAAACTGACAACTGCCCTTCTTGAATCAGCGGAAGGGAGAGAATGACCGTAGAAAAGATTTCCTGATTGATCTCTACAAAAGAATGTTGCCGGCCTCGGCAGGTATCGAACCCACGTCCTCCTGATCTCCAGTCAGAAGCGCATCCGACTGAGCTACCGAGGCCTTGCTGGATCATTTTTGTTTGTTTGTTTGATTTGAGGACTAACGTCCCTGTCAACACTGTTAAGGTCATTTTGGAGACGTTGCTTCCAATTTTGTGGGACTTTTTTACACGACATTGAGATGAAATGACATCTCAAGCCCTGTCACCCAATGAAACCAATAGGGTTTATTAGCATGGACGGTCCACCACGCACCGCGGTTCCTGGACAGGCTTAGATCCTCTAAGCGGTTTACCAGTACTAGTGTGCGGGCCGGATTCAGCTCTGCGTGGAAGCATCATGCAGCCCATATATTTCTTCAAGCCCCTATGGGCGGGGGCAGCCTTGCTGGATCATGAAACAAATTTGTTAAACTTTTAGGAGAATTACAGCAAGTTCACAAGGTGTCCGAATTTTTAGGATTTTTTAGTTATTAATTAATACATGTAAGCATTTTATATTGTTGTTCTTTAACAATGTCCTGCTGAATAGATTGATTTTGCCACACCCTTTTCTGACTACCAACCAATCAGACTGCTTGGTATAATATTTTCATTCAATTCACAGACTGAATAACAATGTAGATCCTGTCAGAAGCCATCTTAATCTGCACTGCTTGTGCTGTAGAGTATTGAGGACAGATAGGCCTGAGCAAACAGTGCAGACCCTGATCAGACTGGTCCTGAAGGAGCAGTCTGATCAGGGTCTACACTGTCTGCCATTAGATCTGCACCTGTTGGACTCCTTGCTGAATCATGAAATAAATTTGTTAAATTTTAGCAGAATTACAGCAAGTTCTGAAGGTGTCCAAACTTTCAGGATATTTATGCGTTCAGCAGGACAAGGGTTAATTGTACGATGTATTTTCTGACCTGTTTTCTGCTTTCTAAAACTCTTTCAGAATCAGCAAAACTCAATGGTACACTATGCCTTTTACTTTCTAAGCACTGGTTTTGTACATGTACAACAATGTAGATCTAATATTAATATAATTAACTCTTTTAACTCTGAGTTTCTGAAATGGACTTTAATTTTTATTTTTTTTTTTCAATTTTTGGGTTTATTGTTTATCAATCGAGCCAAAGTTATGACGAAACCACGCTCATACACACATTGTAAACTTTACCGCCGAAATAGCAAAAAAAAAATTTTAGCTGAAAAATTGTGATATTTTTCTTATTTCTGCTTAAAATATAGATTGTGGCTACATGCTAGAACCGCCTCATCGAGGCGGTTCTAACGAGTACCCACAATCTATATTTTAGAGCAGAAATAAGAAAAAACATGGTTTACCCCTGTAAACCCCAGTTTTACTATATAAAATTATATAGGCTTGTTTTCATGATGTTATAAAGCACAGTAGCTTTTCAGTGCTGAAGTCCATGTGACTTGATAGAAATCCAGCTAATGGTTATTTATAGACAGTGTTCTGCCAAGAAATTCAAAAACATGGGCCAATGGCCCATCAGACAGGAAATTGTCGGGCCATTTACAAAAAAGTGGGGCCATTCACCAAAAAAGCAGGGCCATTCACAAAAAAAATCAATTTATACAAAAGGCGAGTATGACCTCTTGAAAGGGCCATTTATCAATCAATGTTTTATTTCTGTCCGACTTTAAATTTGTGGAAATACAATGTTAAACAGGTGTTGTAGACTTTGACATGAAAATCATGACCTTGCAGTCGGTACACAAAAAAGATCAAACAGAATTTTTTTCTTGGCCTTCAGCTAAATGTGTCACATTACTATTTTTAGCCTAAGGAAATATAATTTTGGGGAACACTGAAACATGGGTTGATCAAAAAGAGACAGATCAGCCTGCGCAGCCTGATCAGAACATTCGCTGTTGGCTCTACAATTAAGTAGGAATCTGTTACCATAAACAAATTATTATAAGAGCGTTGGGTATTATCAAACCAAAGGCAATATTTACGGCCACTGACACGTGACCAGTCCACAGGTGTCAGGTGTGAAAAACGTGTTGGGTTAATTTTGAGAGGCTAAACTGCAGATTAATAGACTTCAAAGGAAAGCAACCGGATCAAGACATGATGACGGTTCGTTCCTCGAGAAAAAGGTGCGCCCGGCAATAATTTGGATGCGCCCACGGGCCCATGGATGTCAACTTTTCTGCGCCATACAGATTTTTTCCGCGCCAATGGCGCAAGGGCGCGGCCTTGGCAGAACACTGATAGAAAATAGCCGGGCTATTTTTATTGCTATGAGCCTGTTTGGTCATGGTGTTGTGTAAGACTTAGAGAGTTATCTATGGAATCTGGACTTGAATCCTGTTTTTTTGCGAACAGTGTAGACCCAGATCAGATGCAGCATTCTGCGGCATCTGATCAGGGTCTACACTGTTTGATTAAAATACTGGAATTAAAGGATTAAGCAGCCCATTCCCATCGGGGCTTGAAATAATAGATTGGGCTGCATGATGCTTCCACGCAGAGCGGAAACCGACTGCACATTAGTACTGGTAAACCGCTTAAGAGGTTCTAAGCCTTCCCAGGTAAAGTAGTGCAAGTCGGACCGTCCATGCATCTAAACCCCTATGATTTCATATGTTGTCAGGGCTTGAGATGTCTTTTCATCTCAGTGTCAGGTAAAAGTCCCACAAAATTGGAAGCAATGTCTTCAAAATGACCAATACAGTGTTGACGGGGATGTTAAACCTCAAATCAAACAAAGAAATGATTAAACAAAACAATTTAAGTCTCAAGTTCAGGACTTTTATTCCATCCTAAACTCAGAGGCCGTCGACCCACCAGTGCTTTCAGTGCTTTGATTTAAATTCGAACATGTTCGTTGACATTGTTGTTAAATCCTTATCTTGCTGCATAAATTAAGCCACTCCCATTGCTGTTTATCAGCCAATCAAATTACTGGATATTATATGTTTTGTTCACTTTACAAACTGCATGCCAAACAGTGTAGATCCTGATCAGATGGCTTCTTTAGAAGCCATCTGATCTGGAGCTACACTGTTGGTTGTCTTGAATAGTAGGATAAGGGTGAAGTCAAAAATGATTGACTGGCAAATAGTGTAGATTCTGATCAGATCGCTTGCTATGAGCCATCTTATTGGGATGTGCACTGCTTATATATATTATAGGCACTAACATGTATATCTGGTCCACAGAGTTTAAAGAGTTTTCATGCTGAGGGTTAGGGATATATTGCTTAGAAATGGATCAGGGCAAATAGTGTAGATTCTGATCAGATGGCTCACTATGAGCCATCTTATTTGGATGTGCACTACTTACATACATTATAGGCACTAACGTGTATATCTGGTCCATAGGGTTAAAAGATTTTTCATGCTGAGGGGGTAGCCCTGTATATATTGCTTAGGACCGGATCAGGTCAAAAAGTGTAGATTCTGATCAGATCGCTCGCTATGAGCCATCTTATCAGGATGTGCACAGCTTACATACATTATAGGCACTTACGTATATATCAAGTCCACAGGGTTCAAAGAGTTTTCACGCTGAGAGGGTAGGGATATATTGCTCAGGAACGGATCAGCTCAAATAGTGTAGATTCTGATCAGATCACTTGCTATGAGCCATCTTATCGGGACGTGCACGGCTTACATACATTATTGGCACTAACGTGTATATCAGGTCCTGGACAGGGTTTAACCCATTTTGTACCAGAAACCCCAAAACGGGTACCCTGGCAAACAGTGCAGGCCCAGATCAGACGCTGCAGAATGCGGCTTCTGATCAGGGCCTCCACCGATATCTAAAAGATTAGTCATTTTCTAAATAAATTTTGATGAAAACGCAACCTGACACCCCCAAATTTTGAAATGGACTCCTGCTATATATGAGGCGGAAGATTCCATTTGGTTTTGTTTGTTTGTTTGATTTAAGGTTTAACGTCCCCGTCAACACTGTAAAGGTCATTTTGGAGACGTTGCTTCCAATTTTGTGGGACTTTTACCCGACATTGAGATGAAATGACATCTCAAGCCCTGTCGCCCAATTAAACCAATAGGGTTTATTAGCATGGACGGTCCGCCTCGCACCGCGGTTCCTGGACAGGCTTAGATCCTCTAAGCGGTTTACCAGTACTAGTGTGCGGGCCAGATACAGCTCTGCATGGAAGCATCATGCAGCCCATATATTTCGTCAAGCCCCTATGGGCAGGGGCGTCACACTGAGGAGGTAGGGATATGTATTGCTTAGGAACGGATCAGGGACAGAATGATTCGACTACCATAATGATCCTAAGTATTGGGACAGACAGGCTCCGGCAAACAGTGTAGACCCCGATCAGACTGCTCCTTCAGGAGCAGTCTGATCAGGTCTACACTGCTGGCCATTCTGCCTGTACATTTTGGACTCCTTGCTCACTGGGAGCTGGAAATAAAATTTGTTAAAATTTTAGAAGAATTACAGCAAGTCCTCAAGGTGTCCGAATTTTTAGGATTTTTACGGTGTAATAGAATAAGTTGGGGATTCTAACACAGAGCGCTTATATAGGCAGTGAAAAGGAACTGTGATTTATTATGCAGAAAATCACTGGAAAAAAGAGCAATCTATGAGAGACGTCATTAAACAGTAACTTTTATTATTGCGTAAAAACCAGTGCCCAAACAAAAGTATATAGATTATTTACACGTAATAAATGCTTAAGTTAATGGGCCTCCGTGGCCTAGTGGATAAGAGCACTGACTTGTAATCATTAGGTCTCTCACCACTGTGGGTTCGAGCCTGGCTCGGGTCACATGTGAGACCGAAAGTTCTGCAATAGAAGGACAGGTGGTTTTTCTCCGGGTACTCCGGTTTACGCCCACCTCTGATTAACGATCGGCTCGATATGAGTGAAATAATCTTGAAAGGGCCGTAAAAACCACCCCCCCCCCCCCAAAAAAAAATGCTTAAGTTGGCATAGCTAAATGTTGCATAGTATAGTAACTCAGATTTAATGACCATGCTAACACGACAGCTTATTTTTGTTTGTAGTTTAACGACCCAGGCAACACTTATTACGTCATATTGGGCCAGTAATTTTACCTAACCACACGTTTTCCAGCAGTTCACCAGTACAGTGCACATTCTTTTACCAGAAATTGACAACTGCCCTTCTTCAATCAGCAGAAGGGAGAGAATGTCTGTAGAAAAATTGTCATGATCAATAACCACATAAGAATGTTACCAACTTGGCAGGTATTAACCCACAAAATGCCAATCACGACAACTGTCGTCTGCTTTGCCGTCTGCCGGTTAACGTAAAAAATTTTTTTTTTCTGCAAACAGTGTGGAACCAGATCAGACTGATCTGGGTCCACACTATTTGCCTGTACACAAAAATGTTATTAAAAGTTTCATGAAGATCCAGCAGAAGACATAAGCAGACGACAATATCAGATGTTGTTTTTCTGGGTAGCTTAAGGGTTAACCAGTACAGTGCACATTCTTTTACTAGAAATTGATAACTGCCCTTCTTCAATCAGCAAAAGGGAGAGCATGTCTGTAGAAAAATTGTCATGATCAATAACCACTTAAGAATGTTGCCAACTTGGCAGCTATTAACCCACAAAATACCAATCACGACAGTTGTCGTCTGCTTTGCCGTCTGCACTCTGCTGGTTACCTTAAAAACAATTTTTTGCAAACAGTGTGAAACCAGATCAGACTGCTCCTGCAGGAGCAGTCTGATCTGGGTCCACACTGTTTGCCTGTTTGCAAAAATAGTTTTGAAAAGTTTGCAAAAAACATTCAGCAGGCGACATAAGCAGACGACAGTTTCAGATGTAGTTTTTCTCACTGTCTTAAGGGTTTAAACCTGCAAATTCTTTATCAACCCGCCCATCGGGGCTTGAAGAAATAGATGGGCTGCACGATGCTTCCACGCAGAGCTGAATCCGACCGCAAACGAGTACTGGTAAACCGCTTGGATGATCTAAGCCAGCCCAGGCAAAGCAGTACGAGTCCGGCCATCCATGCTTATAAACCCAATTGGTTTCATTGGGCGACAGGGCTTGAGATGTCATTTCATCACAATGTCGGGTAAAAGTCCCACAAAATTGGAAGCAACGTCCAAAATGACCTATACAGTGTTGACGGGGACGTTCAAACAAACAAAACCATTCAGACGCATATGTGACTGTGCTACTGAAGTAGCCCCATTTAAGAGTAGACCCTTCTCTTGAAAAGGGGGAGAATGTGAATGTGCTTACAAGAGTTGTCTACCATTAAAGTATATCCCATGAAACTAAAAGAATTTTGACTGTTTGATAACCACAGCGGGAAAATCACTCACAAAAGCCAAGAGTAAGTCAGTGTGGTCTTTGCTGTTAGTAGTCAGTAGTTTGTGTCACTAGCTGTCCAGACTGTGTCAATAGTCACTAGCTGTCCAGACTTTGTCAATAGTCAATACTTCTGCCGTTAATTTTGACTTTCTATATCTACCTAAGATTCCGACACATTACACTAAAATTTGAACATGTACAATCTTCTACTCGATACTGTGTCTAAAAATAGCTGGATGAGTGCCAAACAGTGTTGACCCTGATGAGATGCCACGTTCTTTGGCATCTCATCTGGGTCTACACTGTTTGTTCAGGCCTGTCTATAGCCCCCGCCCATCGGGGCTTGAAGAAACAGATGGGCTGCATGATGCTTCCATGCAGAGCTGAAACCGACCCGCAGACGAGTACTGGTAAACCTCATGGAGGATCTAAGCATGCCCAGGCAATGCGGTGCGAGTAGGTCCGTCCATGCTTATAAAAAGTAGAAGTAAAACAAAGATCAGGAATTGATACAATTAACTTACTCCACCCATAAAAGACACCAAAGGGAAAGAAATACAAACATTAAGCGACCAGACCATAATGGAAACCTAAACAAAGGAAGGCCATAAGGACAGTTACTTTCCCACAAAATGGCCATATGGCCATCCAAAACCAAAAGACACAAGTGATACACACAGTAAGTAACAAACAACAACATAAATAAATCGCCACAGAAGAGCTGCCTTGGAACGGTCAGTGGAAGATTTCCACTGGGGGGCTTAAATCGATTTTACGTGGCCACAATCCTTGCCCTTACTTCCGTCGCGATTTAGACAAATAATTTGTTCAGTCCGCATGAAGGCCTCCTAACTCATCAGTGCAACATCTCCGTGAACACAAAAATCAAAGAACCACAGAGGTGAGACAACGGTGAGGACTCGACAGCAAGAAACCACTGAAATGCTGGAGCAAAAGAAAACCAACAGTTAGACTCCGATGAGCCCGACCAGAGACAGAGCATCAACCTATTAGTTTCTTTGGGCGGCAGGGCTTGAGATGTCTTTATAGCCCCGCTTTGAAAAAGTGGGGGCTATATTGGATTTGGCTTGTCCGGAATTCCGTCTGTTTGTCTGTAATATTTTGGCTTGTCCGGAATTCAGCTGTCTGTCTGTCTGTAATATTTGATAGTGGGTACCTTGTTACCGCAACTCCTCTTACAGTTCTAGGTCAATCCTTTTGAAACTTTACAAGTGTTTTCATATAGGTCTGAAGATGTGCATATTCTTTTTTCATTATCCTTAAATAATTTTTATTCCCCCGCATCATATGATGCCGGGGGCATATAGTTTTTGGGTTTTCCGTACGTGCGTACGTGCGTACATGTGTACGTCCATCTGTACGTGTGTGTGTACGTACGTACGTACGTACGTATGTACGTGATCCTGTAACCTCAGGTTAAAGTTTTTGTAAGAGGTAGAGCCTGAACTTTTAGAACTCATATTTTCCTAACCATTTGATGGAACTGGTTCATCTTTGGTATGATGATAGATATAGGTCCAAAGTTTTATTAAGCAATACCCCCACCCATGCCTGTGACCTCAAGGTCAAGGTCACAGACTTAGAAATTTTCAATGTTAAAGACTCAGGTTAAGGTTTTTGTAACAGGTAGACTTGAATATTTTAGAACTCATATTTTCCAAACCATTTGATGCAATTGGTTCATATTTGGTATGATTATAGATATAGGACCAAAGTTTTATTCAGCGATACCCCCACCCATGCCCATGGCGTCAAGGTCAAGGTCATGGACTTAGAAATTTCCCATGTTAAAGACTCCAGTTAAGGTATTTGTACTTGGTAGAACCTGAACTTTTATGATGGCTTTGGTTCATATGATGATAGATATAGGTACAATGTTTTATTCAGCAATACCCCCACCCATGCCTATAACCTCAAGGTCAAGGTCACAGACTTAGACAATTTTAATGTGAAAGATTTTAAATATCTCACATTTTCCAAACTATATTATGGATTTGGCTTATGTATGCTATGATGATAGATACAGGTCCAAATGTTTATTTGGCAATACCCCCACTCATGCCTATGGCTTCAAGGTCAAGGTCACAGACTTAGAAATTTTTAATTAGATATTTTAAGAGTTGATATTTTCCAAATCGTGCGATGGATTGAGTTGATATTTGATATGATGTTAGATACCTGTCCATTTTATTCAGCAATACCCCCACCCATGCCCATGAGCTCAAGGTCAAGGTCACAGACTTAAAATTTTTTAATTATCCCCGCGCACAACATAGCTCTAGCGTCTATATTTCTTCACTGATTTCAATATAACTTCACACAAATGTTCCTTATGACAATACCTCAAACGAGTTTGACTTTCAAGGTCAAGGTCACTGTGGCTATTTTTAGAAAAACTTTGTCATCGCTCTAGCGCCTGCATTTCTTCACTGGTTTCAAAATAACTTCACACAAATGTTCCTTATGACAATATCTCTACCAAGTTCCACTTTCAAGGTCAAGGTCACTGTGGCTATTTTTAGAAAAACTTTGTCATCGCTCTAGCACCTGCATTTCTTCACTGGTTTCAAAATAACTTCACACAAATGTTCCTTATGACAATTCCTCGAACGAGTTTGACTTTCAAGGTCAAGGTCACTGTGGCTATTTTTAGAAAAACTTTGTCATTGCTCTAGCGCTTACATTTTTTCACCAATTTCAATATTACTTCACACAAATGTTCCTTATGACAATATCTCTACCAAGTTCCACTTTCAAGGTCAAGGTCACTGTGGCTATTTTTAGAAAAACTTTGTCATCGCTCTAGCGACTACATTTCTTCACTGATATCAATATAACTTCACACAAATGTTCCTTATGACAATACCTCGAGCGAGTTTGACTTTCAAGGTCAAGGTCACTGTGGCTATTTTTAGAAAAACTTTGTCATTACTCTAGCGCTTACATTTTTTCACCAATTTCAATATAACTTCTCATAATTGTTCCTGATGACAAGGTCACACACTTAGAAAATTTTGTTGCAACATGGATTTTCGGGGTGAGGCGGGGCCCTTGGCGGGGGCATCTGTGTCGTCTGGACACATTTCTAGTTTTCACTTATTTCACCTTTTTTAACTTAGACAATTTTTGAGATCTACTAATGTTAAAATGTATAGGGAGTAGCTACCTTGTTACCGCAACTCCTCTTACAGTTCTAGGTCAATCCTTTTGAAACTTTACAGGTGTTTTCATATAGGTCTGAAGATGTACATATTCTTTTTTCATTATCCTTAAGTAATTTTTTTCACTTATTTCACCTTTTTTAACTTAGACAATTTTTGAGATCTACTAATGTTAAAATGTATAGGGAGTAGCTACCTTGTTACCGCAACTCCTCTTACAGTTCTAGGTCAATCCTTTTATAACTTTACAGGTATTTTCATATAGGTCTGAAGATGTGCATATTCTTTTTTCATTATCCTTAAATATTTTTTTTCACTTTTTTCACCTTTTTTAACTTAGACAATTTTTGAGATCTACTAATGTTAAAATGTATAGGGATTAGCTACCTTGTTACCGCAACCCCTCTTACAGTTCTAGGTCAATCCTTTTGAAACTTTATAGGTGTTTTCATATAGGTCAGAAGATGTGCATATTCTTTTTTCATTATCCTTAAATAATTTTTTTCACTTATTTCACCTTTTTTAACTTAGACAATTTTTGAGATCTACTAATGTTAAAATGTATAGGGAGTAGCTACCTTGTGATAGCAACTCCACTTACAGTTCTAGGTCAATCCTTTTGAAACTTAACAGGTGTTTTCATATAGGTCTGAAGATGTGCATGTGCTTTTTTCATTATCCAAAACTAATTTTTTAACTTAGACAATATTTTGGCTTGTCCGGAATTCCGACTGTCTGTCTGTAATATTTGATAGTGGGTACCTTGTTATCGCAACGTCTCTTACAGTTCTAGGTCAATCCTTTTGAAACTTTACAGGTGTTTTCATATAGGTCTGAAGATGTGCATATTCTTTTTTCATTATCCTTAAATAATTTTTTTCTCTTATTTAACCTTTTTTAACTATGACAATTTTTGAGATCTACTAATGTTAAAATGTATAGGGAGTAGCTACATTGTTACCGCAACTCCTCTTACAGTTCTAGGTCAATCCTTTTGAAACTTTACAGGTGTTTTCATATAGGTCTGAAGATGTGCATATTCTTTTTTCATTATCCTTAAATAATTTTTTTCACTTATTTCACCTTTTTTAACTTAGACAATTTTTGAGATCTACTAATGTTAAAATGTATAGGGAGTAGCTACCTTGTTACCGCAACTCCTCTTACAGTTCTAGTTTCATCTTAATGTCGGGTAAAAGTCCCACAAAATTGGAAGCAATGTCTCCAAAATGATCTTTACAGTGGTGACGGGGACGTTAAACCTCAAATCAAACAAACAAACAAACAAAATCAGGCCTGTCTGTCGGAATACACACGGTAAATATGGTAGTCTGTGTTCTTCTATACTTTGATATTCTCTCACAAAGACTTCATTGCTTGGATTTGTTTGATGGCTCTTGGTGGTGCAGTCTGATGTGCATCAGAGGGGTGATCAGGGGGTTGTGGTTTGATTCCTGCTGGGTCTGATGACATTCTTTAGTGGAGACTGATCATGAAATATTTTCTATGGATATTCTCTTCCCTTCTGAATCAAGAAGGGCAAATTTTGTTTGTTCTGACAAAAGAATGCACAAGCTACTGATTAACCGCCTACCGATATGTATAAGCCTGCTCAGGAAAAGTGTGTCAGTTTCTGGCAAAAGAATGCACTTTACTGGTTAAGGGCTTTTGTATAAGCCTTCTCAGGAAAAGTGGGTGTCGGCAAACTGACAAGCCCAAAATGGTCTAAATTGTATTGACTCCATACCAAACCAAACTAGATCCATGTCTAATGTGTCCTGTACTGGTTAACTCCTAGAAGCCTCCATGGTGTAGTGGTTAAGCTATTCAGCTAATAAACCAGGGGTCATTGGTTCGATACCGGGCTTCTCCAGACTTTGGGATGAGTCTTTAAACAGAGGTCCTATCTCTGTATAACTTGAGCTGTTGGTGGGGCATAAAACTTCAACACACACAATGGTTAATCCCTTATTTACAACTTTGCCTAGGCAAAGTGGGGTTGCTTGAAACTGACAATCTCAGCATGACCTAAAAAGTGATAACAGGGCTCTTAACTAAATCCCTGTCTGTATGAAAGAGCAATGGACTGCTGGGCATCCATTTATTCACAGCTCCAGATAAGGTGATTTTTTCATCAAAAAATGCTGATCTGCACGAAAACATAAGTTGTGGGTACTATTCGCACCCCGCCCGACGGGGCTTAAAGAAATAGATAAGCTGCTTCCACACAGAGCTGAAACTGATCACTAACGAGAATTGGTAAACCGCTTAAAGGATCCAAGGCTGCCAAGGCCGCCTCGCCGAGGCGCTTCCAATGAGTACCCACAACATATGTTTTCTTGCAGAAATTAGAAAACTAATATTTGGATACCCCCCTCTTATCCGGGGGCTATAAAATTTTCAGATCAACCTGCACATCTGTACGGGTTGGTCTGAGTCTCTGCTGTGCACACACGTCGAAAGGCCATCCTTTCCTTGTCACTTCCCAATTTATCCATCCTTCTTTTAGTACTGGGCAAGCCTCCTGATTTTGGACAGTGACCCTTGGAATGAATTTTTCTAACCAACTCAGGCCTCACACCCTTGTAAGATTCTTATAAAACATGTATATCAGGCCTCGTATATTTCAGGCATATGCAGGATTTCAGGCTTTTAGAGCTTGATTTTTTCTTGATTTCAGGCTTTTTAGATTTTGATTTTTCCTCCTATATTCTGTTTAAAATGACTGTTTAAGGCTTATCCTCTGAATAAAATTATTTAACTACACCCATTTCAGACTATTCACCAATCAAATTACTTGATGATACATATTTGTTCAATTCACAAATTGCATTACAAACAGTGTAGATCCAGATCAGATGGCTTCTTCAGAAGCCATCTGATCTGGATCTTCACTGTTTGTAAAGTTAGTGGTTGTCATGTTCAGCAGGATGAGGGTTGAGGCTGCGAAATCGGGTCTTTCAGGCATGGAAAAGCTTGGTCAGTATGAGGCCTGGTATATACAAGTACTGATGAAGATTTTGTTTGGCTTCATGGGTAAAAATGTTGTTGCATGTTGTTGTTGTTTCTGCTGTTGTTTGATTGTTGTTGTTGTTGTTTTTGTTGTTTTCTTTATTTAGTCTTGTGAAAGGCTGGACTTGTGTTACAGTTGGATATTTCATTTCATGGCGACGTAAATGTGATGCCATAAAATGAAATTTGCAACCATAAAAACGTTGCTTCACATCCCCAGATCGCGATTTTGTCTTCCGTTATGCTCATTCTAATGCACTTTTCTAATTCTAATTCCTTTGTTAAGCCTTATCCTGCTGTTCACAACAACCCCTACCTTTGCAAACACTGTAGATCCAGATCAGATGGCTTCTAAAAGAAGCCATCTGATCAGGCTCTACACTGTTTGGCATTCAGTTTGTGAATTTGAAAGAGCGCATTATATCATGTAATCCGATTGGCAGATAGTCAGAAATGGGTGTGGCTAATTCAAATATTCGGCAGTACAAGGGTTAAAATGTTTAGTTTCAGAAGTGTTCTATTTTTGCTTTCAGTGGCGTAAAACCAAATTCCAGCAAATGAAAAGTGACTTTACATGATGTCATTGGGTTTCTTACTGTTTATTGGCAAACTATTACTTTGCAAATTTTTCATATGTTATCCAAGGGATTTTCCTTGTGCAACTTTGGGGTCGGTAATCGATCCCCATTTTTCCCAATTTAGAGACAGATATTCCCAAATTTTATAACAGATGATGTGCTACATTTTGATAAAAATTTCATGAAAATTGAACCAAAATTGACAAAGTTACAGCTGATTTAAATTCCCAACTATAAATATTAGCGAGCTGTTTTTCCCAAACCCAGTGGCCCCTGGACCCTGATTCTGAAGGGTAGGAAAATCCCTGTATCCAGTAAAGCCTTACATTACAATCACAGTGTCATTTGGCTGGTGACCCAGTTTGGGACAGATAATCCCACCAGGTGGCTTAAAATACCATTATGATAACACATCCCCCACCCCCCACATGTCCTAAACTGACGTTTCTTCAATCTGTAGAACAAGCATTTTTCAGACGAAAATGTTTGATATTTTCTTAATTTCTAATCCAAATATAGATTGTTGGGGCTCATTTGAACCGCCTCAATGGGGCGGTTTTTGACAGAAATATAAGGAAATAATGAATATCCCTGACCCTCTTTTCTCTATATAAAATTTCCCCCCATGGCTTATAAATCCTATTTGTTTCATTGGGCGACAGGGATTGAGATGTCATTTCATCTCAATGTCGGGTAAAAGTCCCACAAAATTTGAAGCATCATCTCCAAAATGACCTTTACTTTGTTGACGGGGAGGTTAAACCTTAAATCAAACAAAAACTATATAAAAATGGGGTTTAGAGGGGTGCTCAGTCCACAAACTTATTAACCTGATGCAAAACAGATTCTTGAAATTTTGATTTTCCAGTGTTAACCCTTGTCCTGTTGAGCCCGGATATGCCTTAGCATTCAAACAATGTAGATCCCAATCAGATGGCTTCTGAAGAAGCCATCTAATCAGGATCTACATTGTTTGTCATTCAGATTGTGAATTTGTTGCAATAATTTGCATCAAGTAACATGATTGGTTGATAATCAGTAGTGGGTGTGGCATATTTAAATATTCAGTGGACTGATCTGAGTGTTTGCAGGATACACAAGTCTTATTTTAGGACTTTTAATCTGGTGGCTTATTTATGGGTACCATAAAAATTCTAAAAATTCAGACACCTCGAGGACTTGCTGTAATTCTCCTAAGATTTTAATAAATTTGTTTCGTGATTTGGCAAGGCGTCCAAAAGGTGCAGACAGAATGGCAAACAGTGTAGATCCTGATCAGACTGCTCCTTCAGGAGCAGTCTGATCTGGGTCTCACTGTTTGCTTAGGCCTATCTGTCCCAATACTTGGGATCATTACAGTAGTACGTGAATTTACAAAGATAATGTTGCTACAGTCGAACTTCAATGGCTGGAACACCTTTGGGACCTCGAAAATCTGTTCGAGACAGGGGTAGTTCGAGCCACTGAGGTTACTGTCAGGAGGCATAACGAGATACTTTTAGTCATCTTTTCGGTGTTCTATAATGAAAATATATGCTGTGTGTACTCATTAGAATCGCCTCATCGCTCGCCTCATCGAGGCGATTCTAATGAGTACACACAGCATACATTTGCAAGATAAAAGATTAAAATCTCCTTAATTATCCCCCACTATTTCTTATGTCGAGGATTTCGCTAGGGGCTCAAAAATGGGTTTGACACATCCATGGTAAACGAGCCATCGGTGTTCAAGCCATCGAAGTTCTACTGTATTTTTTTCAGCATAACAACCCCTATGTCATGGCTATGGTTAACGATGGCACTAAACAGTATGAACACCATAAGTAAGTGAACTTCGTCTTCTTACCGTACATTTGTTCTGGTTAACGTCAGATTTAACCCTTTTTGTACCAAATGGAATCTTACTCCTTATATATGGGAGGCGTCCATTTCAGAATTTAAGGGTGTCAGGTTGCTTTTTCTTCAAAATTAATTTGGAAAATGGCTTAACTTTTCGCAAACAGTGTTGGCCCTGATCAGAAGCCGCATTCTGCGACATCTGATCTAGGCCTGCACTGTTTGCCAGGGTACCCATTTTGGGATTTCCAGTACTAAATGGGGTAAGTGAAAACCATCTTCTTTACGTTCATCCTGGTTGACATCAAACTAAAGTGAAAATCATCTTCTTTACTTTTATCCGCCGGCCTCTGTAGCTCAGTCAGATGCACGTCTGACTGGTGATCAGGAGGACATGGGTTTGGTACCTGCCAGCGTCAGCAACATTCTTTCGTGGAGATTGATCATGAAATCTTTTCTATGGTCATTATCTCCCTTCCGCTGATTCAAGAAAGGCAGTTGTCAGTTTCCGGCGATAGAATGTGCACTGTACTGGTTAACCGCTTATGTATAAGCTTGCCCAGGTAAAGTATGGATAGGTAAACTGACCAGCTCAAAAATGACATAAATAGTGTTAACTGGGCCATTCAACTCCAAGACAACAAACAAAAATAAATAGGAGAACTTCAACTTGTATGTACTAGTGAAATTCATCATCTGTCTTAACTTTTGTCCTGGTTTACATAGAGAATAAGTTAAATTCATCTTCTATCCTAACTTTTGTCCTGGTTTACATCAAAAGTAAGTAAAATTCATCATCTATCCTAACTTTTGTCCTGCTTTACATCAAAAGTAAGTGACATTCATCTTCTATCCTAACTTTTGTCCTGCTTTACATCAAAAGTAAGTGACATTCATCTTCTATCCTAACTTTTGTCCTGCTTTACATCAAAAGTAAGTGAAATTCATCTTCTATCCTAACTTTTGTCCTGCTTTACATCAAAAGTAAGTGAAATTCATCTTCTATCCTAACTTTTGTCCAGAATTACATCAAAAGTAAGTGACATTCATCTTCTATCCTAACTTTTGTCCTGCTTTACATCAAAAGTAAGTGACATTCATCTTCTATCCTAACTTTTGTCCTGCTTTACATCAAAAGTAAGTGAAATTCATCTTCTATCCTAACTTTTGTCCTGCTTTACATCAAAAGTAAGTGACATTCATCTTCTATCTTAACTTTAATTCTGTTTAACATCAAAAGTGCCTAATGGAATTTCATAATCTGTTTTAACTTTTGTTCTGTTTAACACCAAAAGTAAGTGAATTATATTTTCTGTTTTAATTTTTTACCTGTTAAACACTATAAATGAGTGAACTCCCTTGTCTGTCTTTTCTTTAAATACATGAATGTGAAATTCATCTTCTGTCTTAACTTTTTCAGAAGCCTCCGTGGTTTAGTGGATAAGCAACTCGCCTTTTAAACCTGGGGTTCGTGGATTCCATCCCAGGCTTCTCCAGACTTTCAGATTAGTCTTTAAACCATGGTCCCATGGTCTTGTCTCTGTATGACCTTAGCTGTAGGTGGGACATAGAACACGCTTACTCTATCTAAACTTTTGTTGTTTTGAGTAGGGTGTTGTGCGCTGTTGTAAAAGTTGTTGTCATACACTAAAGGTTACATCGCTTAAGGTCACAGTATTATGATCACAATAATGTGGACACCAGTAATTGTATTAACTATTTTAAAAATCTTCACTCAGAATTGAAAGGTATGCAAGAAAAAGAAACTTACATGTGTGAGAGGGGTAGACAGAAAAGTCTGCCCCTCTGAATCACAGTATTGCATTAGTTGGGAAGGCTAATGGTGCCTAATTTTTTACCCCCCTCTCACACATGTAAGATAGTACACATATTTTGGGTTGATTGTTTATCAAACCCAAACACTTCCATGCTTATTTATGTCCACATGACTATCATCGATTTGTAGGAAATCCAGGAAAATGGCAGCATTTATTTTATCACATTGAAAGCAGAGTTGCGTAACAGGGTTATCTATAGGATCTGGATTGGAATCATGGGTTGGGCTTGGCAAACAGTGTAGACCAGATCAGATGCAGCAGAACACAGCAAGTGATCAGGGTCTATACTGTTTGCTTACATTTTGGGAATTTAAGGGTCAGACGCTGCCAAATGCAAACTGTTATCAGGGTCTACACATTTTGCTTAGAAACTCAAATATAAAATGAAACAGTTCAAGTCTCAGTCCATGACTATTTTGCCAAGCTATGCTCTGAGACAATCTTCCCACTAGTACTCTCAGTGCTGGCCCCGCCCATCGGGGCTTGAAGAAATATATGGGCTGCATGATTCTTCCACGCAGAGCTGAAACCGACCCGCATACGAGTACTGGTAAACCGCTTAGAGGATCTAAGCCTGCCCAGGCAAAGCGGTGCGTGTCGGCCCATCCATGCTTATAAACCCTTTTGGTTTCATTGAGCGGCAAGGCTTGAGATGTCATTTCATCTCAATGTCAGGTAAAAGTCCCACAAAATTGGAAACAACATCTCCAAAATGACCTTTACAGTGTTAACGGGGGCGTTAAACCCCAAATCAAACAAAAAGTACTCTCAGTGCTTTGATTCATCAAGAAAACAGAGAGGAAAAAAAAATTCTCTGCGAGTTATACTTACAGTCATGCCCTGACTTAAGGGATAACTGTATTGAAAATTGTCACTTGGGGAGGTAAATCTGTGGTTGCAAATTTCATTTTATGGCGACACGCCAGTGGAGACTTAAAACGGAATTGGTGACTGTAAAACAGAGATAGACAGAAAAGTCTGCCCCTCAGAATCACAGTATTGCATCAGTTGGCAAGCCTAATGGTGTCTGATATTTTAACCCCCCCCCCCCCCCCTCTCACCCATTTAAGATACTACACATATTTTGGGAACCTCCCCAAATTCAGTTAAATCTATTCTAATGCACTTATTCAGTTCTTTTGTTAAAATTTGCACTATTTTACTCAAAGCAGTAAGCACTGTGAGCTGCGTAAAATCAAATACTACCAAATGAAAAGCGACATTACTTTACGTCATGACGTTGGGTTTCCGACACGATTCTGCAGGATATACTGTCACAAGTTTTTTGACGTCACCCAATCAAACGTCGTGTTACATATGCAAGTGCATTTGAAACATGTTTTTTAATGTCCCCTGAATCTAAGAGATTCTGGGGGCATATTGTTTTTGGTCTGTTTGTCCGTTTGTCTGTTTGTCTGTCTACAAAAACCTTAACATTGGGCATAACTTTTGAATGGTAATAGATAGAGCTTCCATATTTCACATGTGTATACCTTATTACAAGACCTTTCCAGTGGTACCATGATTTTTGACATCGTGACCTTGACCCTCTTCTTAAAAACTTCAACATTTGCCCTGTAAAAACCTTAACATTAGGCATAACTTTTGAATGGTAACTGACAGGACTTTCATGTTTCACATGTGTGTACCTTGGCACAAGACCTTCCCAGTGGTACAATAATTTCTGACCTTTTGACATTGAACTTGAAATTTGACCTAGTTGAAGACTTGAATATTGGCCATACCTTTCTATTGCTTAGTGATAATGCTTTCATATTTAACATGCGCTGTCCGGGGGCATCAGTGTTTCACAAACACATCTTGTTCTTTTATGTTTTCAGTGATGGTATAAACCAGCAACTTGGTGGCTGTATGAGAGACTTCAGGAATAAGCCATTCCCAGTGAGAACTAAGATAGAATACTACAACAAAGTTTTAACGGTAAGTTGGGAAAATATCAGGAAGGAGTTGGCATTAACCAACGACTATTGTCGTCTGCTTTGCCGTCTGCCTGTTACCTTAAAAGTTTTTTTTTGTGCAAACAGGGTGGACCCACTGTTTGCCTGTATGCAAAAAGATTTTTAAAAAGTTTGCAAAAAAATATCAGCAGACGACATAAGCAGACGGCTTTATGAGAGACTTCAGGAATAAGCCATTCCCAGTGAGAATTAAGATAGAATACTACAACAAAGTTTTAACAATAAGTTGGGAAAATAGCGGGAAGGAGTATGCATTAACCCATAAAATGCCAATCACGACTATTGTCGTCTGCTTTGCCGTCTGCTGGTTACCTGAAAAGTAATTTTTTGCAAACAGGTTGGACCCAGATCAGACTGCTCCTGTAGGAGCAGTCTGATTTGGGCCCACACTGTTTGCCTGTATGCAAAAAGATTTTTAAAAAGTTTGCAAAAAAAAAATCAGCAGACGACATAAGCAGACGGCATTATGAGAGACTTCAGGAATAAGCCGTTCCCAGTGAGAACTAAGATAGAATACTACAACAAAGTTTTAACAATAAGTTGGGAAAATAGCGGGAAGGAGTACACATTAACCCATAAAATGCCAATCACGACTATTGTCGTCTGCTTTGCCGTCTGCCGGTTACCTTAAAACTAATGTTTTTTGCAAACAGTGTGGACCCAGATCAGACTGCTCCTATAGGAGTAGTCTGATCTGGGCCCACACTGTTTGCCTGTCTGCAAAAAGATTATTAAAAAGTTTGCAAAAAAAAAAAAAAAAAAAAATTCAGCAGAGGACATAAGCAGACGGTATTTATACCCCCGCAAACGAAGTTTGAAGGGGGTATATAGGAGTCAGCTTGTCGTCTGTCGTCGGTCCGTAAAATCGTCTGTTGTCGGTCCGTTACAAAAAACTTTAACATTGCTCATAACTTCCTTATTCTTTGACCAATTTCTATAATATTCACACACCACACACCTTGCCACTATTACTTAAGATTGATATACACAAACCTGACCTTGACCTTTACGTTGACCTTCCTCAAGGTCAAATACTTGTAAAAATTTGTCGGTAGCGGGGGTATAATTGGCGCCCGTTAGGCGGCAGCTCTAGTTTCAGTTGTAGTTTGTCTCGGCGGCTTAAAGGTTAACCCCTAAAGTAGCACAAAATTTTTTTTTAGAGCAGATAGGAAATGTATTTTCTAAAATATTTTTCAGATAAAATAAGGCTTGACACTACAGCTGGTGTCTGGGAATGTGTGGTGGACGTAAAAAGTCTCCCTGCCCTACAGCCCCCGCCCATAGGGGCTTGAAGAAATATATGGGCTGCATGATGCTTCCACGCAGAGCTGAATCCGGCCCGCACACTAGTACTGGTAAACCTCTTAGAGGATCTAAGCCTGTCCAGGAACCGCGGTGCGAGGCGGACCGTCCATGCTAATAAACCCTATTGGTTTCATTGGGCGACAGGGCTTGAGATGTCATTTCATCTCGGTGTCGGGTAAAAGTCCCACAAAATTGGAAGCAACGTCTCCAAAATGACCTTTACAGTGTTGACGGGGACGTTAAACCTCAAATCAACCAACCAACCAACCTGCCCTACATCATAGTTAGATTATATTTACTTGTCCTTTAGGATCATTGACTCTATTGTTGAATTATGAAAATATTTGAGGGTCACTGATGAGACCTAATTGGCCGAAACTAGCTAGTCTGGCCCAGAAAACATGTACACTCCATATTTTCCAGTTCTGTGGTGTGTTCCTTGCTTCCAAAGGATAACCCTTTTCTAGAACATATTTGACATAGAATGTGAATCGTCTGCCTAGCAGACGAGACGATTCACATGTAGTGTCAAGTCTTATTTCTCTGAAAAATAAAGACAGAAATGTTTGAAAATGACGTCTGCAAGCCATGATTGGCAGATTAACCCTTTTGTAACAAATGGAATCTTCAAGCTTATATATAGCACAAGTCCATTTCAAAATTAAGGGGTGTCAGGTTGTGTTTTTTTTTTTTTTTTTTCAAAATTTATTTGGAAAATGGTTGAACCTGTTGCAAACAGTGTAAGCCCTGATCATACACCACATTCTGCTGTGTCTGATCTAGGCCTGCACTCTTTGCAAGTTACCCATTTTGCGGTTTCCAGTACAAAATGGGTTAAGTTTTGCAGCTAAAAATGTTCCCATTTCTCCAATCATGAAGAAATTCGGCTGTAGTGAATTTGCTATCTCAGTGACTGTTACCAGTATCTCTAGGTGCTGCAGTAAAGCTACTCACCCTATTAACCAGGGGTCGTAGGTTTAATTCTGGCTTCTCTCGGCTTTTGAATGAGTCTTTCTACTGAAGTATCTTCTCCAAATGACCATAGTTATTGATGAGTCAAAAAAGCTCAAACACAAATAAATGTGTATTTTGGTTTGAATCGTTTGTGGTAAATTATTTTTTATGTTTTATGTTTTTGTTAAGAAAATTATTCCGAAAATTATTCCGATTATTTTTATGCCCAAGCCGTTCGAAGAATGTTGGAAAGGGCATAAAGTGTTACATCACAAAAACACGCCTATATAATTTTGACCCCCTTAAACACTACTGTTATATAGTAAAACTGGGATTTACAGGGGTATATATTAATTTTCTTATTTCTGCTCCAAACATAGATTGTGGGTACTCGTTAGAACCGCCTCGTCGAGGCGGTTCTAACGAGTATCCACAATCTATGCTTTGACACCGAAAAATGAAGAAACAAGACGACAAGTGTGGTCCTAACGTGTATCCACAATCTATGTTTTGAGCAGAAATAAGAAAAATATTGAAATTTTTCTTCTGAAAATTTTCATTTTTCGATGTTAAAATTTACAATGTATTTGTATAGGCGTGTTTTCGTAATGCCCCTGTCCGCCTGTCCATCTCAGTCTGCTACTGAGATAGAGATAACAAGTCACATTTAAGTTTTTCTGAGATGGCATTAGCAATTTGTGTTTAAGTTTTTCATCAGCGTCACAACTAACAGGGGGAGCATCGGTGTCCAGATCCATGTCCCTTGAACACATTTCTAGTCATTATTTGTACAGGCCTTGGTAGCTCAGTCGGATGCCCATCTCACTGGTCTTCAGGAGGACGCAGGTTCAATACCTGCCCTAGAAGCCTCCGTGGTGTAGTGGTTACACTACTCGCCTTGTAAACCAGGGATCGCAGGATCAACCAGTGCTTCAGCTGAAGTGCACGACCCGCCAGATGCTTTAAGCTTTATGAGTGTTACCATATATGGGTATGGTGGCCATTTTGGTCATGTGACCTGGACCTAAAACGGTTCACCCAATAAATGCGCCTTATCGTAAGGAGCAAAAATATATCTTATACTTTGGTACTGTATTCTGAATCCTTTGCAGGATAAAATGCATTCTCACTTTTCCAATACAAAAACATGTGTCAAATTTTGACCTAGGCACAAAGAAAGTCAAGGTCAACCCAGGGTCACCATTTTAGCAATTTATGATGGACCTACGTCCCAGATGCTATTTATCAAGTTTCGTGGAAATCTGCCCAGTGGTTCTGGAGAAGACTATTTTTTAAGGGTTTTTACCATATATGGCTTTGCGGCCATTTTGGTCATGTGACCTGGACCCCATGAGCAAATTTTGGTTTCCCCAATCAAATAGAGGCTCCATATGTAATTTGACTTCAATCGGCCCAACGGTTTCCGAGGAGAAGCAGTTCGAAAATTTTCATATTTTTACGCCTTGGCGAGGCTATACTAAATGGAATGTAATATTTCGCAAGTTCATTGGTTAGAGCTCATTGATATCTATCAGTATGCCAAACATTGTTTAAATATTCCAAAAAAGCATATGTGTCAAAGTTTGACCTAGGCACAAAGAAGGTCAAGGTCAACCCAGGGTCACCATTTTAGCAATTTATGATGGGCCTATGTCCCAGATGCTATTTATCAAGTTTCGTGGAAATCTGCCCAGTGGTTCTGGAGAAGACTATTTTTGAAGGGTTTTTACCATATATGGCTTGGCGGCCATTTTGGTCATGTGACCTGGACCCCATGAGCAAATTTTGGTTTCCCCCATCCCATAGAGGCTCCATATAAAATTTGACTTCAATCGGCCCAACGGTTTCCGAGGAGAAGCAGTTCAAAAATTTTCACATTTTTCGCCTCGGCGAGGCTATACTAAATGGAATGTAATATTTCGCAAGTTCATTGGTTAGATCTCATTGATATCTATCAGTATGCCAAAAATTGTTTAAATATTCCAAGCGGTAAAGTCACTATCACCAATTTTCACAAACGGGTTACGGACGGACAGACAGACTGACAGAATGACAGAATGACACGGTGATTTTAGGGCACTCTTAGAAATCAACCGACTTCAGTCAGTCGCTTTTTCTGCGGGTCGTGCAATCCCTGGTTTCTCCAGACTTTTGGATGAGTCTTTAAACCAAGGTCCCATCTCCAGATGACCTTCGCTGTTGGTGGGATGTAAAACTTAAACACTCACTCACTCACTTGATACCTGCCCAGGTCAGCAACATTCTTTCGTGGAGATTGATCATGAAATCTTTTCTACGGTCATTCTCTCCCCTCCGCTGATTCAAGAAGGACAGTTGTCAAGTTTCTGGCAAAATAATGTGCACTGTACTGCTTAACCGCTTATGTGTAAGCCTGCCCAGTAAAAGTGTGGATAGATAAACTATATTTACCATATAAAAATGGGGTTTAAGGGGGTCAAAGTTATATAGATGTGACCTAAATAGTGTTGACTGGGCTCAAACATGACTTAAATAGTGTTGACTAGGCCATTAAACTCCCAATTAATTGAATACAAACAAACAAATAGTCATTGTTTTTTTTCCTTCCAGGTATTTTTCAACAGCGGCCTAACTAACAACAAAGATGATTTTGAGCTGTGCTTGCGGGCAGAAAACGTAGAGCTCCCGAAATCTGGATATTTTGGTGTGAGTGCAGCTACGGGAGGTCTTGCAGGTAATGTTTGTTTGTGAAATGCCAAATCACGACAATTGTTGTCTGCTTTGTCATTTGCTGGTTACTGTAAAAGTCATTTTTGCAAACAGTGTGGACCCAAATCAGACTGCTCCTGTAGGAGCAGTCGGATTTGGGTCCTCACTGTTTGCCTGTAACTAAAAATATTTAAGTTTGCAAAAGAAAAATCAGCAGACGACATAAGCAGACGGCATTTTCAGATGTAGTTTCTCTAGTCATCTTAAGGGTTACAGTCGAGTCCGGTAACATTGCGTGGCCGTTTACTTTGCCCAGCCTGCATTCATATTTTCAATAACTTTAACCCTCACAATTTCTACCACCACTACCTGTGCATCTGCATTAAGTTTTAACTTAACCTTGAAAACATGGGGTTGCACGTGCAGATGTGACACTTTTGCGGAATTTTTCAAATTTGCCAAAATACGAAAAGACGGAAAATTTCCAAACCCAAGACTGAGTTTAAAAATAAGCAAAGGGACAAATGTTTTGTATCTAAATTTACTGCATATAACAACATTGCATAATATCTAATGAACAACTTGTTACAGTCAACGTTCGTGTTCAACCAGCACAAAACACTTATTGTGCGCAATGTTGGGCGACAAAATTGGTAATCAAATTTCAAGGGGTGTCCCTTTTCATAGAATTATATATCCCGCCAGTTAAAAATTCAGAGGCAAATTTCTAATGCAGCAAGTAGATAAGGAAATGCTGCAATCGTTCTGATTGTGATTGTTTGAAGGGCGGCTTTAACAAAGGCATACGAAGGTATCAAAACCTTATGTGCGCAATGTTACCGGACTGCATCGTAATGTCCGTGTCAGCACAGTCATTTTGTAGACGTTTCTTATGATTTTGTAAGACTTCTATCAGACATTTAGACATAACATCTCAAGCTCTACCGCCCAATCGGCCCCCGTCCATCGGGGCTTGAAGAAATAGATGAGCTGTATGATGCTTCCCCTCAGAGCTGAAACCGGCCTGCACACGAGAACTGGTAAATCGCTTTGAGGATCTAAGCCTGTCCTGGCAAAGCGGCGCGAGTCAGTCAGTCCATAATTATAAAACCTGTTGGTTTCATTGGGCAGCAGGGCTCGAGATGTCATTTCATCTCAGTGTCTGGTAGAAGTCCAACAAAATTGAAAGCAGCATCTCCAAAATGACCTTTACAGTGTTGACAGGGACGTTAAACCCCAAATCAAATAAATCTAAATCGTGGCGATTGTCATCTGCTTGTCATTTGCTGGTTACTTTAAAAGTCATTTTTGCAAACAGTGTGGACCCAAATCAGACTGCTCCTATAGGAGCAGTCTGATTTGGGTCCACACTGCCTGTAACCAAAAATATTTTTTAAGAAGTTTGCAAAAGAAAAATCAGCAGACGACATAAGCAGACGACATTTTCAGATGTTGTTTTTCTCGGCATCTAAAGGGTTAATGTCCCTGTCAACTCTATTTATGTCATTTTGTAGACCTTTCTTCTGATTTTTTTAGACTTCCACAGGACATTTAGATCGAGGCGATTCTAACAAATGTCTGTAACATTTGTTACTTGGAGTAATGCTGTGGAAAAGACCTTTTATAACCTGTCATAATCCTAACTGGGATTCTTTATAATGGCACAATGATAGGGAACAAATTTTGTCGTTATAAGGCAGGCTCCAAGCTATCTAAGGAGAAACCTCACATGAACCAGTCCGTGAAATTAACACCTCCGACCCCACCACCCCCCACCCCCCCCCCCCACCCCCCCACATTCCTCTAAAGCCCACTTCATGTAGAGAAAACGGGAGTTTACAGGGGAATATTTTATTTTCTTTAATATCCAAGATATAGGTTGTGGGTTAGAACTGCCTCACAGGACCACCTCATTCAAGACATAGGTTGTGGGTACTCATTAGAACCTTTTCATTTTGTGGGTACTCATTAGAACTGCCTCAATGAGGTGGTTCTAATGAGCACTCACAACCTTTGTTTGCAATATAAATACGAAGTTATCGAAATGAAAGTGTAAACACCTGGGACCAGTTGTTCAAAACTAACGACGTCATTAGTTAACGAATCATTAAAACTTTGATCATTTATTATGGCAAATATGCTAATATTTTTGCTGAAAAAAAATGTGAGCAGTTTTTGCATTTGCAATAGCTGCTCACATTTTTTCAGCAAAAATACAAAAATATTAAACTTCCTAGAACAGTTAACAATATGACCGCTAACAAGCTCGTTAAGCTAACGATGTTTTGAACAACTGGCCGCTGCTTTACTAGATGTGTGGACAGTCAGGTCTGTGTGGACAGTCAGGTCTGAATGTTTGCAGGTATTTCAGGTGCTATTGCAGGCGAGCTCGTTAAGCTAACGATGCTTTGAACAACTGGCCCCTGCTTACTAGATGTGTGGACAGTCAGGTCTGAATCTTTGCAGGTGTTACAGGTGTTGTTGCAAGTTTTATAAGCACTGGCTAATTGTTTTCTTCTTTCAGATGATCATGATGTTATGGCCTTCTTGACACACTCTCTTATTCCTCCTGGACAGGTGAGTACTTGGTGCTTACATGCCTATGCTGAAATGATCTGCTAGGCAGAACATTGATTCACTAAGATGTTAACCGATTTTGTTCTGAATGGAATCTGCCACCTTATACTTAGCAGGAGTCTCTTTCAAAATATAAGGACGTCGGATTGTTTTATTAGCTCACCTGAGCCGAAGGCTCGTACGGTATTATTATGCCAATGATCCGGCATCAGTCTTCCGTTCACATTTTTAGCTCACCTGTCACGTAGTGACAAGGTGAGCTTTTGTGATCACATTTTGTCCGTCGTCCGTGCGTGCGTGCGTCCGTGCGTGCGTCCGTCCGTAAACAATTTGTTGTCCGCACGATAGCATCTTCATTTATGATTTGATTTTAACCAGACTTGCACACAACTTGTACCCCCATGAGATCTAGGTTCCTTTCTTGAACCAGCCATATCCCATCATGTGTTACTGAGTTATGGCCCCTGAAAGGGCAAAAATTGCCTATTTTGGTCTTGTCCGCAGGATAGCATCTTCATTTATGATTTGATTTCAACCAGACTTGCACACAACTTGTACCACCATGAGATCTGGGTTCCTTTCTTGAACCAGCCATATCCCATCATGTGCTACAGAGTTACGGCCCCTGAAAGGGCAAAAATTGCCTATTTTGGTCTTGTCCGCACGATAGCATCTTCATTTATGATTGGATTTTAACCAGACTTGCACACAACTTGTACCCCCATGAGATCTAGGTTCCTTTCTTGAACCAGCCATATCCCATCATGTGTTACGGAGTTACGGCCCCTGAAAGGGCAAAAATTGCCTATTTTGGTCTTGTCCGCACGATAGCATCTTCATTTATGATTTGATTTTAACCAGACTTGCACACAACTTGTACCCCCATGAGATCTGGGTTCCTTTCTTGAATCAGCCATATCCCATCATGTGCTTCGGAGTTACGGCCCCTGAAAGGGCAAAAATTGCCTATTTTGGTCTTGTCCGCACGATAGCATCTTCATTTATAATTTGATTTTAACCAGACTTGCACACAACTTGTACCACCATGGGATCTGGGTTCCTTTCTTGAACCAGCCATACCCCATTATGTGTTACGGAGTTACGGCCCCTGAAAGGGCAAAAATTGTCTATTTTGGTCTTGTCTGCATGATAGCTGTTTCATTTATGATTTGATTTTAACTTAACTTGCACACATTTTGTACCACCACAAAATATCTCGGTCAAGATCGAATATGGGTCATGTTGGGTCAAAAAGTAGGTCAGTAGGTCAAATCAGGAAAAAAACCTTGTGAAGACACTAGAGGCCACAGTTTTGGTCCGATCATCATCAATCTAGCCCAGAATGATCATCTTGACAATATCTCAGTCACGTTCGAATATAGGTGTTGTCGGGTCAAAAAGTAGGTCATTAGGTCAAATCATAGAAAAACCTTCTGAACACACTAGAGGCCACAATTTATGTCCAATCATCATCAAACTTGCTCAGAATGATCATCATGATAATATCATAGTCACGTTCGAATATGAGTCATGTTGGTTCAAAAGTAGGTCAGTAGGTCAAATCATAGAAAAACCTTGTGAACACACTAGAGGCCACAGTTTTGGTCCAATCATCATCAAACTTGCTCAGAATGATCATCTTGATAATATTTTGGTCACCTTCGAATATGGGTCATGGCAGGTCAAAAAGTAGGTCAGTAGGTCAAATAAGAGAAAAACCTTGTGAACACACTAGAGGCCACATTTTTGCTCCAATCATCATCGAACTTGCTTGGAATGATAGTCTTGACAATAGTTGGTCAAATTCGAATATGGGTCATTTCAGGTCAAGAAGTAGGTCAGTAGGTCAAATCATAGAAAAACCTTGTGAACACACTAGAGGCCACAGATTAGGTCCGATCATCATCAAACATGCCCAGAATGATCATCTTGACAATATCTGAGTCATGTTCAAATATTGGTCATGTCGGTCCAAAAAGTAGGTCAGTAGATAAAATCATAGAAAAACCCTCTGAACACACTAGAGGCCCACAGTTTTGGTCTGATCATCATCAAACTTGCTAAAAATGATCATTTGACAATATCTCAGTTAATTTTGAATGTGGGTCATATCTGGCCAGTAAGTAGGTCAGTAGGTCAGATTGCTGAAAAACCTTGTGTACACACTAGAGACCCCAGTTTTTGGTCCGATCATCATCAAACTTGCTCAGAATGATCATCTTGACAATATCTGGGTCAAGTTTGAATATGGGTCATGTCGGGTCAAAAAGTAGGTCAGCAGGTCAAATCATAGAAAAAGTTTTGAACACTCTTAAAGGCCACAGTTTTAATCAAATCATCATAAAACTTGCTCAGAATGATCATCTGGACAATATCTCAGTTCAGTTCGAATATGGGTCATGTCAAATCAAAAAGTAGATCAGTAGGTTATTTTGTCATAACTTTTGAACTGTTTGAGATAGAGCCTTCATATTTGGCATGTAGGTACCTTGTGACAAGGGCTTCCCACTCATATAAAGATTTGACCTGTGACTTTGACCTGTGACCTACTTTATCATAACTTTTGAACCATATGAGATAGAGCCTTCATATTTGGCATGTATGTTCCCTGTGACAAAGTTTTCCCAATCATTCAAATTTTTTTAGCCATGACCTTGACCTTTGACCTACTTTGTCATAACTTTTGGAGCATTTAAGATACAGCCTTTATATTTGGCATAAAAGTTCCTTCATAGGAGTGAGTGTTTGAGTTGAAGTCTCACCGAAAGCTAAGGTCATACAGTGATGGGACCTCTGTTTAAAAACCAATCTGAAAGTCTGGAGAAGCTTGTGATCGATACTGCTACCCCTGGTTTACAAGGCAAGTAACATGACCACAGTACCATGAAGGCTTCTAAACTTCATTGGAATGTTGTGTAGATGACCCTCTAGGAAAATAGCATAACGATTAACAAATGGTCACAAGAGCTAAAAAGAGAAAAAACATTGTAAATTTGCTTCAAATGCGAACTCCTTCTAAACCTTTGGGCCAATTGGATTTTAAACTTCACCGGAATGTTGCCTAGGTGACTCCCTACCAAAATAGTTAAACCATATTCCACTCCAATGAACAAGATGGCTGCCAGAGCTAAAAATAAAAAAATATCTTCAAATGACAATTCCTACTGTACTCTTGGGCCAATTTCATTCAAACTTTGAAGTAATGTTGCTTAGATGACCCTCTACCAAAAAGGCTAAAACAATCCCGCTCTGATGAAAAAAATGGCCACCGGAGCTAAAAATAGAAAAATATTGTAAATCTGATTCAAACGTGAACCCCTCCTAAACCCTAAAGCCAATTTGATTCAAACTTCACAGGAATGTTACCTAGGTTACTCCCTACCAAATAAGCTAAAATCACTGCTGATGGCCACCATAGCTAAAAATAGAATGTACTCGAGACAGTGACAGACAGGTGAGCGAACCAGGGCCCTGTGGGCCCTCTTGTTAAACAAGTATATCTTTAAAGCCAGTTGGCCAATCATGATTAAATTTCATGTGAAGCATTATCAGGTAGGGGGAAAAGATGCATAAAGTTTTGGGGCAGATCAGATGGAAACTCTTGTTGCCATGGCAACATATAGCTCCCATAGACTTATAATGGGAAAAACTTAAAAAATCTTCTTCTCTGAAACAACAAGGCCCAGAGCTTAGATATTTAATATGTAGCAATGTCAAGTGGTCCCCTACATAAGTCCTGACAATCATGCCCCTGGTTCCAAATTGGCCATGCCCGGGGCTCGTTAGCTTCTATAGACTTAAAATGGGGAAAAAAGCTTCAAAAATCTTCTTCTCCCAAACCATAAAGCCCATAGCTAAGATATTTAGTATGTAGCAATGTAATATGGTCACCTACATAAATCCTGCCAATCTTGCCCCTGGGCTCAGAATTGGCCACACCCTTACAATGGGAAAAACATAAAAAATCTTCTTCTCTGAAACCACAAGGCCCAGAGCTTAGATATTTAGTAGGTTTTTGATTTTTGTTTGTTTGATTTGAGGTTTAACATCCCCGTCAACACTGCTTAGGTCATTTTGGAGACGTTGCTTCAAATTTTGAGGGACTTTTACCTGATACTGAGATGAAATGACATCTCAAGCCCTGTCCCCCAATGAAACTAATAGGGTTTTATAAGCATGGACAGTCCGACTCGCACAGCTTTGCCTTGGCAGGCTTAGATCCTCTAAGCGATTTACCAGTACTCGTGTGCGGGTCGGTTTCAGCTCTGCGTGGAAGCATCATGCAGCCCATCTATTTCTTCAAGCCCTGATGGGTGGGGGCAAATATTTAGTATGTAGCAATGTCAAGTGGTCCCCTACATAAATCCTGCCAAACATGCCACTGGGGTCCAAATTGGCCACGCCCCGTGGCACCTTAGCCTTCATAAGCTTATAATGGAAAAAAAGCTTTAAAAATCTTCTTCTCCAAAATCATAAAGCCCATAGCTAAGATATTTAGTATGAAGCAATAATAATGGGGTCAGAATTGGCCACCCTTGATTTTATCGTTTGGTGACTGGGATCCAACAAGCAAGACATAGCCTTCGGTAGTTTGAAATTTTTAATCTATCAGTTTTTTGCCAATCATTGATTAAAGATAAGGGGCCAGTTGTTCAAAACTAACGATGTCGTTAGTTAACATATCGTTAAAAGTTTGATCATTTATTATGACAAATATGCTAATATTTTTCTGAAAAAATACCAAAATCTTAAGTATTAAACTTGCTAGAACAGTTAACAAAATGACCACTAACGAGCTCGTTAAGCTAATGATGCTTTGAACAACTGTCCCAAGCTCGTTATTTCTTTTATGTGAAATAATCTTGAAGGCTGTATGACTGAAAAGACAAAAAAAAAACAGTCTTTCAGCTATACAGAGGGTGGATCATGTTAGCTTATTGCACTGATATAAGTGAATATTGTCCCAAATTGGGATATCCCTGATTCCAGAAGGCTTAGCAACAAATAAGGGTGGTATTTTATGATAACTGGAGGATAGTTTTTGACATTTCTCAGTTGGTATTCAATAGAACTGCCTCGGTGATAGGTTTATGTGGAGAAATAAGGAAAACTATCCTTCAGTTTACCAAATATACGAACCTTATCTGCCAGCCTCGCTAGCTTAGTCGTGTGCGCATCTGACTGTTGATCAGGAGCACGCAGGTTTGATACCTGCCGGGGGTGACAGTATTCTTTTGTTGAGATTGATCATGAAATCTTTTCTACTGTCATTCTCTCCCTTCCGGTGATTCAAGAAGGGCAGTTGTCATTTTCTGGCAAAAGAATATGCACTTTACTGGTTAATCGCTTACTATAAGCCTGCCCTGGAAAAGTGTGGATAGGTAAACTGACTTGCTCAAAAATGACCTAAATAGTGTTGACCAGGCCGTTAAACTCCAATACAAACAAACAAACCAATCTTATCTGTTGCCATGGAAAGGCAGTTGTCAGTTTCTGGCAAAAGGTTATGCATTGTACTGGTTAACTGCTTGTGTATAAGCCTGACGAGAAAAAGTGTCGTAAGATAGATGGACTAGCTCAGTATGACCTAAAATAGTGTTGAAAGGGTCGTTGAACTCCAAACAATCAAATGTATTGAAAATTGTTGTTTGATCATTTTTGTTTGTTCATTTTCAGCAACGCGACCCCCAGTTTAACCAGGCCGAGAGAGAGAAATATGAGAAAGAATTCGAAGAATATTATGCCCAGTTGGAGAAGGATAAAAAAGAGTAAGCACTATTTTTTGCCTGTTTACTCATTTATTATTCATTAAGGCAAACAAGTACACAACTAACCATTGTTTTCAATGGTCACAAACTTTTTTCCCTTTGTACTGTTACGAGCCAGGCGTAGCAGAAAGAAAAAGCTAACAAGCCTTTTGGAAAAATTTTACCAAATTTTATTTACAAGTTATCTTTAACCCATAGAAGTAAGAAAATTAAATGTATTTAGCTCTGCTATGAAATATCCTGAATGAATCTATTTTCCTTGATTCCATTGAATTCACAGTCCAAAATGAAAAGTAATATCCTTTGACAATCCGACACAGAATTTAGAAATAACTTTTCTTAAAAGCCCAAACATCAAACTCCAGAGGGCTGTGGAAAAAAAATGATGTAATTTTCTAAAAATAATGCAAACCTGAACTTTCTGGAAAGTTCCAAAGTACTTTTCCTTGTAAACAAGATGTTTACAAATAGAAATTAATCTGTGACTCAGGTTTTCGAGAATCTTCTATTAGAAGATTAACAAGATATTTATAGCACTATTAGGTCACCCAGTGGGGTGAAAGTGGGAATCAGAAAAATAAATTCTTATGCATAACAGTACACAACAGGCTGTCTGTCTTCTCCAGACTTATGGATGAGCCGCTCAACCGATGTCTCATCTCCATATGACCTTAGTTTTTAGGGGGACGTAAAACTCAAACACACACATGACAGGCTGTTTCTATACATATGGTTTTGATCCAGAGAAAAATTAAAACCGCGGTCCATATCTCAAAGGTCAAGGTCATACTTAGAGGTCAAGTGTCAAAAAAGGGTCCAAAACTTAAACACGGTCAATAATTTTCTGTGGATTAATATGAGCATGAAAATATGTTCAGGCGGGGGCATCCGTGTCCTGGGGACGCATTTCTAGTTGTGAATTATTGTCTCCATTGAAAATGTAACTATGCAAAGCGGGTTGACTTTAAATTAAAGAAAATTTGATCATCTTCATGTCACCATAGATTTTAAATTATACGAACATTGACCTTGCTATGATAACACTTCTATAAATCATACAGTCGAACTTCAATGACTCGAACACCTTTGGGACCACAAAAGTCTGTTCCAGACGGGGGTGGTTTGAGCCATTGAGGCGATTCTAATGAGTACACACAGCATACATTTGCCAAAAAAAAAAAAGACGAAAATATCCTAAATATTTGTAGAGACATTTTGTAGGGACTCAAGAACAGGTTGATTCAGCCATGGTAAACGAGCCATTGATGTTCGAGCCGTCAAAAGTTCAACTGTATTTAATGTCACTAGAGCTGGTGTTAAGGGAATGTGTGGCTGCCTTTAAAGTCTCCCTGTCCTTCATAGTGTAGATTATAAGTATCTTATATGGGTGTGAGGGTAGGATGGAAAAATCCGTCCCGAGGGACACTGTCCGGCATCACGAGGCTTGCCGAGTTATGCCAGACAGGGATCCCGAGGGACGGATTTTTCTATCCACCCCTCACACCCATATTGGACTCTTTTCCTTGCATACCTTCCATTTCTTAAAGCAGATTTTTAATGCTGCAGTCACTTCGGTTACCAACGTCCGCCATATTGTGTTGACACTGCAGGAATGTTTAGCGACGTAACGTCACATGCTGTGACATCAACCTTATCGACGGCGCATAGAAGGTTATAATCAACCAGTGCATTTATCAAACACATGATTATATTCGATTTTGGGTCGGAACACTAGGGTCAGAACATAAATTTCTATCCCAGGGTAAAATCACAGATTTCCTTGTCTGGTGTGCAAGAATATATTTTCTAGTCCTTTGGAATGATTGATTCCAGTGTAAAAGTTTGCAAATATTTGAGGGTCACTGATGAGGCCCAGAAAGAACTTGCACTTTCGAGTGCTGTGATTTATTCTTTGCTTCCAAAAGATAACTTGATTGATTGATTGATTGATTGGTTGATTAAGGTTTAACATCCTCGTCAACACTGTATAGGTCATTTTGGAGACGTTGCTTCCAATTTTATTGGACTTTTACCTGACATTAAGATGAAATGACATCTCAAGCCCTGCTGCCAAATGAAACCAAAAGGCTTATATGCATTGGACGGTCTGACTCACACCACTGCCTGGGCAGGCTTAGTCCTTCTAAGCGGTTTACCAGTACTCATGTGTGGTCAGTTTCAGGGTCTGCGTGGAAGCACCATGCAGCCCATCTATTTCTCCAAGCCACGATGGACGGGGGCAGAACATATTTAGTTTATAAGAGCTGTTTTTTTTGAAGAAAAAAAAGAGTAAAAAAAAAATTGTCCCATGATCCAATTCAGTAAAATATGGTTCCCATTTATTCCAGGTTCCAAGAACAGCATCCAGACAAAGCCAGGGACCAGTATGAGAGTCCAGAAACTGTAAGTTGATTTTCTTGCTTCAGATTTCCGGGAATCACATTAAGTCCCTGAAATGAACAGTGTAGAGAACCTCATTTTCTGTTATAAAAACATGCCTGTACAAATCCAGTAAAATTTCTATATTAAGACCACCTTTGGGACTGTTCAAAAGTGGTCATTAAGACCACTTTTGAACAGTCCCAAAGGTGGTCCCAAATTAGGAGACACTTGGTGTAGCCAACAGAAGGAAAGAATAATGGAAACTTCCCCAATGAACTTTTAAAAGCAGATTTAGTCTTAATTTTTGGTGGTCTTAATAGCGGAATTTTACTGTACATTGTGTGGCCCCCGCCCATTAGGGCTTGAAGAAATAAATGGGCTGCACGATGCTTCCATGCAGAGCTGAATCTGACCTGCACACGAGTACTGGTAAACCGCTTAGAGGATCTAAGCCTGCCCAGGCAACGCGATGCGAGTCGGACCGTCCATGCTTATAAACCCTATTGGTTTCAATTTGGGGCAGGACTTGAGATGTCATTTCATCTTAATGTCAGGTAAAAGTCCCACAAAATTGGAAGCAATGTCTCCAAAATGACCATTACGGTGTTGATGGGGATGTTAAACCTCAAATCAAACAAATAAAACCCCATTTTCCATTATAAAAATATGCCTGTACAAATACATTGTAAACTTTACCGCCAAAAAAGACTAAAATTTTAAGATGAAAAATTGTGATATTTTTCTTATTTCTGCCCTAAAATAAACATTGTGGGTACTCGTTAGAACCACCTCATTGAGGCCATTCCAACAAGTACACACAATCTATATGGTAGAACTGCCTCATCGAGGTGGTTCTAAGGAGTACCCACAATCTATATTTTAGAGCAGAAAAAAGAAAAATAAGGCTTACCCTTGATAACCGCAGTTTTACTATATTTAAGTGGGGCTCAAGGGGGTCAAACTATATTGACGTGTTTTCATGACGAATAGGAGAATGCGAGGTCTGCAAGGTGAAAAGCCCATAACTCCTGCCTTCTATTATCCTTTTGGTAGATTATATAGAGGGTATCTACATTTTTTGAGATGAATATAAAAAATATTTAGAGTGTGTTGAAAACATCAGAATTTTCACGAGTGCGAAGCACGAGTGAAAATTCTGATGTTTTCAATACGCGAGATGAAATATTTTTGGTATTTATAAAAAAAAAGAGTAAATTTTCTTTTTATTTCATATATGTGACTTTGGTAATGTACTGTAATTAAACAGCTGCTCGTAGCATGCCTCGCACTAGTGAAAATTTCTGGTATTTTCAGTACTCTATGAAATTTGTTTTCAACACATTCAATGAAATTTTGGTACTTATCGAAAAAAGAGAGTAAATTTCTTGTTATTTTATATGAAAAACAAACAAAAAAAATTTTGTCATGTGACACTGTGAAAATATCATATACAGTAAAATTCCTATATTAAGACCACTTTTGAGACTGTTCAAAAGTGGTCTTAAAGACCACTTTTGAACAGTCTCAAATGTGATCTCTTAGTAGGAGACACTGGGTGTAGAAAACACAAAGAAAGAATAACTGAAACCTTCTCAATAAGCTTTTAAAAGCAGATACAGTCTTAATTTTAGGTGGACTTAATAGCGGAATTATACTGTATATATCACACTGTGAAAATATCTTAATTATTGCATTGATTTCACTGCTAAGTATAAAATAAAAGGTATGAGCCACTGTGACCTAATTGGTAGATCGCTGTCATTAAACCCATTTAGTGCCAGAAACCCCAAAACGGGTACCCTGTCAAACAGTGCAGGCCCACATCAGACACCGCAGAACGAGGCATCTGATCAGGGCCTCCACTCTTTGCTAAAAGTTCAGTCATTTTCCAAATAAATTTTGATGAAAACACAGCCTTACACCCCTAGATTTTTAAATGACCTCCTGCTATATATAAGGAGGAAGATTCCATTTGGTATAAAAATCATTAGGTCTCTTACCATAGTGGGTTCAAGCCTTGCTTGGGTCACATGTGACATGCCAAGTTCAGCTGGATTTTCTCAGGGTATTCCAGTTTTTGCCCACCTGTGATTCTAAAGTTTGGCTCAAAAGAAGCGAAATAATCTTGAAAGGGCTATAAATGACTTTAAAAGATTATAATGTTAACCAAACCAAGCAAGTCATCCCTGCCCATCAGGGCTTGGAGAAATATATTGGGCTGCATTGTGCTTCCACGCAGAGCTGAATCAGACCACATACGAGTACTGTAAACCACTAATAAGGACTAAGCCTCCCCAGGCAAAGCAGTGTGAGTTGGATCATCCAATGCATATAAGCCTTCTGGTTTCATTGAGATGTCATTTCACCTCATTGTTGGGTAAAAGTCCCACAAAATTGGAAGCAGTGTCTTCAAAATGACATAAATAGTGTTGACGGGGATGTTAAACCTCAATTCAAACCCCCCAAAAAACAAACCAAGGCCCATCTTATAATATCAAAAGTTCAAAACCTATGTTCAAACAGCACATAAATTTCATGATTTAAAATTGAGTTTTGTAGTTTGAGCACAGCTTCTGGCCTTTTTAATAATATCTCCCAACAGCTATATTCATAAGATTTTATGCATGCATGTCATAATTGAAGATGTTTCAAATTATCCAGGCATTCGAGAACCAGGCAGACAGAGAGCTAAGAATGATTTTTGAGGGACAAAATATGATTCACCACACATTACGAGAAATGAGTAAAAGATTCGATGAGTTAATGGGGCGACAGGAGCTGGTCCTTTCCAAGGTCACTCAGATGTCATCGGGAGTCGGAGTGCCAGCCTCAAGCGGTCAGGTGAGTTGAAAATGTTTGAACTGCATTAAAAAGGTGCATGAGAAAGCTTTTGATTATTTAACCCTTATCCTGCTAAATAAAGTAATTTTGCCACACCAATGGCTGAATATCAACCAATCAAATTACATAATGTATTCCTTCAATTGAATCAATTCAAAAACAGAATGACAAACAGTGTATGCCCCCGTCCATCAGGGCTTGAAGAAATAGATGGGCTGCATGATGCTTCTACGCAGAGCTGAATCGGACCGCACACAGGTGCTGGTAAACCACTTAGAGGATCTAAGGCAAAGCAGTGCAAATGAATGTCCATGCTTATAAACCCTATTGGTTTCATTGGGGGACAGGGCTTGAGACATCATTTCATGTCAATGTAGGGTAAAAGTCCCACAAAATTGGAAGCAACGTCTGCAAAATTACCTATACAGTGTTGATGGAGAAATGTTAATTTCATTTGCTGAGGTAAATTGGTGGTTTTATGGTCGGAAATTTCGTTTAATGGCCACTTGACAGCAGAGCTGTAAAATGTAATTTGCGACTGTAAAACAGACAATTTACCTCCCTAAATGACAATTTTAAATTTAGTTAACCCCATTCTGATGCACTTATTCAATTGCTTTGTTGAAAAGTTGCTCTCTTTGTCCAAAACAGCAACCACAGTCAGCTGTGTAAATAGAGGATCTTACATGAGTCTTGTATAATTGAATTTATTAAACAAGTTGAGGAAAAAGGATAAAATGTGAGGCTTTTTGCAGAGCATTTTATCACTTTTCCTCAAAGAGTTTAATTAATTCAATAATACATGAACACGAATGCAAGATTCTGTTTATCATATGGCATTTAAAACGCATTTTATTCAGGATTTATTTACAAAAATGTCAATATTCTGCCATTAGTAAATGCGAAGAACATCGTACATGTAACGCACATGTAACGTTACAGGGCGTATCTAACTTGCATATTTGATCCACTGGTGAATTGTTGAATTTTTTACTTGGTGTTATTACATTCTCAGACGCGATGTCATGTGATAAAACCACATATTAACCAACGAAAAGTGATGTTACATGATGATGTCAGAGTTTTTGACAGTGTATCGCAGAAAATTAAAATTTTGATGTTGTCCAATCAGACATTGTGTTACATACGCAGGTGCATTAGAACTGTGTTTTACACTTATGTTGTACTTATTTGCAGGCCAGTGGTGGACAACAACCTTTAATGATCGATACAATAAAAAGACACGAGGTCGACAGAGTTTTAAACACACAGAATGAAATTGTACAAGAAGCCAGACAAATAAGGTAGGTTATGTTTGGAGTGAGTGAGTGAGTGTTTGAGTTTTACGTCCCACCAACAGCTAAGGTCATACGGAGACCTCGGTTTAAAGACTCATCCGAAAGTCTGGAGAAGCCCATGATCGATCCTGCAACCCCCGGTTTACAAGGCAAGTAGCTTAAGCACTACACCACGGAGGCTTCTAGGTTATTTTTAGAGTGGTTTTGTTTGTTTGATTTGATGTTTAACGTCCCCGTCAACACTATATAGGTCATTTTGGAGACGTTGCTTCCAACTTTGCAGGACTTTTACCAGACATTGAGATGAAATGACATCTCAAGCCCTGTCGCCCAATGAAACCAATTGGGTTTATAAGCATGGACGGGCCGACTCGCACCGCTTTGCCTGGGCAGGCTTAGATCCTCTAAGCGGTTGACTAGTACTCACATGCGGGTCGGTTTCAGCTCTGCGTGGAAGCATCATGCAGCTCATATATTTCTTCAAGCTCCGATAGGCGGGAGGGGTACTACCGTAATGATCCTAAGTATTGGAACAGATAGGCCTAAGCAAACAGTGTAGGCCCTGATCAGACTGCTCCTGATGGAGCAGTCTGATCAGGGTCTACACTGATTGCCATTCCATCTGTACTTTTCGAATCCTTGCTGGATCATGAAACAAATTTGTTAAAACTGCAGTCTGATCAGGATCTACACTAATTGCCATTCCATCCGCACTTTTGGAATCCTTGCTGGATCATGAAACAAATTTGTTAAAATTTTACGAGAATTACAGCAAGTCCTTAAGGTGACCAAATTTTTAGCATTTTTATGGTTTTGGTTGTTTTCACATTTTTTTTTTTTTCTTTTTAAGTGTGTACATTTTCATATTTTCGGTCATTCTTTGCAAGAGAAACCTCCGTGGTGTAGTGGTTATGCTACTCGCTTTGTAAACCAGAAGTCGCAGGATCAATCCCGGGCCAGACTTTGGGATGACCTTAGCTGTTGGTGAGACGTAAAACGCAAAACAATCACTCGGTCATTCTTTGCAAGAGAGACAAATTTTGTAAGTTTTGGTTTTTGTTTGCTTTCCTGCAAACCAAAAATCCTCCAATTATGCGATTATTTTTTCTAAAAGGAGATATTTTGCTCATCCAGAGCCCTTATTTAGGGTATCAGAATAGCTGATTGTGGTACAAATATTTGTTTTATTGTTTGTTTGTTTGATTGGAGTTTAACATCCCCGTCAATACTGTATAGGTCATTTTGGGGACTTTTACCCGACATTGAGATGAAATGACATCTCAGGCCCTGTCGCCCAATGAAACCAATAGGGTTTATAAGCATGGACCGACTCTCACTGCTTTGCCTGGGCAGACTTTGATCCTCTAAGCGGTTGACCAGTAATCGTGTACGGTCGGTTTCAGCTCTGCATGGAAGCATCATGCAGCCCATTTATTTCTTCAAGCCACGATGGGCGGGGGCCCCAAATATTTGTTTTAAGCTGAGCACGAACCGTTTCATAACCTCAGTGTATATAGCTATTTGTGCTGCAGAGCTGAAACCGACCCGCACACAAGTACTGGTAAACCGCTTAGAGGATCTAAACCTGCCCAGGCAAAGCGGTGCGCGTTGGCCTGTCCATGCTTATAAACCCTATTGGTTTCATTGGGCGGCAGGGCTTGAGATGTCATTTCATCTCACTGTCGGGTAAAAGGCCCACAAAATTGGAAGCAACATCTCCAAAATGACCTTTACATGGTTGACAGGGACGTTAAACCTCAAATCAAACAAACAAATCAAGGTCAGATATCAGTGAACCCTTTTTGTACCAAATGGAATCTTCCTTCTTCTATATACCAGGAGTCCATTCCAAAATTTAGGAGTGTCAGGTTCTGTTTTCTTTAGAAATTATGTGGAAAATGGCTAAATTTTTTGCTTGACACTTATGGCCCACAAAGAGGGTTGACGCGTTGTTATACATGAAATCATCATCATCATTTGTGAAAAGTGTAGGCCATGATCAGATGCCGGATTCTGTGGCATCTGATCTGGGCCTGCACTGTTTGCCAGGGTACCCATTTTGGGGTTTCCGGTACAAAAATGGTTAATGGCCAAAGAATCTGGACTTTATTGGTTAACTATTTATGTATAATAGAAGTGAAGGCAATGATCAGGAATCGATACAGTTAACTCACCCCTCCCATCAGAGACAGCAAAGGAAAAGAAACCCAAACTAGCTAGACCTAATGGAAACATTAGTACCAGACAGCCAAAAGGACAGTTACTTTCCCACAAAATGTCCAATTGGCTATCCAGAACAAAAAGAAATAAGGGCTACAAACACTCAAAGACAAACCATAACAAAAATAAATCGCGACAGAACAACCTCCTTGGAACGGTCTGAAAAGAAAGCCTGCCCAGTAAAAGTGAGGTAAGAAATACTGATCAGCCTGATTTGACCTAAATTTGTCGTCAAGGCGATTAAACCATTAACAAACAAATCTTTGTTTCAGAACTATAATATCAGATGTACAACAGCGAGCCAATATAATCCAGAGTAATATAGGACAGGTTCAGCAGGGAGGTGGTGGCGGTGGGCATGTGAACCCACAGATGTCACTCGTCATGCACGAGCTGCAAGAAAATCTACGCAATGTTAAGTCAGATATGTCTATTCTAGTCAACAGACCACAGGTTAGTAAATTTACCTTAATCTATAGAATTAACCTTTACCGCTCTCTATGCTAATTCAACAAATGAAAAAATTATGATTTTTTTTTTTTCCTTGAAAACAGGATTTGACATCTCATGCAAATTGTGGAGACAATTTGCATGAGATGTCTAATCCTGTTTTCTGGGAAAAATAAGAAAAATATTTCAAAATGACATCTGCTGATAAAATTACCCAGCATGCAAAGCTTTAAGAAAAGCTTTGGGACTCAGGAATGAGTTTAAATCAGTTATGATACACAATCTTGTTTTGAGTGAATAAATTTATAGTATTTTCTTTCTAAATGAGGGGATGGTGGGTGTGGCGACGGTGTTGTGAATCTTGTTTCTCTTGGGTATCAAACAGAGTTGAACAAGGGCTGCTGTCCTTGCAGCAGAAACAGGTAGAGGGGTGGGAGGGATGTTGTCATTTCTTCAGTTTCAACACTTCCATTCATATTCCTCTGTCTCCCCTGTCCCTCACTTTCATCTCATTACGTAAACACACCTATACAATTACATTGCCACCTTTATCGCCGAAAACCTGAAAATTTTATGATGAAATATTGTGATATTTTTCTTATTTCTGCTCAAAATATAGATTGTGGGCACTCGTTAGAACCGCCTCATCGAGGCGGTTCTAACGAGTACCCACAATCTATATTTTAGAGCAAAAATAAGAAAAATAAGGTATACCCACCGTAAACACCAGTTTTACTATATAAAAGGGGGGTTCAAGGGGGTCAAAATTATATAGGCGTATTTTCGTGATGTCCTCTACTACAGTAGGACTTTGATGGCTTGAACACTGATGGATGGTTTACCATGGCCAAGTCGAACCCGTTCTTGTGCCCCTAGGGAAATCCTCTTCAACGGGCCTCCGTGGCCTAGTGGAATTGCCGGCATAATCAGCCCCCAGGAAAGTTCTGCATTTATCTAGCCAATATCATACGACATTTTTCAGATGCAGATTTTCTTGTTGACTAAAGGGGAATGGGAACACCTAGCACATTTTTCTGCCATTTTTCAAAGGGAGGCAACTTTCGGGACTTCCTGTTCGTTTTTCTATCAACTCTGTCCAACTGAAAAAGGGGTCTACTCTTAAAGGAAAAAATTTGCTCCTTAGGAGTTTACCACTATTGACATGGGAGACAAAAATACTTTTGAAGGTGTTGTCTTCCCTGAAGGTGTTCTCATTCCCCTTAATGGCTAAAAATGATAACTTTGCATAGAGCTTGAAGTGTTAACCTAAATACTGAATTTGAATTTCTTTTCTCTGTTACAGGCAGCAGGTGGTGGCATTTGCCCCCCGACTCCAGCGTGTGTATCCTCAACAGTGTTCTTTATAGCAATAGCATTACAAGTTATGATTTTTATCGGATATATGGTCTATAGGTAGGTATACATGTTCTGTCATTTAGTGGGATTCTTTGGGGTTAGAGAGAGGATCCTATGGGAGTGGTCACTTCATATGGAATTTAGGGGGATTCTTTGGGGTTGGAGAGAGGATCCTTTGGGAGTGATCATTCATATGGAATTTAGTGGGATTCTTTGGGATTGGAGAGAGGATCCTATGGGAGTGCTCATCTCATATGGAATTTAGGGGGATTCTTTGGGGTTGGAGAGAGGATCCTATGGGAGTGATCATTTCATATGGAATTTAGGGGGATTTTTTGGGGTTGGAGAGAGGATCCTATGGGAGTGATCATTTCTTGTGGAATTTAGGGGGATTCTTTGGGGTTAAAGAGAGGATCCTATGGGAGTGGTCATTTCATATGGAATTTAGTTGGATTCTTTGGGGTTACACAGAGGATCCTATGGGAGTGGTCATTTCATATGGAATTTAGGGGGATTCTTTGGGATTGGAGAGAGGATCCTATGGGAGTGATCATTTCATATGGAATTAAGGGGGGTTCTTTGGGATTGGAGAGAGGATCCTTTGGGAGTGGTCATTTCATATGGACTTTAGAGGGATTCTTTGGGATTGGAGAGAGGATCCTATGGAAGTGATCATTTCATATGGAATTTGAGGGGATTCTTTGGGGTTGGAGAGAGGATCCTATGGGAGTTGTCATTTCATATGGAATTTGAGGGGATTCTTTGGGGTTGGAGAGAGGATCCTATGGGAGTGGTCATTTCATATGGAATTTAGGGGGATTCTTTGGGATTGGAGCGAGGATCCTATGGGAGTGATCATTTCATATGGAATTTAGGGGGATTCTTTGGGATTGGAGAGAGGATCCTATGGGCGTGATCATTTCATATAGAATTTAGGGAGATTCTTTGGGATTGGAGAGAGGATCCTATGGGAGTGGTCATTTCATATGGAATTTAGGGGGATTCATTGGGGTTGGAGAGAGGATCCTATGGGAGTGGTCATTTCATATGGAATTTAGGGGGATTCTTTGGGGTAGGAGAGAGGATCCTATGGGAGTGATCATTTCATACGGAATTTAGGAGTATTCTTTGGGGTTGGAGAGAGGATCCTGTGGGAGTGATCATTTCATATGGAATTAAGGGGGATTCTTTGGGGTTTGAGAGTGGATCCTATGGGAGTAGTCAATCATATGGAATTTAGTGGGATTCTTTGGGATTGGAGAGAGGATCCTATGGGAGTGGTCATTTCATATGGAATTAAGGGGAATTCTTTGGGGTTGGAGAGAGGATCCTATGGGAGTGATCATTTCATATTGAATTTAGTGGGATTCTTTTGTGTTGGAGAGAGGATCCTATGGGAGTGGTCATTTATATGGAATTTAGGGGGATTCTTTGGGGTTAGAGAGAGGATCCAATGAGAGTGGTCATTCATATGGAATTTTGTGGGATTCTGAGGGGTTGGAGAGAGGATCCTATGGGAGTGATCATTTCTTGTGGAATTTAGGGGGATTCTTTGGGGTTGGAGAGAGGATCCTATGGGAGTGATCATTTCATATGGAATTTAGTGGGATTCGTTGGGGTTGGAGAGAGGATCCTATGGGAGTGGTCATTTTCTATGGAATTTAGGGGGATTCTTTGGGGTCAGAGAGAGGATCATATGGGAGTGATCATTTCATATGGAATTTAGGGGGATTCTTTGGGGATGGAGAGCGGATCCTATGGGAGTGGTCTTTTCATATGGAATTTAGGGGGATTCATTGGGGTAGGAGAGAGGATCCTATGGGAGTGATCATTTCATACGGAATTTAGGAGTATTCTTTGGTGTTGGAGAGAGGATCCTGTGGGAGTGATCATTTCATATGGAATTAAGGGGGATTCTTTGGGGTTTGAGAGTGGATCCTATGGGAGTAGTCAATCATATGGAATTTAGTGGGATTCTTTGGGATTGGAGAGAGGATCCTATGGGAGTGGTCATTTCATATGGAGTTAAGGGGAATTCTTTGGGGTTGGAGAGAGGATCCTATGGGAGTGATCATTTCATATTGAATTTAGTGGGATTCTTTTGTGTTGGAGAGAGGATCCTATGGGAGTGGTCATTTATATGGAATTTAGGGGGATTCTTTGGGGTTAGAGAGAGGATCCAATGAGAGTGGTCATTCATATGGAATTTTGTGGGATTCTGAGGGGTTGGAGAGAGGATCCTATGGGAGTGATCATTTCTTGTGGAATTTAGGGGGATTCTTTGGGGATGGAGAGCGGATCCTATGGGACTGGTCATTTCATATGGAATTTAGTGGGATTCTTTGGGGATGGAGAGAGGATCATATGGGACTGGTCATTTCATAGGGAATTTAGGGGGATTCTTTGGTGTTGGAGAGAGGATCCTATGGGAGTGGTCATTGCATATGGAATTTAGGGAGATTCTTTGGATGGAGAGAGTATCCTTTGGGAGTGGTCATTTCATATGAAATTTAGGGGGATTCTTTGGGGATGGAGAGAGGATCCTATGGGAGTGATCATTTCATATGGAATTTAGGGGCATTCTTTGGGATTGGAGTGAGGATCCTATTGGAGTGATTATTTCATATGGAATTTAGTGGGATTCTTTGGGGTTGGAGATAGGATTCTTTAGGAGTGGTCATTCACATGGACTTTAGTGGGATTCTTTTGGATTGGAGAGAGGATCCTATGGGAGTGATCATTTCATATGGAATTTAGGAGGATTCTTTGGGATAGGAGAGAGGATCCTATGGGAGTGATCATTTCATATGGAATTTGAGGGGATTCTTTGGGGTTGGAGAGAGGATCCTATGGGAGTGGTCATTTCATATGGAATTTAGGGGGATTCTTTGGGATTGGAGCGAGGATCCTATGGGAGTGATCATTTCATATGGAATTTAGGGGGATTCTTTGGGATTGGAGAGAGGATCCTATGGGCGTGATCATTTCATATAGAATTTAGGGAGATTCTTTGGGATTGGAGAGAGGATCCTATGGGAGTGGTCATTTCATATGGAATTTAGGGGGATTCATTGGGGTTGGAGAGAGGATCCTATGGGAGTGGTCATTTCATATGGAATTTAGGGGGATTCTTTGGGGTAGGAGAGAGGATCCTATGGGAGTGATCATTTCATACGGAATTTAGGAGTATTCTTTGGGGTTGGAGAGAGGATACTGTGGGAGTGATCATTTCATATGGAATTAAGGGGGATTCTTTGGGGTTTGAGAGTGGATCCTATGGGAGTAGTCAATCATATGGAATTTAGTGGGATTCTTTGGGATTGGAGAGAGGATCCTATGGGAGTGGTCATTTCATATGGAATTAAGGGGAATTCTTTGGGGTTGGAGAGAGGATCCTATGGGAGTGATCATTTCATATTGAATTTAGTGGGATTCTTTTGTGTTGGAGAGAGGATCCTATGGGAGTGGTCATTTATATGGAATTTAGGGGGATTCTTTGGGGTTAGAGAGAGGATCCAATGAGAGTGGTCATTCATATGGAATTTTGTGTGATTCTTTGGGGTTGGAGAGAGGATCCTATGGGAGTGATCATTTCTTGTGGAATTTAGGGGGATTCTTTGGGGTTGGAGAGAGGATCCTATGGGAGTGATCATTTCATATGGAATTTAGTGGGATTCGTTGGGGTTGGAGAGAGGATCCTATGGGAGTGGTCATTTTCTATGGAATTTAGGGGGATTCTTTGGGGTCAGAGAGAGGATCATATGGGAGTGGTCATTTCATATGGAATTTAGGGGGATTCTTTGGGGATGGAGAGCGGATCCTATGGGACTGGTCATTTCATATGGAATTTAGTGGGATTCTTTGGGGATGGAGAGAGGATCATATGGGACTGGTCATTTCATAGGGAATTTAGGGGGATTCTTTGGTGTTGGAGAGAGGATCCTATGGGAGTGGTCATTGCATATGGAATTTAGGGAGATTCTTTTGATGGAGAGAGTATCCTTTGGGAGTGGTCATTTCATTTGAAATTTAGGGGGATTCTTTGGGGATGGAGAGAGGATCCTATGGGAGTGATCATTTCATATGGAATTTAGGGGCATTCTTTGGGATTGGAGTGAGGATCCTATTGGAGTGATTATTTCATATGGAATTTAGTGGGATTCTTTGGGGTTGGAGATAGGATTCTTTGGGAGTGGTCATTCATATGGACTTTAGTGGGATTCTTTTGGATTGGAGAGAGGATCCTATGGGAGTGATCATTTCATATGGAATTTAGGAGGATTCTTTGGGATAGGAGAGAGGATCCTATGGGAGTGATCATTTCATATGGAATACAGTGAGTTTCTTCGGAGTTGGAGAGAGGATCCTATGGGAGTGATCATTTCATATGGAATTTAGGGGGATTCTTTGGTATAGGTGAGAGAATCCTATGGGAGTGATCATTTCATATTGAATTTAGTGGGATTCTTTGGGATTGGAGAGAGGATCCTATGGGAGAGGTCATTTCATATGGAATTTAGTGGGATTCTTTGGGATTGGAGAGAGGATCCTATGGGAGTTGTCATTTCATATTGAATTTAGGGGGATTCTATTGGAGAGAGGATCCTATGGGAGTGGTCATTTCATATGGAATTTATGAAACGAGCAAGCTCGTTTCATAAATTCTATATGAAACGATCCTTAGTGATATACGTATATTCTGTTTATCATATTAAATGACATTAAATCGGATATAAGTGCTGATTTGTTTGTTTGTATTGGAGTTTAACGGCTCAGTCAACGCTATTTTAGATCATTTCTGAGCCGGTCAGTTTACCTATCCACACTTTTCCTGGGCAGGCTTATAAGTTAAAGCGGTTAACCAGTTCAGTGCACATTTTTTCGCCAGAAACTGACAACTACCCTTCTTGAATCAGAAGACTGCAGCCCACAACCTCGGCTATAAGATAGGGTCAATTTATTATATTTCTGCTCATTTTGAAGAGAAAAATCCTCGTCTTTTATAGCCGAATTTTTACGGTAATTCTGACCCCCTTGAACCTATCTTTACATGGTCACACTGTGGTTTACAGGGGTAAACCTTATTTTTCTTATCTCTGCTTTGAAATATAGATTCTGGGTACTCGTTACTCGATGAGGCAGTTCTAACATGTACCCACAATCGATATTTTGAGCAGAAATAGAAAATATCACAATTTTTCATCTTAAAATTTTCTTTTTTTTGCGGTGAAATTTACAATGTACAGTCGAACTTCGATGGCTCGAACCCCTTTGGGACCAAGAAATTTTATTCGAGACAGCAGTTGTTCGAGCAACTGAAGGTCACTGCCAAGAGGCATATCGAGATACTTTTGAACATCTTTCGATGTTAGATAATGAAAATGTTTGATGTGTGTACTCATTAGAATCGCCTCACCGAGGCGATTCTAATGAGTACACGCAGCACACAAAGATAAAAGACTAAAATCTCCTTTATCAGCCCCACCATTTCTTATCTTAAGGATTTCCCTAGGGGCTCAGGTACAAGTTCGACCCAGCCATGGGAAACGAGCCATCGGTGTTCGAGCCATCGCAGTTCTACTGTTTTTATATATGCAAGTTTTCGAAATGAAATGTTGATGAACAAATATTGTCGCAATAACGAGTGTTCTCTGTGTTTATCCATATAGCTGTATCTATTTTATTTCTTTTTCAGGCAAAACAAGGAGAATCAAGCCAAGAAGTTTTTCTAGTTTGCCTAGAGTTGTTGCCCTTAGGTCATCTTAAAATTTCATAGTCGTTCAACATGCTCAAACATGTATAAACTCATTGAAACATGTAAGAACATGAAAATGGTTCATTCCGAGCTGAAATTGTTTGTAAACAATTTTGAATGCTTCAATCATGACTAAATGATGGTATTTTTTTTTAGCTCACCTGACCGAAGGTCATGGTGAGCTTTTGTGACCGTAAGATGTCCGGCGTCGTCGTGCGTCGTCCGTCGTCCGTCGTCCGTCGTGCGTAAACTTTTTCTTGTGAACAAACTAGAGGCCACAGTTTTGGTCCAATCATCATCAAACTTGCTCAGAATGATCATCATGACAATATCTCGGTCAAGTTCGAATATGGGTCATGTCGGGTGAAAAAGTAGGTCAGTAGGTCAAATCATAGAAAAACCTTGTGAACACTCTAGAGGGCACAGTTTTGGTCCAATCATCATCAAACTTGCTCAGAATAATTATCATGACAATATCTCGGTCAGGTTCGAATATGGATCATGTAGGGTCAAAAAGTAGGTCAGTAGGTCAAACCATAGATAGTCCTTGTGAACACTCTAGAGGGCACAGTTATGGTTCAATTATCATCAAACTTGCTCAGAATGATCATTGTGACAATATCTCAGTCAAGTTTGAATATGGGTCATGTCGGGTCAAAAAGTAGGTCAGTAGGTCAATTCATAGAAAAACCTTGTGAACACTCTAGAGGGCACAGTTATGGTCCAATCATCATCAAACTTGCTCAGAATAATCATCCTGACAATATCTCAGTCAAGTTTGAATATGGGTCATGTTGGGTCAAAAAGTAGGTCAGTAGGTCAAATCATAGAAAAACCTTGTGAACACACTAGAGGGCACAGTTATGGTCCAATCATCATTAAACTTGCTCAGAATGATTGTCATGACAATATCTCGGTCAAATTTGAATATTGGTCATGTCGGGTCAAATGTAGGTCAGTAGGTCAAATCATGGAAAAACCTTGTGAACACTCTAAAGGCCACATTTTTGGTCCAATCATCATCAATCTTGCTCAGAATGATCATTGTGACAATATCTCAGTCAAGTGCGAATATGGGTCATGTGGTATCAAAAAGTAGGTCAGTAGGTCAAATCATAGAAAAACCTTGTGAACACTTTAGAGGCCACAGGTTTGATCCGATCATCATAAAATTTGCCAAGAATGATCATCATGACAATATCTCAGTCAAGTTTGAATATGACTCATGTCGGGTCCAAAAGTAGGTCAGTAGGTCAATCATTGAAAAACCTTGTGAACACTAGTTTTTGTTTTATCATAACTTTAGAACCGTTTGAGGTAGAGCCTTTATATTTGGCATGTTGGTTCTTTGTGACATTGCCTTTGTATTTATACAAAAAATTGACCTGTGACCTTGACCCCTAACATTATGACCTACTAATCATAACTTTTTAACCATTTGAGATAGAGCCTTCATATTTGGCAAGTAGGTTCCTTGTGATACTGCCTTACCACTCATACAAAAACTTACCTGTGACCTTTACCTGTGATCTTTGACCGACTTTTGTTGTAACTTTCTGTTTTAGATAGAGCCTTCATATTTGGCATGTAGATTCCTTGTGACATTGCCTCTCCTTGCATACAAAAAATTTTGACCTGTGACCTTGACCCTGAACCTTTTACCTACTTACCATAACTTTTTAATCATTTGAGATCGAGCCTTCATATTTGGCATGGAAGTTCCTTGCGACATTGCCTTATCCCTCGCACAAAAAATTACCTGTGACTTTGACCTGTGACCTTTGACCTACTTTATCACAACTTTCTAACCATTCATATTTCGCATGTAGGTTCCTTGCGACATTGTTTTTCCACTCATAAAAAAATGTTGACCTTTACCTGGCCCTTTGACCTACTGTGTCATAAAGTTTTAATCATTGGACATAGAGCCTATACATTTGGCATGTAGATTCCTTATAACATTGCCTTTCCAATAAATTTTGATCTGTGACTTAGACCCTTGACCTGTCACCTACTTTATCATAACTCTCTAACTGTTTTAGGTAGAGCTTTCATATTCGGCATGTAGGTTGCTTGTGACATTGCCTTCCCACTTATACATAAAATTTTGACCAGTGACCTTGACCTTAGCTATGTGACCTTCTTTTTAGCTCACCTGACCGAAGGTCATGGTGAGCTTTTGTGACAGTAAGATGTCCGGCGTCGTCGTGCGTCGTCCGTCGTCCGTCGTGCGTCGTCCGTGCGTAAACTTTTTCTTGTGAACACACTAGAGGCCACAGTTTTGGTCCAATTATCATCAAACTTGCTCAGAATGATAATCATGACAATATCTCGGTCAAGTTCGAATTTGGGTCATGTCGGGTAAAAAAGTAGGTCAGTAGGTCAAATCATAGAAAAACCTTGTGAACACTCGAGAGGCCACAATTTTGGTCCAATCATCATCAAACTTGCTCAGAATGATCATTGTGACAATATTTTAGTGAAGTTTGAATATGGATCATGTCGGCTTAAAAAGTAGGTCAGCGGGTCAAATCATAGAAAAACCTTGTGAACACCCTAGAGGCCACAATTTTGGTCCAATCATAATCAAACTTGCTCAGAATGATCATCATGACAATATCTTGGTCAAGTTCGAATATGGGTCATGTCCGGTCAAAAAGTAGGTCAGTAGGTCAAATCATAGAAAAACCTTGTGAACACTCTGAAGGCCACTGTTTTGGTCCAATTATCATGAAACTTGCTCAGAATGACCATTGTGACAATATTTCAGTCCAGTTCGAATATGGGTCATATCGGGTTAAAAAGTAGGTCAGCGGGTCAAATCATATAAAAACCTTGTGAACACCCTAGGGGCCACAATTTTGGTCCAATCATAATCAAACTTGCTCAGAATGATCATCATGACAATATCTCGGTCAAGTTTGAATATGGGTCATGTCCGGTTGAAAAGTAGGTCAGTAGGTCAAATCATAGAAAAACCTTGTGAATACTCAGGAGGCCACAAGTTTGGTTAAATCATTAATCTTGCTCAGAATGGTCATTGTGACAATATCTTGGCTAAGTTTGAATAAAGGTCTTTTCGGGTCAAAAAGTAGGTCAGTAGGTCAAATTAAAGAAAAAACTTGTGAACACTCTAGTTTTACATAGACTTATATAGGGAAAATCTTTAAAAATCCTTTTCTCTGAAACCACAAGGCCTAGGTCTTTTATATTTGGTATGAAGCTTCATCTAAAAGACCCCTAACAAGATTATTCAAATGATAGTGCTGAGGCCAAAAATGTCCCCGCCCCCGGGCCCTTTGGTTTTACATAGGCTTATATAGGGAAAATCTTTAAAAATCTTCTGCTCTGAAGCTGCAAGGCCCAGGACTTTGATATTTGGTATTAAGCTTTATCTAGTGGACCCCTACCAAGATTGTTCAAATTATAGTGCTGGGGCAAAAAATGCCCCCGTTCCGGGGCCCTTTGGTTTTACATGGCCTTATATAGGGAAAATCTTTAAAAATCTTCTTCTCTGAAACCGCAAGGTCCAGGACTTTGATATTTAGAATGAAGCTTCATCCATTGGACCTCTACCAAGATTGTTCAAATTATCGCCCTTGGGCCAAAAATGCCCCCGCTCAGGGGCCCTTTGTTTTTACATAGACTTATATAGGGAAAATCTTTAAAAATCCTTTTCTCTGAAACCACAAGGCCTAGGTCTTTTATATTTGGTATGAAGCTTCATCTAAAAGACCCCTAACAAGATTATTCAAATGATAGTGCTGAGGCCAAAAATGTCCCCACCCCCGGGCCCTTTGGTTTTACATAGGCTTATATAGGGAAAATCTTTAAAAATCTTCTGCTCTGAAACTGCAAGGCCCAGGACTTTGATATTTGGTATTAAGCTTTATCTAGTGGACCCCTACCAAGATTGTTCAAATTATAGTGCTGGGGCAAAAAAAGCCTCCACCTGGGGCCCTTTGGTTTTACATAGGCTTATATAGGGAAAATCTTTAAAAATCTTCTTCTCTGAAACCGCAAGGCCCAGGACTTTGATATTTTGTATGAAGCTTCATCTAGTGGACCCCTACCAAGATTGTTCAAATTATAGCCCTTGGGCCAAAAATCCCCCTGCTCAGGGGCCCTTTGGTTTTACATAGACTTATATAGGGAAAATCTTTAAAAATCTTCTTCTCTGAAACCGCAAGGTCCAGGACTTTGATATTTAGAATGAAGCTTCATCCAATGGACCTCTACCAAGATTGTTCAAACTATCGCCCTTGGGCCAAAAATGCCCCCGCTCAGGGGCCCTTTGTTTTTACATAGACTTATATAGGGAAAATCTTTAAAAATCCTTTTCTCTGAAACCACAAGGCCTAGGTCTTTTATATTTGGTATGAAGCTTCATCTAAAAGACCCCTAACAAGATTATTCAAATGATAGTGCTGAGGCCAAAAATGTCCCCGCCGCCGGGCCCTTTGGTTTTACATAGGCTTATATAGGGAAAATCTTTAAAAATCTTCTGCTCTGAAACTGCAAGGCCCAGGACTTTGATATTTGGAATTAAGCTTTATCTAGTGGACCCCTACCAAGATTGTTCAAATTATAGTGCTGGGGCAAAAAAAGCCTCCGACTGGGACCCTTTGGTTTTACATGGCCTTATATAGGGAAAATCTTTAAAAATCTTCTTCTCTGAAACCGCAAGGCCCAGGACTTTGATATTTTGTATGAAGCTTCATCTAGTGGACCCCTACCAAGATTGTTCAAATTATAGCCCTTGGGCCAAAAATGCCCCCGCTCAGGGGCCCTTTGGTTTTACATAGACTTATATAGGGAAAATCTTTAAAAATCTTCTTCTCTGAAACCACAAGGCCTAGGTCTTTTATATTTGGTATGAAGCTTCTTCTAAAGGACCCCTACCAAGATGATTCAAATTATAGTGCTGGGGCCAAAAGTGGCCCCGTCCCGGGGCCCTTTGGTTTTACATAGACTTATATAGGGATAATCTTTAAAAATCTTCTCTGAAACCACAAGGCCCAGGACTTTGAAATTTGGTATGAAGTTGCATCTAATGGACCTCTACCAAGATTGTTAAAATTATAGCCCTGGGGCCAAAAATGCCCCCACTCTGGGGCCCTATGGTTTTACATAGACTTACATGGGGAAAATCTTCAAAAATCTTCTTCTCTGAAACCACAAGGCCTGGGTCTTTGATATTTGGTATGAAGCTGCATCTAGTGGACCTCTATCAAAATTATTCAAATTATAGCCCTGGTACCAAAAATGTCCCCGCTCCGGGGCCCTTTGGTTTTGCATAGACTTATATAGGGAAATCTTTAAAAATCTTCTCTGAAACTGCAAGGCCAAGGCCTTTGATATTTAGTATGGAGCTTTATCTAGTGGACCTCTACCAAGATTGTTCAAATTATAGCCCTGGGGCCACAAATGCCCCCACCCCGGGCCGGGGCCCTTTGTTTTTACATAGATTTATATAGCCCTGGGGCCATTTGATTTTGCATAGGCTTATGTAGGGAATATCTTTAAAAAAAATCTTCTTCTCTGAAACTGCAAGGCCCAGGTCTTTGAAATTTGATGTGTAGCTTTATCTAGTGGACCTTTGCCAAGATTGTTCTAATTATAGCCTTTGTTGATGTTTGGTATGAAGCTTCACCTTTAAGACCTCCCTCAACATTATGCACATTAAAACCCTGGGGCCAATAATGGCCCTCTCTGGGGCCCACTTGTTACACTATGGATCAGGTGAGCGATCCAGGGCCATCATGGCCCTCTTGTTTAAGATTTTTTTGTTAATACAGTAAAATTCCCAATATTAAGACCAGCTTTGGGACTATTAAAAAGTGGTCTTAAAGACCACTTTCGAACAGTCCCAAAGCTGGTCCATGTCTAGAGGACACTGTGGGCAGTAATCACAAAGAAAAATTAAGTAAAGCCTTTGAAATAAGCTTTTTAAAGCAGAATTAGTCGTAATTTTAGGGGGTCTTAATAACAGAATTTCGCTTTACATACAAACAGAAAAAGTGAGTATTTTGTGATAATTGAAGGATAATTATGTGAATTTTCCGTGAGTGATACATACGAAGATTTTATTTTATATCAGTGTACAGGGAATTTCCTACCTTACGACCACCTGTGGGACTGTTCAAAAGTGGTCTTTAAGACCACCCAAAGGTGGTCTCTGATCACAGGACACTACATGCAGAAAACACAAAGAAATAATAACTGCAGCCTACTAAATAAGCTTTTTAAAGCAGAATTAGTCTTAACCCTTGTCATTCTGAGCCCGGATATGACTTATCTTTCAAACAATGTAGATCCAGATCAGATGGCTTCTAAAGAAGCCATCTGATCAGTATCTTCATTATTTGTCATTCAGATTGTGAATTTGTTGCAATAATTTGCATCAAGTAATCTGATTGGTTGATAATCAGTAGTGGGTGTGGCAAATTTAAATATTCAGCAGGACAAGGGTTAAAAAGGAGGAAAAAGGGAAAATTTACTGGAGAAAATTATTACTGAATAACCAGCTTTTCAGTTGCTGTGTCATATTTTGTTTTAGAAAAAATAGGGCTTGACATTATATGTGAATTGCCTGCTGGGCAGATGAGTCTCATGAAATGTCAAGTCTTGCTTTCTCTGAAAAATAATAAAAAAAATATTGAGCCTGGTAGGTCAGCGGTTAGTGTACATGTCTCTGATACTAGAGGTCCTGGGTTTAAACCCTGGCAGTGGTGATAAGATTTTATTGTCGTAACATGCCCCACTAGCATTAGTTGCAGAGATGAATGCCAAAAAAGTGCACTCGACCTCATTTTCAAGGTTAAAGTGAGTGTTTGAGTTTAACGTCCCACCAACAGCTAAGGTCATACAGAGACTGGACCTCGGGTTAAAGACTCATCCGAAAGTCTGGAGAAGCCCGGGATCGATCCTGTGACCCCTGGTTTACAAGGCGAGTAGCATATCCACTGCACCACGGAGGCTTCTAAAAGGCCACAGCAGTGCTGTTAAATTAAGCTTGTTTTGAAAGGGTATGTGATGGGGGACATGTTTTCACAGAAAACAAGTCCAGTAATATTTATGTGGATAGGTAAACTGGCCGGCTCAAAAATGACCTAACATAGTGCTGACTGGGCTGATAAACTCCAAAAAAAAACAAACAAAGACAAGTAGTGTAATAAGGAATAAAGGACCTTTTCTCCTTAGTTACCCCAATAAACAAAATGTTGTGCACATTTGTTAGAACTGCCTCGTTGAGGCAGTTCTAACAAATGTACACAACATTTTGTTGCTTGGGAGCATTCGATTTCAAGAATCTTTCATAAATATGGATTTGATGTAGGCATTTCTAGGCTGTGTCGAAAGGAACTGAGGGTAAGCCTTGAGTTGAGGGTCCAATCCATTCAATTTGCCATTATTACAGGTTTTGTCATTCAAAGGAATGTGAAGAGAATTGACTGTATAGATGTGCCTGTGTATGTACAACATATTTTGAGCATATACATTCCATATTCACATTGGAAAATTCACCCATTTAAGATCATAAAATTATTATCTTTCATCTTTCTATCCTATGTAAGATAATAATATTCAGTCTCTCCATCGTATGTTAGGTAAAGTTATTGGTCTACCCTGTATAAGATCATGTTTTCTTTAATATTTTCTACCCTATGTAAGATATTATCTTTCACCTGTCTACCCTATGTTAGATAATCTTACCTCTCATCTTTCTACCCTATGTAAGATAATGTTATCTTTCATCTGACTACCCCATGTAAGATACGTTGCACCTTTTAAAACTTGGTTGCAGGTTCGGTCCTGGCCGGGTTGGCAACATTCTTTCATACAGATTGATCATGAAATGTTTTCTTGGGCCATTCTCACCTTTCCGCTGATTAAAGAAGTCCGGTTCTTGGTTTCTGATGAAAGAACGTGCACTGTACTGGTAAAATCTACTTACATATAAGCCTGCCCTGGAAAAATTTTGTTAGGTTAATTGACCGGCTTGATATGACCTAAATGTGTTGACCGGTCTGTTAAACTTCATACCAAGTCCTAAGGAGCAAGAGTTCTTTTCCTGGAGTGGCTAAGTTTACAAGAAATTACATGAGAAATATGCAAACTATCAGTATTGAGAGTTGTCTCTCTTTATACAGAGGATCCTCGCTATAACCACAGTATTTGTCCCTTAACAATGTGACGCTATAGCGAATTTGTCACTATTAAGAATCCCAATAAGGTGTAGTATAATAGGTAACAAACAACTTTTTCCCTTACCGGTAATTACTCCCAAGAAACAAATTTTGTGGACATTTGTTAGAATCGCCTCGGTGAGGCGATTCTAACAAATAGCCACAATATTTGTGTCTTGGAGTATTGAATAATTACAAAATTCTTTAAACATCTCCCAGGGCTTCTCCAGACTTTCGGATGAGTCTTTAAACTGAGGTCTAGTCACTGTATGACCTTAGCTGTTGGGGAGACGTAAAACTCAAACACTCAACTCTTAAACATCACCATTAATCCGTCGTAACTTGAGCAAAGGATTCTTTCCATTGAAATTGTTGGTATAACAAGTTTTGCCGTTCTCAGGAATGTCGGTATAAAGAGGGTCGGCTGTAAAGATGAAACAGAATACAGTCCAACCTGTATTAAGCAAGCACCTCTGGGATATTAAAAAGTGCTTCCTTAAGGCAGGTGCTTGCTTACTAAAGGTGAATTTTTAATGCATTTTCCTTTTACGGGAACTGAATGCCCACTTGCTTAAGACAGGTTGCTTGCTTAATAGAGGTGGCCACTAAGACAGGTTTAACTGTACATCATATGTATCATTTACACCAGCCTCCACCCATCCGGGCTTGAAGAAAAAGATGAGCTGCAAGATGCTTCCACGCAGAGCTGAATCTGACCGCACATGAGTACTGGTAAACCACTTAAAGGATCTAACCCTGCCCAGGTGCGAATCGGACCGTCCATGCTTAGAAACCTTATTGGTTTCATTGGGCAGCAGGGCTTGAGATGTCATTTCATCTCAGTGTCGGGTAAAAGTCCCACAAAATTGGAAGCAACGTCTCCAAAATGACCGTTACAGTGTTGACGAGGACGTTAAACCTCAAATCAAACAAACAAGTATCTATATTATTTATTTACACCACAACTTCTTTATGATAGTATTGATGGAAAACAAATCAGAGAGCTTGTTATTTCATTTAGATAACGTATCCATGTGACTAGGTGTATTCCTGCCTTTAAATCTAAAGACAGAATTTTTCCTATGAAAATAAGTGATATAGGCCTTATTTTTTCACCAAACACAGATTGTGGGTGCTCGTTAGAACCGCCTCAATGAGGCGGTTCTAACAAGTACCCACAGTCTATGTCCTGGAGAAGAAAGAATAAAAATTATGTATACCCCATAGGCTATACGAAGTGGGGTTTGTGGGTGTTCATGAGTGTTCATTTCATTGGACCGTCAACATGATGTGTTATATCCAAACAAAAAGATGTAGGATATATAGAAAACGACCATTTATGGTCAAATATCTTTATAGTCTGTACATTTTTATAAATTTATAGAAAAAATACCATTCATGGTTATTTTTCTGTGTAACCTATAATTTTTTTTTTATATAAATTTATGGTCATTTTCCTATATGATCTTTACATTTTTATACCCGCTTTTTCGAAGAAAAATCGGGTATATTGTTTTCGTACCACAGTTCACTCCGGCGTCAGTCCGTCTGTCTGTCCGTCCGTCACGTTTCTTGTGATTGGATCTCCTCTGCAACCACTGAAGTTACGCTTTTGAAACTTTCCAAGTGGATAGTACATGGAATGTAGATGGCAGTGGGCAACTTTTTTGTGACCTTGACCTCAACATGACCCCAAGGTCAAAGGTCAAAAATTATGATTTGCCATATCTCCTAAACCATTGGAGTTACACTTCTGAAACTTTGCTTATTGGATGGTCCTTGGAATATAGAATATGTCGGGTTACTTTTGGTGTGACCTTGACCCCAAGGTCAAAGGTCAAAAAGTATGATTTTGCCATAACTTCTAAACTATTAGAGTTACACTTCTGAAACTTTGGTTATTGGATGGCCCTTGGAATATAGAATACATTTGGATACTTTTGGTGTGACCTTGACCTCACTCAACATGACCCCAAGGTTAAAGGTCAAAAATTATGATTTGCCATATCTCCTAAACTATTAGAGTTACACTTCTGAAACTTTGCTTATTGGATGGCCCTTGGAATATAGAATATGTTGGGCTACTTTTGGTGTGACCTCGACCTCAAGGTCAAAGTATGACTTTGCCATATCTTCTTAACTATTGGAGTTACACCTCTGAAACTTGGTTATTGGATGGCTGTTGGAATATAGAATAAATTGGGATACTTTTGGTGGACCTCAACATAACCCCAAGGTCAAAGGTCAAAAAGTATGACTTTGCCATATCTTCTAAACTATAAGAGTTACACTTCTGAAACTATGCTTATCAGTTAGAATGTTGTTTGTAACTTTTTAGCTCACCTGTCACGTAGTGACAAGGTGAGCTTTTGTGATCACTTTTTGTCCGTCGTCCGTCGTGCGTGCGTCTGTCCGTGCGTGCGTCCGTGTGTCCGTTCGTCCGTAAACAATTTCAAATAAGTATATCTCTAATACCCCATGGTCAATCTTGATCAAATTTCATGAGAAGCATCATCAGGTAGGGGGAAAGGCTGCATAAGGTTTTTGGGCTGATCAGATTGGAATTCTGGTTGCCATGGCAACATATAGCTCCCATAGACTTACAATGGGAAAAAATTAAAATATCTTCTTCTCTGAAACCACAGGGCCCAGAGCTAAGATATTTAGCATGTATTAACGGCCAGTGATCACCTACATAATTCCTGCCAATCATGCCCCTGGGGTCCAAATTGGCCACGCACCAGGGCCCTTTCGCTCCCATAGACTCATAATGGAACAAAAAGCTTCAAAAATCTTCTTCTCGGAAACCACAGGGCCAAAAGCTTAGAAATTTAGCATGTAGCAATGGCAAGTGGTCACCTACATAATTCCTGCCAATCATGCCCCTGGGGTCCAAACGGGCCACGCCCTGGGGCCCTTTAGCTCCTATAGACTCATAATGGAAAAAGGCTTCAAAAATCTTCTTCTCTGAAACCACAAGGCCCAGAGCTGAGATATTTGGCATGTAGCAAGTGCAAGTGGTCACCTACATAATTCCTGCCAATCATGCCACGGGTCCAAAAGGGCCACGCCCCGGGGCCCCTTAGCTCCTATAGACTCATAATGGAAAAAAAAGCTTCAAAAATCTTCTTCTCTGAAACCACAGGGCCCAGAGCTTAGATATTTAGCATGTAGCAACGACAAGTGGTCACCTACATAAATCCTGCCAATCATGCCCTTGGGGTCCAAATGGGCCACGCCCCTGGGCCCCTTAGCTCCCATAGACTCATAATGGAAAAAAGCTTCAAAAATCTTCTTCTCTGAAACCACAGGGCTCAGAGCTAAGATATTTAGCATGTAGCAACAGCCAGTGGTCACCTACATAATTCCTGCCAATCATGCCCCTGGGTTCCAAATGGGGGATGCCCCGGGGCCCCTTCGCTCCCATAGACTCATAATGGAAAAAAAGCTTCAAAAAACTTCTTCTCTGAAACCACAGGACCCAGAGCTTATATATTTAGCATGTAGCAACGGCAAGTGGTCACCTACATAATTCCTGCCAATCATGCCCCTGGGGTCCAAACAGACCACGCCCCGGGGCCCCTAAGCTCCTATAGACTCATAATGGAAAAAAGCTATAAAAATCTTCTTCTCTGAAACCAGAGGGCCCAGAGCTTAGATATTTAGCATGTAGCAATGGCAATTGGTCACCTACATAATTCCTGCCAATCATGCCCCTGGGTTCCAAACGGACCACGCCCGGCACCCCTTAGCTCCTATAGACTCATAATGGAAAAAAGCTTAAAAAATCTTCTCTGAAACCACAGGGCCCAGAGCTTAGATATTTAGCCTGTAGCAATGGCAAGTGGTCACCTACATAATTCCTGCCAATCATGCCCCTAGGTTCCAAATGGGCCACACCCCAGGGCCCCTTCGCTCCCATACACTCATAATGGAAAAAAGCTTCAAAACTCTTCTTCTCTGAAACCACAGGGCCCAGAGCTTAGATATTTAGCATGTTGCAACAGCAAGTGGTCACCTACATAATTCCTGCCAATCATCTTCTTCTCTGAAACCACAGGGCCCAGAGCTTATATATTTAGCATGTACTAACGGCAAGTGGTCACCTACATAATTCCTGCCAATCATGCCCCTGGGGTCCAAACGGACCACGCCTTGGGGCCCCTAAGCTCCTATAGACTTATAATGGGGAAAAATTTAAAAAATCTTCTTCTCTGAAACCACAGGGCCCAGAGCTTAGATATTTAGCATGTAGCAACAGTAAGTGGTCGCCTACATAATTTCTGCCAATCATGCCCCTTGGTTCCAAATGGGCCACGCTCCAGGGCCCCTTCGCTCCCATAGACTCATATTGGGAAAAATCTTCTTCTCTGAAACCACAAGGCCTAAAGCTGAGATATTTGGCATGTAGCAACTGCAAGTGGTCACCTACATAATTCCTGCCAATCATGCCCCTGGGGTCCAAAAGGGCCACGCCCCGGGGCCCCTTAGCTCCTATAGACTCATAATGGAAAAAAAGCTTCAAAAATCTTCTTCTCTGAAACCACAGGGCCCAGAGCTTAGATATTTAGCATGTAGCAACAACAAGTGGTCACCTACATAAATCCTGCCAATCATGCCCTTGGGGTCCAAATGGGCCACGCCCCGGGGCCCCTTAGCTCCCATAGACTCATAATGGAAAAAAGCTTCAAAAATCTTCTTCTCTGAAACCACAGGGCCCAGAGCTTAGATATTTAGCTTGTAGCAACAGTAAGTGGTCGCCTACATAATTTCTGCCAATCATGCCCCTTGGTTCCAAATGGGCCACGCTCCAGGGCCCCTTCGCTCCCATAGACTCATAATGGGAAAAATTTAAAAAATCTTCTTCTCTGAAACCACATGGCCCAGAGCTTAGATATTTAGCATGTAGCATTGGTAAGTGGTCACCTACATAATTCCTGCCAATCATGCCCCTGGGTTCCAAATGGGCCACGCCCTGGGGCCCCTTCGCTCCCATAGACTCATAATGGAAAAAAGCTTCAAAAATCTCCTTCTCTGAAACCACCGGGCCCAGAGCTTAGATATTTAGCATGTTGCAACAGCAAGTGGTCACCTACATAATTCCTGCCAATCATGCCCCTGGGTTCCAAATTGGCCACACCCCGGGGCCCCTTAAATCCTAAAGACTCATTATTGAAAAAAAAAGCTTCAAAAATCTTCTTCTCTGAAACCACAGGGCCAAGAGCTAAGATATTTAGCATGTAGCAACGGCAAGTGGTCACCTACATAATTCCTGCCAATCATGCACCTGGGTTCCAAATGGGCCACACTCCGGGGCCCTTTCACCAATGCCATAAGGTCCAGAGCTCAGATATTTAGTATGTAGCAATGTCAAGTGGTCTCCTACACTTTTTCTGGTACACAGGTGAGCGATATAGGGCCATTGGGCCCTCTTGTTTTAACTTACATGTAGTTTTGGCTAGCTAATACATAGTCATTAGTGTTATTAATAGAAAAAGCGGGTATTTGCGATGGTATACCATCGACTGCAGATCTAGTTTTTTATAGATTTATGCTCATTTTTCTATATAATCTATACTATTTTTGTGTTCGTCTTCCAAGCATGTTTTATCCATAATTGTGTTATAAAATCCAGGTTATAATGAAGCTGTGGTGTATTCTAACACAGTGCGCATATATAGTTTGTTTGATTTGAGGTTTAACGTCGCCATCAACACTGTATAGGTCATTTTGGAGACGTTGCTTCCAATTTTGTTGGATTTTTACCCGACATTGAGATGAAATGACATCTCTCAAGCCCTGTCGCCCAATGAAATCAATAGGGTTTATATGCATAGACGGTCCGACTCGCACTGATTTGCCTGGGCAGGCTTAGATCCTCTAAGCGGTTTACCAGTACTCGTGTGCGGTCCGATTCAGCTCTGCGTGGAATCATCATGCAGCCCATCTATTTCTTTAAGCCCTGATGCAATGGAAAGAAAAGGTGATTTGCAATAAATCATGGGGTGGAAGAGAGTGGCCCAAACCACACTGTTATATGAGATCACTCGTACAGTCAAACCTGCATTAAGCAAGCACCTAAGGGATAACCAAAATGTGCTTGCTTAAGACAGGTGCTTGCTTAATACAGGTGAAAATTAATGTATTTGCCTTTTGGAAACCATGCTTGCTTAAGACGGGTTGCTTGCTTAATAAAGGTGGCCACTATGGCAGGTTTTACTGTAGATTCTTTGACATTAGACAGTAAAACATCATCATCTCCCATTAAAAAAGGTTACATTGGACATGAATGCATGTGTTATAGTCAACAATTTTGGCTGGATTTCTTCTAACTATGGTTTGGGAGAATTTAAAGAAACAACAGCATTATTGTCAGTGTTTTAGAATTGAAATAGATCAGCTGTAGAGATTGAAGAGAATGGAAGCTCTCTGCTATCGATCCTCATGATAGACAAGCCTGGAGATCTGGTGCAAGATCTGCCATGCGTGCAGCAAGCCAGCTACCTGGAAGGGGGCCCACTCATGTGGACATTGCCCCTGTACCTGCACGTTAATCAAAAATCTGTGGATGATGATGATGTAATGTGTGAATTGTTGAGAAATAAATCAGTTTATCATATGACCTCGTTGATAAGCAGTGGATAACGTCGTGTAATAAAAATCGTATCACCACACGTGTAATAACACTTTGGCAGGATTAAGTAACGTCATGATGACATCCATGTCAACAATGCATTTCTTGTGGAAAAATTATCAAATTCAAAGCGAATAAAATCCAATTTAACGTGGTCATATGATAAACAGAATCTTACACTCGTGGTTATTTAATATGAAATGTATGAAACTCGCCAAAGGCTCGTTTCATAAATTTCATATGAAATGACCACTCATGTAAGATCCTCTATTTGTTCGTCAGTTGTAAGTAAATACCGTAATTCCCTGTGTATACCACGCACTCATCTATAACACGCACCTCAATTCTGAGTCCAAGATATGTGAAAAAAAAATATTCCAGTCTAAAACACGCACATGCTTTTCCCCAGTATCACAGAATGCTTTTCTCAGACGCCATTTTGATTGAAAATGAAAGTACACGAATTTTGATTGGCTACTATCAAAATAGCCTGACTGGTTATAGGTATATTTTCTAGTAGTTATAGAATAGAATAGTGGTTAGTTTCTCTCTTGCAGCATAGGCAGTTCTCCGTTTACCCATAACGGTGGTGTGTGACAAGGTGACATTTTAAGGGTGCGGTTATTCATTTGTTATGAAAGATGACAATGCGTTTTCCCAGTTTTCTTTCACAAGGAAAGATAGAAACAGGTTTCTGTCCAAAGGTAAAATTGTGACAACATGCCTCCAAGGCAGGTGCTCCATAGCGTTTTTGACAGAAATTTCGACAGGTAGATTGAGTATTTTGACACCTCTGGTTATTCACACGTTCTCTATGCTAATCCAATAATTAACACCTTCTCAGCGTGAGTCAAACATCTCACTCAATTAAAGAAGCCCATTTTGCATTTACTGTTAATAAAACGGTGATTCATTCCCGACTTCAAGGAACCCGATTTCCTGGGCAATTTGAAACTTTGTTGACATGCATTAACTATCATAATTAATCAGAGTTACCACTCACGCAAAATGTTACGTGAATCACGCAAAGAAAATAAAAATCACGTACGATTTTTTTCCGTCGGGCGAGATTCCGCGCGTCCGAAATTGACTGGGGCGAACCGGCCGATTTTTTTTCGAGCGTCCGAAATTGACGGGGGCGAATCGGCCGATTCGCTGAAATAGATTTGGGACAAGCCGCAGACTTGAATCCGTCGCATAGTAGAGCTTCCGCGCATCCGAAATTTACTGGGGCGAACCAGCCGATTTTTTCGAGCGTCCGAAATTGACGGGGCGAATCGGCCGATTCGCTGAAATAGATCTTTGACAACCCGCAGATTTGAATCCGGCGCATAGAACTTCCGCGCATCCGAAATTGACTGGGGCGAATCGGCACGCAATCGGTAAATGACGTCATCGGACCCCAGCAACCCCACACGTGTCTATTGTTTTATCTTAATGGGGCGTATCTCTTTCATAAAAAATTGTTTGGAAACGGTAAAAAAATTCTTTATAGCAAAACGGTAGTGGCAAACAGCGCTTTCTGTAAGCTCCGTGTCAATAACCAACACCAGCATACAGATGTGTTAACACAATTTAAAGCGTTCAACTTTTCTCGCCAAGCGTCTGCTATTTGGCGCCAAAACATAATCATTCACGAGATAGTAGAATAGTCGTAGCAACTCGTCTTAGGAGCAATTAAATAATTTTCACATTGATTGCGGATTAAATTTTATGATCGGGGAATAAACGCAAATTAGAGACATAACTTGACCATATTTTCACACCTTATCGACATGCACTGCAGGGTGGCAATTATATGACAGGGATTAACAATAGTGTCATAATTGAACTGTTATAAATCATCAAACAGAGTAAATCCAAATCAGATGTCTGCGGCGTCTTTCTGAGGTGTCTGATCTGGGACTGCACTGGTTGCCGATGTCCCAAAAAGGGATGAAAGGTTGATGTCTGAGATAGGAATATTGATTGCATTTTAATGGTATGAATGATTCAATGAATTAATATGTCAAACGAACTTTATGAGGGTCTCAAAGTGTCACATTGTATTTGTAATGGGTTTTCGTGACCTGCCGACTTTTCGAGAAAAACAATGTCATTTTTCTATGCCATTGTATTACACGCAGGGGTTTTTTTTTACCGTTTTCTGGGTGAAAAAAGTGCGTGGTATACACAGGGAATTACGGTAAATCACTTGTGCGATGCGCTCATGATTGGTTCTACTTTACAACTGGCCTCCAAACTGTGGTTTATTACTGGACCATTCACTGCTAGAGTTGATCTATTTCTTAATTCTTAACCCTTCTCTTGCTGAATATTCAATTAAGCCACACCCATTTCTGACTTTGAACCAATCAGACTATTTGAAGTAATTTATTCCTACAAATTCATAAACTGAATGTCAAATAGTATAGATCCTGATCAGATGGCTTCTTCAGAAGCCATCTGATCTGGATCTACACTGTTTGCAAAGATAGGGGTTGTCGTGAACAGCAAGATAAGGGTTAATCATGTAGAAATCGTTTCTGTGTCTATATTTGTATGTACATATAAAGATCTGTTTATTGTATAGACATCTTAATATATTGAGGGAAATTTAGAATAGGCAGTTTTGCATTGAGGGGAATTTTGAGGGCAGTTTTGCATTTTTACACCCTTCCCATAGGTATAACGGTGGGTATTTGATATTCTGAGCTTTTTCAAAGCCTTCTTAGCTGGTAGATTTTTCCGCCATTTTTCAAAGGGAGACAACATTCAGGACTTCATGTTCACTTTTCTATAAGCCCTGTCCCACTGAAAAAGGGGTCTACTCTTCAAGGAAAGAAATTGCTCCTCAGGAGCAAATTCTTTCCTTTAAGAGTTGACCCCTATTGACCTGGGAGACAAAAATACTTTTACAGGAGTTGCTTCCCCTGAAGATGTATCCAGTCCCCTTAACTCATTAGTGGACAAGACGTTAACTGTTCTAGAAATAGAGGATCTTACATGAGTGTTCATGTTACTTTTTAATTTATTAAACCAGTTGAGGGAAAGGGATAAAATGCGATGCTTTGCCGACATTTTATCCCTTTTCCTAAACCTGTCAAATAAATTTAATAATACATGAATATGAATGCAAGATTCTATTTATCATATGACATTTAAAACGCATATTATTCACGATTTTTTTTTACAGAATTGGCAATATTCTGCTATCAGTAAATGTGACGTCGTTAAGGATGCATTACGTGTAACATTATGGGGCAGATCTAATTTGTATATTTAATCCGATAGTGGATTACACAATTTATTACATGGCATTATAACACTCTCAGACTGGACGTCATATGATAAAGTGCAATATTTATTATAGGTTTTTTGCTAAAAATGTGACTGGCTTAGCTACTCAAGTTTTGTAAGTAAAATTAAGCTTTTTTTTGACATGCTGCAAATTTGAAATTTTAACATGTAAACTAAGACCTAATTCATTAGGTTTGACTAAACTGGCCAGGTTGCCCATATGTTAACTTTGACCAAATGGGCCAGGTTGCTCATATGTTTGCTTGAGCGAATAGGCCAGGTTGTCCTTATGTTGTCTTTGAATTAATGGGCCCAGGTTGCCCATTTGCTAGTTTTGAGTGAATGGGCCAGGTTGCCCATGTTATGGGCCAGGTTTCCCATGTGTTGTCTTTGAATGAATGGGCCCAGGTTGTCCATATGTTGGCTTTGCCCAAATTGGCCAGGTTGCCATATGTTTTCTTTGAATGAATGAGCCCAGGTTGCCCATATGTTGGCTTTGACCAAATGGGCCAGGTTGCCCATATGTTGTCTTTGAATGAATGGGCTCAGGTTGCCCATATGTTGGCTTTGAATGAAAGGGCCCAGGTTGCCCATATGTTGGCTTTGAATGAATGGGCCCAGGTTGCCCATATGTTGGCTTTGAATGAATGGTCACAGGTTGCCCATATATTGGCTTTGAGCAGATGGACCAGGTTGCCCATATGTTGGCTTTGAATGAATGGGCCCAGGTTGCCCATATGTTGGCTTTGAATGAATGGTCCCAGGTTGCCCATATGTTGGCTTTTACCAGATGGGCCAGGTTGCCCATATGTTGGCTTTGAACAAATGGGTCCAGGTTACCCATATGTTGGCTTTGACCAGATGGGCCAGGTTGCCCATATGTTGGCTTTGAACGAATGGGTCCAGGTTGCCCATATGTTGGCTTTGACCAGATGGTCCAGGTTGCCCATATGTTGGCTTTGAATGAAAGGGTCCAGGTTGCCCACATTTGCTGAGCTATATTATGTCTCTTATAATCAGATTAAGGTGCTTCCTGTACCAGCATGGCTTTCAAGCAGGAAATGTGGAGGGGGTGTGAGGGAGATTAACCTATTGTCAGAACAAAAGACGTGACCACATGTATTAACACATGCTTACTGACTTGTAACCTCATATGATAAGGTCACCATTGACAACCCTATGTGTTCTGTTGAAATCAGTTTCAACTTTCTCGCAAAAAAATCTGATTAAAATTCATTATATGATAAAAATAATCATACATTTGTGGTCATTCCATATGAAATTACGTTGTAGATGATCCTCTACAGAAAGATTTATACATAATGGTCACAAGTGTTTGATCCTATATTAAAACATTAATACACTTCAGCCTGTTTATAACATTATTGTCGGGGTCCAAAGCAGAAACCTTGTTAGTTAAACTGTGTTATATCAAAACAAAAATATATAGATTTTATAGAAAAATGACCATTTATGGTCATTTTTCTATATGATCTATGATTTTTGATTATGTAAAAAAATGAGCATTTACGGCTATTTTTCTGTATGATCTATACATTTTAAAGATCCGTGGGGTATGGGATGAGTTTTAACCAGTTTTATCCTGATTGAATTTTCTTGCACACCAGACAAGGAAATCCATGATTTTACCCTGGGATAGAAATTTATGTTCTGACCCTGGTGGTCCGACCCCAAATCGAATATAATTGCATGTTTGATAAATGCACTGGTTGATTACAACCTCATGCGCGGCGTGGTCATGCGTGACGTCACTAAACATTCCTGTTGTCATAACAAAATGGCGGACGTTGGTAACCGAAGTGACAGCAGCATTAAAAATTCGCAATAGAAATGGAAGGTATGCAAGAAAAAGAATCCTATATGGGTGTGAGGGGTGGATAGAAAAATCCGTCCCTCGGGATCACTGTCCAGCATCACTCGTGATGCCGGACAGTGACCCTCGGGACGGATTTTTCCATCCACCCCTCACACCCATATAAGATTCTTATAATATCACAGTCCAATATTTTTGACTATTGGATGGTTGGGATGGTTTCTGGTCATCATCATTTTTATGTGCAACACAGTATAAGGGGGGAACCAAATATAGGCGAGGGCACGCCATTTGGGTTATTCAGATCTCGCAGGAAAGCATCCTGCACACCAGATAAGGAAATCCGTAGTTTTTGCCTGGGATAGAAATTCTGTTCTAACCCTGGTGTTCTTACCCAAAATCGAATATTCTCGCTTTGATAAATGCACTGGTTGAATACAACCTCATATGCCCCATAGTTACTAAACAAAACGGTAGTGTCATCACAATATGGCCGACTTCGGTAACCAAAGTAACCATCACAATATGGCAGACTTCGGTAACCGAAGTGACTGCAGCATTAAAAAACGTGCTAGGAAAGGGAAGGTATGTAAGAAAAAGAAGTATCACATGGGTGTTAGGGCTGGATGGAAAAATCCCTTGCACCCATATAAGATTCTTATTGTCTTTTAGCTGCATTTGGTTATAAAACAGTTTTTTGATGGCTGTCAAAACAATAGTCATAACTATTTAAACAGTTTTTTGATGGCTGTTAAAACAATAGTCATAACTATTTAAACAGTTATTTGATGGCTGTTAAACCAATAGTCATATCTATTTAAACGGTTGTTTGTTGGCTGCTAAAACAATAGTCATAACTATTAAAACAGTTATTTGATGGCTGTTAAAACAATAGTCATAACAATTTAAACAGTTATTTGATGGCTGTTAAAACAATAGTCATAACTATTGCCCCGAGGTGTGCTGTGGCTGCCCTGAAGCACTATTGCACAGAAAAATAGTTGTAAACAAGTCATAACTATTTAATCAGTTATTTGACGGCTGTTAAAACAATAGTCATAACTATTGCCCCAAGGTGTGCTGTGGCTGCCCTGAAACACTATTGCCCAGAAAAATAGTTGTAATATATTACCTAAAAGTAACCTATTTTATACGGAAAATCCCAAAAGGGGACGCTGGTATTGTCAATATATGTCAAATTCGATTAACCCATCAGAAGATTTGAAAGAGTACCTTTTGCATGTTTTCTGCATGTGGACCAAATGGTCATATATACAGCACATCTTTGTGTTACAGTTGCTGCCCCTGGCAGTGTATCCATTCACCTAGTTCTGGTGAAATTTGAATGAAAAGTGCTTTAAATCTAGACTTATTTATGTATTTATCTATTTATTTGTGAAATTACATCTTGTTATAATTGGAATTTTGACCTTTAATGGTGAACTTGTGAATTCATTATTACGATAACACACTTGGGAGTAGTATATATAATATATAGTATAGTATATTATATGTACTACTCTTGTGTGTTAAAATGGCACCTTTCTTATCTCTAGAATTAACATTTTTATAGGTGAAAAAATTTGACATTTTTCTTATTTTTTAGTCCAAATATACATTGTAGGTGCTCATTAGAACCGTCTTAGTGAGGTGGTTCTTATGAGAACCCACAATCTATGTTGCTTGAGCAAAAATAAGGAAATTGATGAACACCGCCTTAAACCCAATGTTTCTCTTTGCAAAGAGGGGCTTAAAGGGGTTTTCATTATGCGGGCCTTTTACCTGATGTATTGGCTTTCAAACAGAATGTTGAAAGATTACCTGTCAGTGTTATTTGATTTTCAAGCCTTCTTTTCTTCATTGTTGTCTATGCCTGTTAGACTAACGTTTACTTTTGCTCCGGAAGCATTGAAGAAAAGGTCATTTCTGGTATGTTATTTTCTATTGACATGGCATCAGTGTTATAAGTCACAGTGATTAAAAACCGGGATTAACTGGAATGCTTCCTTAAGTTTATCTTACAAAATGGTAAACATGATTGTATTCTGGGTTTACATGATTTGATTTCCCTCCCATTATACAGTATATCTATTTTTCTGTTTGTTTTCTATTTTTAACCCATAAAATGACAATCATGACAATTGTCGTCTGCTTTGCCGTCTGCCGGTTTCCTCAAAAGTATTTTTTTTGCAAACAGTGTGGACCCAGATCAGACTGCTCCTGAAGGAGCAGTCTGATCTGGGCCCACATTATTTGCCTGTATGCAAAAATATTTTTAAAAAGTTTGCCAATAAATACAGCAGACGACAATTTCAGATGTAGTTTTTCTCAACGACTTAAGGGTTAAAAAAAAGTTTATATGGCTATCTTGGATGGCGATTTTTTGGCAGTTATGTGAAATTAAAGAAAACTAGGTAGAGGTATGTGGTAAATTAGTTTAACCCTTAAAATGCTGAGAAAAACTACATCTGAAAATGTCGTCTGCTTATGAGGTATGATTACCGGTATGAATTTTTTTTTTCAAACTTTTTAAAAATATTTTTGCATACATGCAAACAGTGTGGGCCCAGATCAGTAAACTGATCTGAGTCCACACTGTTTGGAAAAAAATTACTTTTAAGGTAACCGGCAGACGGCAAAGCAGACGACAGTTGTAGTGATTGACATTTTATGGGTTAAATATGAGACTGGAGTGAACATAATGAGTCTTTGGCTATTGTACACTTCCATATACTGGCACACTAATACAACATACACTTGGACAGTTTTGTCATCTTAATTTGCGATCATCTGACTAAACAACTTAATGTATGCTAAGCGTAAACTCAAGCTTTCTATAAAAGCTAATACAGTTGACTCTCGTTATCTCGACCTCGCCTATCTCGACCCTATCACTTATGTCGAACCGATTGCTAAGTCCCGTATATCTTCCCTATATATTTATTGTATTTCAACTTCGCATGTGTTGAACTACTTTTAAGTTGACACTTCGGCTACCTCGCCCATCATTTTCAGTCCCTGAATAAATTTTTCATTGACTTTACTACCGCGTTTCTTGAACCGAAATTCATGACGCAAAGAAGGAAAAACAAAAAACCCGATGCCTCCGGTCTTTCAGTTAAAGAATTTACAAAACAGTTCATCAATACAATGTTATAATTTTCCAATGCCCAGCTGCTTTCGTAATTTAAATTAGCACAAACAATACCTTTACCGCTATTACCAAAATCACGTGTGTGTAATAAAGAATGACATGCGGTACTCAACCTTTGATCTTAACACCGTCTTGTTTCAATGGTTTCAAAGATTTCCGTGATAAAAGGCAGCTCTGATTTGTATTGATGTACAATTCAGTATGACATGGTTGTTTTACGTAATCAACATTAGTGTCAAAATTGAGTACTGTCCCTTGTCCCGATGCACATACAAACAGTGTAGATCCTAAAAAGATGGCTCGTGACAAGCTTTCTCGGCAGGACCTAAACCTAATCAATGCGAGGGACTACCATATGACGTATATAGCATTTACTGCTCAGCATTGCATTCACAAGCGGGTAACTAGTCCATTTAAGTACATGTCTATATTTAGCTTATTTGGATACCCGAATTTGCAGGAATTTAAAAGACATCAAAACACGAGAGAAAGCTTTTAAAATCGCTATACTTCGACAAGCTCCATTAATTTCATAAACAAATTTTAAAAACTTAATAGGCTGTGCATGTAAGCGCTATTACTCTGGAATAACCAAGAATTCCAAGCATATCACGGCAAATAATGGGCTCCAACATGCATGTGACGTCGCACTTTGGTTATCTCGTACTACGGATAACTCAAACTTTTTTATCCGGTCCCGTGAGGTTCGAGATAACGAGCGTCGACTGTATTTGTTTTGTGTTTTCTTGTTCAGAAACATAGGCTGTGGGTACTTGTTGGAACTGCCTTAAAGGGATTAATCTCACAAGCAGCCAAAATCTATCTGTGAAGCAGAGTTTCATCACGCAAACATGCCTATATACATGTAGTTTTGACCCCTTGAACCCCACTTTTATACAGTAAAACTTGGGTTTACAGGGATAAACTCTATTTTCTTATTTCTGCTCTAAAATATAGATTGTCGGCCCCGGCCCATTGGGGCTTGAAGAAATAAAGTGGCTGCATGATGCTTCCATGCAGAGCTGAATCCAACCGCACACGAATACTAGTAAACCGCTTTGGGGATCTAAGCCTGCCTTGGCAAGCGGTGCAAGTCGGGCCATCTATGCTTATAAACCGTATTGGTTTCATTGGGCGACAGGGCTTGAGCTGTCATTTCATCACAATGTTAGGTAAAAATCCCACAAAATTGGAAGAAACGTCTCCGAAATGACCTATTTAGTTTTGACGGGGACGTTAAACATCAAATCAAATAAAAAAAAAATAGAGATTGTGGGTACTTGTTAGAACCGCCTCGATAAGGGGGTTCGAATGTGTACCCACAATCTATATTTTGAGCAGAAATAAGAAAAAAATTCATCATTTTTCACCTTAATTTTTTCATTTTTATGGAGTTAAAATTTACAGTGTATTTGTATAGGCACGTTTTCGTAATGTAAAATTTTACTGGTTTTACACATTTTCTCCAGAAAATACCTATTTTTACACCTGTCAAAAAAATGTATCGGATCGACAGTACGTTACCTTGATGCAAACTGTGTTAACTGGATTGTTCTTAACAGAAACATGTACATTTAAAATGGAGATTAGAGCTAAAAATCAAAACAAAATATTCACCATATTTGCATTATTTGCTGGCTCTCAGCTTGCACATTGTCAATATTGGAGAAACAGGTAAACAGACCCCCCCTGACCTGTCTGGTTACCTGTTTTCCAATTGGAGAAATAGGTAAACAGACCCCCCTGACCTTTCAAGGTCAGGGGGGTCTGGTTACCTGTTTTTCCAACACTGATAATGTTCAGACTAGGAACCAACAGATAATGCAAAAAAGGTGAATGTGAAAAATTAAAAAGTTTTCTAATATACAGTATTGCTAGAAAAGTTATGCTATTTCAGATTTAAACAGTTATTCTTCCATGAAAAAATTGTTGAGGCTGTTCTTGAATGGGTCAGAAGCCATGTTCAAACAACGAAACCCATTTTCAAATCATGAAATTCATGTGCTGTTTGAACATGGATTTTGAACTTTTCATATCACCGGATGGGCCTTGCTTTGTTTATGTTATATTGAGCAATGTAACATTGTTGCCCTGGTCGTTGCATTTTGATATTTTATGATGATGTCAGAACGTCATTGCTGAACTTAACGTTTGTATTCGTTAACAACATTCTGAACTAATTACCATTTGGATATAACGGTCGCATTTGAAAGGTTTATATGGAGTTTTGTGGCGTTTTCGTCACAGTTTGCGGTTGGAATTATTCAATAATATTTCATTGCAATAACATTTGCCGGGTACCTCGTTAGATATTTTGACACTCAGCCTTGAGATCCCAGCAAATGTTAATGCAAGAAAAAACATGGATGATCCCTATAGCTGATATATTGATTTGCCTCGGACATAATACAGTCAATATTCAATAACTCAAATACATTGGGACCATGAAACTGTGTTCTAGATTGGGGTAGTTTGAGGTTTATTCATTATGGTACATGTTTTTCATTACATTCTCAAGTGCATTAGAATTAATGTTCCTGTTTGTTCAAATGTGTAATTAGATATTGTATATTTGGTAAATGGGTGCTGTTTTTGTTATAATAAAATTAATGAGAAGAGATGTTTTAACATGAAAAAAAAACATGTCACAACTAACATGGGTTGTTTCTTGTTTATTATAGCCCCACTTTAAAAAATATTTTTGGGGTGGAGCACCAGCCTATGTAACAGGCAAAATTCAGAGTACCCCACCTGCCCCCGGCAAAAATTATGATAACAAACCCATGCCAAATATTGCATTTTTTCACGTCTCTAAAGTGGATGAAAAAATCATGAAAATCTGCTATATTTGATCTTATTTATATGGCAAACATAGGTTATGGGTGCTCGTTAGAACTGCCTTATTGAGGCGGTTCTAACGAGTACCCACAACCTATGTTTTGGAGCAGAAATAAGAAAACAGTAATGTATACCCCTGTAAACCCCAGCTTTCTCTATATAAAGGGGGTTTGGGGGTGTTCATTTCACAGATTTGATCACGTGATAAGAAATATTTTATTTTGGTCGAGCACTAGATGCTGTGTCCCAGCCTATGTAGTAGTTGAAATTCAGAGTACCCCCACCCCGACCCCCGGCAAAGAAGTATCCAGAGGATGAATCCTGGTATTTTGACTCGAAAGCAATGCCAATCATGGAGCATACAACATAAGAGCGGGAAATCAGGAAATGCTAAATGCACATTACGATAACACACCCGTGCGACATAGTGTATTTTTCACATCTCCAAAATGGCTACTTTTAAGATCAAATCTGTGAGACTTTTCTTATGAATGCTCGAAGCATAGGTCATGGGTACTCGTTAGAACCGCCTCATTTAGGCAGTTCTAACGAGTACCCACAACCTAAGTCTTGGAGCAGAAATAAGAAAAATAATCTATACCCCTGTAAACCCCAGATTTTTCTATATAAAATTGGGTTTAGGGGGGTCTTCATTTCACTGACTTGTATGCGTGATGAGAGGCGAATATTCAGAACGCCAAAGGCTTTGTATAGTATGATGGGTGCTGGTCTGCACGGCGAAAAAGGTCAAGATCTTGAAACTGCGTTATCATTGATGCAACGAGTGACTCCAGTGTTGTATTACAGTCTGGGAGTTTAATATCACACCCTCTTGAAAGGCATTATCATTACTTGAAACCCAACACGAGACTTTTGAACAAATACTATCGCTATCAGACATTGCAGATCCCGCAGTGTATTAGCATGGCGCGATATAGGCGCCCGGTTTTCCGTCCGTTTGTCAATGCGTCAACATTTGCGACCACGCTAGTTTGCCCAAATGGTCAAGTTTATTTCTCAAGAGCTATAAGAGCTTCATTAATGATACTTGGTACAAACTTGTATCTGTGGATGGCAACTTAAATGCAAGCATCCATATTTGACCTTGACCTACATTTCATGGCTCACTGACTTTGTAAAATATTGCGAACACCCTAGCGTTCACCCGAATGGTCAAGTTTATTTCTCAAGAACTATTAGAGCTTCATTAATGATACTCGGTACAAACTTGTACCTGTTGATGGCAACTTAAACGGAAGCATCCATATTTGACCTTGACCTACATTTCATGGCTCACTGACTTTGTAAAATATTGTGACAATCCTAGCATTCACCCAAATGGTCAAGTTCATTTCTCAAGAACTATAAATGAAAGCATCCATATTTGACCTTGACCTAAATTTCATGGTTCACTGACTTGGTGAACTATTGCATCAACCCTAGTGTTCAACCTAATGTTTAAGTTCATTTCTCAAGAACTATAAGAGCTTCATTAATGATATTTAGTTCAAGCTTGCATCTAGGAATGGCAACTTTTATGGAAGCATAAATATTTGACCTTGCCCTATATTTCATGGTTCGATGACTTTTATAGACGCCATTCTGATTTAATTTCAAAATTCAATATTGGACTTAAATCTCTTCTGCAACAAGGTCTATCTGAACCCGAATTTTATGGTGACTTAGTATATAAATTCAGAAAAATATATAACCGCAATGACTTCAGCACCCAATTTCGTAAAATCATTCTTCGATATAAAAAGATTGGGTACAACATGGACATTATACGACAGACTGCATGCATGGTAGTTAACCCACTCACGGTTGGCAACTTTGCTTCCCTCTTTAATTGCACGCCGGTGGGTCAGGCCTCAGCTTCTATGACGGCTCCAACGTAAAGGCTTATTGAATATTAGAGAGATAATGTTGGTTGGTGCCTGATGCTCTGTCTCTGGTCGGGCTCATCGGAGTCTAACTGTTCGTTTTCTTTTGCTCCTGCATTTCAGTGGTTTCTTGCTGTCGAGTCCTCACCGTTGTCTCACCTCTGTGGTTCTTTGATTTTTGTGTTCACGGAGATGTTGCACTGATGAGTTAGGAGGCCTTCATGCGGACTGAACAAATTATTTGTCTAAATCGCGACGGAAGTAAGGGCGAGGATTGTGGCCACGTAAAATCGATTTAAGCCCCCCAGTGGAAATCTTCCACTGACCGTTCCAAGGCGGCTCTTCTGTGGCGATTTATTTATGTTGTTGTTTGTTACTTGCTGTGTGTATCACTTGTGTCTTTTGGTTTTGGATGGCCATATGGCCAATTTGTGGGAAAGTAACTGTCCTTATGGCCTTCCTTTGTTTAGGTCTCCATTATGGTCTGGTCGCTTAATGTTTGTATTTCTTTCCCTTTGGTGTCTTTTATGGGTGGAGTAAGTTAATTGTATCAATTCCTGATCTTTGTTTTACTTCTACTTTGCGCCCCCACAGGCAGGACATAGCCTTCGGTGGAATTCTTGTTTATTATCTGGTCGCCTGCCTGCGGAAGCAGTTATACATAAAAGACTACTGGCACTATTTGATTCTTATCAAATACGATTTACTGCATTTGGCAGTCCACCTCAAAAGTTACAGTGGAATTTTTTTTATAATTATGCTGTAAATAAACATTGGTCAGCCCTAAGCTTATCACTATCCAGGCTCTATTCTATCTAAGTCAAACACTATTGGGAAGTGCCACCCAGCTGTAAAACCTTACATGCTCAGTCAAAGAGGCCTAATTGACCGAAAGTAGCTAGTCTGGCCCAGAAAACAGGCACACTCCATATTTTTCAGTTCTGTGGTGTATCCCTTGCTTCCAAAGGATAACATATTTAACGTCATTGTTGTTTCCAGTTTCCCCGTGTCGCGGGTCGTCAGCTGGTGGGGTCCCAGGGAACTAATCCATTCTGGCACTACACCTATGCCGTTCGGTGCTACCCCCATTCCACGTTGCCGGTGAATGGGGAGACCACCGCTCGGCTCCAGCCCCGTCCGTCCGTGTCTATCGTAAGTCCGCTGCAGTCGGTCCATTTTGTCTTCTACTCGACCTTATAATTTTTTGCTTGTCAATATGTCGAACCGTGTCAGAGCAGGAAAGGGTCAATTTTGATATTGGTATTTTTGTTTTTTATTTTTTTTTATTTGATTTTTGTATATTTATGTAACGTATGTACATTTGTACATTGTTTGGTCTGTTTCCCCATCTTGTTGAGTGGTCTATTTTTTAAGTATATATGCGGGCGGATGTGCTTACCCCGCTACAGACCTGTTTTGTTTGTTTTTCTTGTGCCTTAAAGGTGGCGTTGTCCGTTTTAGGGCAAGCCAACCCGCTCACAGTTGCTGGGGAGGACAGTTTTTGTACCTGCAAGATTAAGCTAGTGGTTTATATTTTGTGTCGTTGTTTTTTTTTTTTTTTTTTTGTTTATCTGTACATACAATATGTAACATAATAACATGAAGTGCCGGCCTACGCCGTCTCGGGCTTGAACTCGTATTTATTTTGTTAATGAGTGACGTCTATCGCGGAGGATGTGCATATTAGGTCAATCCCCTTTTATGCATTTGCCGTTTTAAGTTAAGAAAAAGTGATGCCTTCCTCGACGTAGGATGCCGCACTCTGCGGGACCATAAGTGGGTCAGTCGCCATGTTTGCATATCATTAACGCATCCTACGTGAAGGAAGGCACCATAGGATGAAAGCGTATTCCTGCCTAGCCATTTGGAGGCCCGAGACAACGTTAGCCGATCTCCTTTGTGTTGTTGTCCTTTTTGGGACAAGCCCATCCGCCCACAGTTGCTGGGAAGGACAATTTTTGTACCTGCAAGGTTGTGCTTGAAGATTATATTTGTGTTTTGTTTCTTCTGTACATACAACATATAACATAGTAACATGGTGTGTTGGCTTCCGCCGTCTCGGGCCCAAATTCGTATTTATTTTAGTTAGTGGGTGACCTCCATCGCGGAGGATGTGGAAAGTAGGTCAATCCCCTTTCATGCTTTTTCGTTTGAAGTTAAGAAAAGGCGATGCCCTCCTCGACGCAGGATGTCGTATTCTGTGGGACCGTAGGAGAGTCATTTTGTGTCGCCACGTTTGCATATCACTATCGCATCCTACGTGTAGGAAGGCATCATAGTAGAAATAAAAGTATTCTTGCCTAGCCGTTTGGGGACCCGAGACAACGTTTGCCAATCTCTTTAGTCAAAGTGATTAGTGCAAATTGTTACATAATCATGAAGGTCGCATACAAGCGTCCGCCTGCGCACGTGCGCAGTCGAGCGCTCCTATGCGATCTTGTTTTTAATGTTTCATATTTACACAAATAAAAATGTTTGAAATCGCTTTTTGAGAAAACTCTTCTTCTTCTTCTTCTAACTCCAGGTTTTTTATCTCTCTTTTCTATACTATCCTCTCTACTGTATTCCTATCTTACAACTATCGCTATATCTACCTATCTAGTGTGGTTGTATGTTGGTTTAGTTTCGCGTGGGTGGTTGTGTGTGTTAAAAGCCTTCCTTCAGGTCGCGCTAAGTCATGCCCTAGTTAATTAGTTAATTGCCCTTGTCTGTATTGATATGTGGCCATCTTGACCGTCTGTCTTTATTACGGTCATGGCGCAATTTGCTGTTTTTGGTGATTTTTATGTTATGCGACAAAGGCAGTACGGAGGGCTGTATGATATACCAGGTGAGATGCGGTTTTTCAGTCGTGGTGGTATGCAGAAGGCCCTTTTGAGGGCCCCCAGGTCATTCCGTTTGGGTAACCTTATAATGTACATCCTTTATTCGAAAGCGAAAGTTGCGAAAAAATAAAGAAAAAGATGTGATAAGGCGTCTTGTTTCTTATTTCTGCCCCACTTTTCTGTATGCGTTCCTGAAGGAGAGGCTTTGTTTGCTTGTGTGCTGTTGTGCCGTTCTCCTTTGGGTTGTGTGGCTCTCGATCAGCCAGGATTTTGACGCAACGCTGCTCAGTGCCAAAGTCCTAAGACCGCAAACCCCAGCGTTACATCTCGTCCTGATTTCCCGTTTGCCTCACCCCCTCAGGAGGGGCTGGGCGACGGATTTTCCTTGTGGTGGGTCCATGCCCAGTCCCGGCGTGCTTTCCTGTGGTCCTCTTTCGGGCTGTGTGGCTCCCGATCAGCTAGGGCTTTGGTGCAGCGTTCATAAGTGCAAAGCCAGTGGGCCGCAACCACAACGCTACACCTTGTCTTAACTTCTCGCTTGGCACACCCCCTCTGGAGAGTGGGTCGGGGCCATGGATTTTCCTTGTGGTGAGTCCATGCCCCGTTCTGCTATGGTCTTCTCACAGTGATCCAGGGATCGCTGTCACCGATAGGCACTCCTTAGTGCAAAGCCGAGGCCGCAATCACAGCGCCTATCGTTGACTTTGTTCCCCTTTTCGCTGTGAGACGGCCGCCCTTTGATCACTACGGCCCTTTTTGGTTGGTAGCGTCTAAGGTGCGGTTCGAATATTTATTTTTACTGTTCTGAACTCGGGTCTCTAGAGATTTTGGTTTAAAGTATGTATTCTCGTACGGGGTGTGTTTTACGGTACAATGCGATTAATTTTAGTCTGCGCCCTTAGTTTTCCCCTATATTTTGTCCAGGTAGTTTGTTTTCTCAAAGAATTTGAAGACCGCGTCCCTCATTTCCTGTGAATTTAGATTGAGCAGAGAAACCGCGTTTATCTCCCCTTGGTATCCTAATGTTGTCAGTTCTCCCTTTAGTTCCCTTCTGGCGGGGCCGTGTGCGGGGCACTCTGCGAGGTAGTGTTGAACACACTCCACCCCGCCACAGTGCCCGCATAATGGATCGGCCTCGCTATAGAAGATGTTGTGTGCATTTAGTCCGTTGACCCCGAGTCTTAGTCGTGTATATATGCGATCGAGCTTTCGGCTGTCGCTATATTGTACCAATTTCTGGGTCAAGGACTGACAGATCGAGTGTCTAAAGCCATGTTGTCCCTGCCATATGCGCGCCCATTCCTTTTTGATGCTGGCCTTAATGATTGCGTATACTTCTTGTGGGGTGGGGAGGTAGTCAAGTGCCTTTCCCCGGGTCAGAGCTTCTTTGGCCAGTGTGTCTGCGCGCTCATTCCCCTGCACGTTGCAGTGGGAGGGGATCCAATCTATGTTCAGGGTGATACCTTGTTTTAGAATTTTGTGTATTAGGATATGAATGTCCTGCAGTATATCTGGTCTTGTAGTGCTATTCCCAGAGTTTATGCTTTGTATTGAGCTTAATGAGTCTGTTAGTATAACAACACTATCGGGTTTTTGTTCCTGTATCCATTCCAAAGCTTTTTGTATGGCTATAAGTTCTGCAGTGTAGACTGTGAGGTGCTGGTTAAGTTTGAATTTTTGGTCGAAGTTTAATTCTGGTATTGTGAAAGCACACCCCGTTTCTTTTTTGTCAGCATCTTTGCTTCCATCAGTGAAAATTTTAAGCGCTTGCTTATAGTTTTCACTGATGTGTGATTCTGCGATCTCATTGCATTTTTTCTGTGATGTTTCATTTTTCTTTATGACACCCGTTAGTGTTGTTTTTGCGCATAGGCTTCTTAAGTTAAAAACTTCCGGATATGTTTGTTCCGCTGTTTTGACCTGCTCGAGGTCATGGTTTTTAATTAGGTCCTGGACTTTGATAATATAGGGGATCTTTCCTCTTAACCTATCTCTTTTAACATGATTGGGCGTGTCGGCGATCATTTCGTTTATGGGGAGACTTTCCCTAAGACTGCTTGAGCGGGCCCAGTACTTGAGTTGCAGTTCATCCCTCCGCAGGTGCAGGGGCATGACGCTGCATTCAATCTCCAGGTCCAGGTTCCGCGTTCCCCTGTATGCCCCAGTAGCGATTCGAAGGGCCGTGGCCTGTATGCTATCTAGTTTTTTCAGGTGTGAGGGCGCCGCAGACGCGTATGCTTGGCAGCCATAATCAATTTTGCTTCTTATGAGTGCTGTGTACATTTTGATCAGGGTTTTCTTGTCTGCTCCAAAGTTTGCCCCCGAGACCGCCCTTAGCACATTTAGGTCCCGCTGGGACCTGGACACCAGGTTTTCAATGTGCAGTCTCCATGTTAGATTGCTGTCAAAGTACATGCCCAGGAATTTGGCATGACCGGCGTACTTTATTTCCTGCCCGTCATACGTCAGCCTGGGCATGCCCTTTGTATCTGCGAAATTTCTATTGTAAACTACCACTGTTGTTTTTTCAGTTGACAATTTGAAGCCCCAATTTGTAGCCCAATCATGTATGACATTTAACGCTTTTTGTAATGCAGGAATGGCACTTTTCGGTTTTTTCGCGGTTTTCCATACTAAGCCGTCATCTGCGAACATGGATATTTCCAGCGGTAATGCATTAAGTGTTTCCTGCAGTGTGTTCATTAATAGGTTGAAAAGGATAGGAGATAGCACCGACCCCTGGGGGGAACCATTCTCGCATTCATAAAAACCGGACACCTCGCTACCTATTTTTACGTTCATTTTTCTATCAGTCAAAAAGTCTCTGATCCAGGTTAACATTTTTCCTTGAATTCCGAATTTGTTTAGTTTTAGGAGGACCCCCCTAGTCCATAGTAGGTCGAAAGCTTTTTCTAAATCCAAAAATATCGCTACCAGTGAGTGTTTCATTAGTTTTGCCTTTCGGATGGCGGATTCCAGTCTGGTGATTTGATCAATGGTAGATCTATGTTTTCTAAAACCTGATTGTTCATTTGCTAAGAGGTTGTTTTTCTCAATGTGTGCTGTTAATCTAGATGCTACCATGGTTTCCATGATTTTACATATGGTTGATGTGAGTGAAATCGGCCTATACGATTTCGGCTCGTGGGGGTCCTTGTCTGGTTTTAATATTGGGACGATGGTGCTCTCTATTTAACGTCACTACAGCGGTCGGGTATAAAAGCCAAGGCCGCGCCGGGCCGAGCCGCCGAGCCTACCGAAAATTTTATTTTCAGTCTCTAGGTACAAGTAAGATATATATTTTGGTGAATGAGGGATTAAATTATTATAAACTAGATATGTTATAACTACAAGTAGTTTCACTTATCTACATTGCTTATTTATCTTTTAATAACTGTTTTCCGAAATCCAGGGGTATAAAAGCCAAGGCGGCGAAAAAGTATTGACAATTCCGAATTTCTTTCAAATTCATCGGTTAAATTACTTCTTTTTGGCCTTATGATATTTGAATTTGATAATACTTATTATGTGTTCATGATAAAATCAAAAATACTCACCAGAATCAACTTAATTGATCGAATTTCTTATTTTATTTTTGTTTCTATTTTTAGAACTACCTTATTACAGGAAACGACCGAAAAGGACCGAAAGGGAGGGCACACAACGGCCGAAATGATCCGAATCGAATGACGACCCATGTTGTTAAGTGACATCAGACTGTTATCCCAGTGGACAAAGTTTGTATATGCGACGTTGTTTCAATGCTTGGTCAAGGACTTCAGGGTTTTACGACATTGATTCGACGTCGTTAAATCGACACTGGGATACTATGTAAGGGAAATAAATAATCTTATCCACCAAACTTTTTTTAGAATAAAGTTTTAAAAAATGTTCCCAGCAGGCACTCCACGTTGAATCATGGTTGGAACAACGTTGATTCAACGTTGTGTGCCTGCAGGGTTCTGTTTACTGCCAGTAGGAGCTCTTTACTGACTGATGTTCTGGAGGACGCGGGTTCGATACCTGCTGAGGTCAACAGCCTTCTTTCGATGAGGTTGAACATGAAATATTTTCTTCAGTCATTCACTCCCTTCCACTGATTCAAGAAAGGCAGTTTTCAGTTTTTTTGCGAAAGAGTGTGCACACTCATTTATTAGGAAACAATGGACCAGCACAACTCGTTCTAATTTTTAATTTCTACATCCATCACACGTCCACAGTAAGCTGTCTGACTGAAACATATTAATAAGCAATAATAATACAAAAGGTAAGTATCAAAACATAATTAATTTGTCTAAAACATGATTAAGACATATGATGAGTTTCATAAAGCTCTATCTTTAGTTCCTACCATTCAGATAGTATATTTAAATGCCCTTATCATTTATCTGACATTGCCGTCCGTTGCGGTTCATTACGACGTGGCCTACATAAAACCACCAAAAATACGGTTATTACAGGTACTAAAAGGAATTGACTGCAATTATTACAATAAAAAGGTTTAGAAAATACTTTTTTGAGGTTGTCATGTACATTTTTTCACACATCCATGTCTATTTCATTCAAATTCGATCAAAACGTACGATAAAAACCGCCTTGGCTTTTATACCCCTAAAAAATTGCAAAATTGCAATAAAACAAAAATTAGAGCACCAAAAAGAATAAAAACTATGTTGAGTATCACATTTGATATAATTAACATTATCATATTAAAATTTACCACTAATATTTCTTCTTGGGTTAGAATTCCGAAAAATAAAATCTTCGGATCGGCAATTTTTGGCTCGGCGGCTCGGCCCGGCCCGGCGTGGCCTTGGCTTTTATACCCGACCCACTACAGCTGGTGTCTGGGAATGTGTGGCGGCCGTAAAACGTATCCCTGCCCTACATCATGGTGTAGTTTATATTTTCTTGTCCTTTGGGACCATTGATTCTATTGTGGAATTTTGAAAATATTTGAGGGTCACTGAAACTAGCTAGTCTGGCCCAGAAAACATGCACACTCCATATTTTTCAGTTCTGTGGTGTATTCCTTGCTTCCAAAGGATAACCCTTTTATAGAACATAAATAGAATTCCAGTGTAAAAACAAAATACTTATTAACGGCTAAACTCCTTAATCAGGGTTATCGGTACCATAAACTACGCAAAGCATTTTCAAAATTTTATAGACGCCATTCTGATTTAATTTCAAAATTCAGTATTGGACTTAAATCTCTTCTGCAACAAGGTCTATCGGAAACCCAATTTTATGGTGACTTAGTATATAAATTCAGAAAAATATATAATCGCAATGACTTCAGCACCCACTTTCGTAAAATCATTCTTCGACATAAAAAGATTGGGTACAACATGGATGTTAAACGACAGACTGCATGCATGGTAGTTAACCCAATCACGGTTGGCAACTTTGCTTCCCTCTTTAATTGCACGCCAGTGGGTCAAACCTCAGATTCTATGACGGCTCCAACGTAAAGGCTTATTGAGAATTAGAGAGATCTAATTCTTGGTAATGTTGGTTGGTGCCTGATGCTCTGTCTCTGGTCGGGCCCATCGGAGTCTAACTGTTGGTTTTCTTTTGCTCCTGCATTTCAGTGGTTTCTTGCTGTCGAGTCCTCACCGTTGTCTCACCTCTGTGGTTCTTTGATTTTTTGTGTTCACGGAGATGTTGCACTAATGAGTTAGGAGGCCTTCATGCGGACTGAACAAATTATTTGTCTAAATCGCGGCGGAAGTAAGGGCGAGGATTGTGGCCACGTAAAATCGATTTAAGCCCCCCAGTGGAAATCTTTCCACTGACCGTTCCAAGGCGGTTCTTCTGTGGCGATTTATTTATGTTGTTGTTTGTTACATACTGTGTGTATCACTTGTGTCTTTTTATTTTGGATGGCCATATGGCCATTTTGTGGGAAAGTAACTGTCCTTATGGCCTTCCTTTGTTTAGGTTTCCATTATGGTCTGGTCGCTTAATGTTTGTGTTTCTTTCCCTTAAGTGTCTTTGGTGGGTGGAGTAAGTTAATTGTATCGATTCTTGATCTTTGCTTTACTTCTACTTTGTTTGCCCGACATACTGCATTTTATAATTTGCAGTATGTCAGGTTATCATATGTATCAAATCCGTAGATTTACATGTCAAATCGGACATGTTAACTACAGAAAAACGTCTACCGTTTACACACGAAGAAACGGTAGACGCAGTGCATACATGTGAACAGCACCTGCACCTCTTAGCAATGCGGTTCTTCTGTCGTGGTTTATTTTTGTTATGGCTTGTCTTTGGATGTTTGTGTCGCTTATGTTATTTTATTTTGGATAGCCTATTGGCCATTTTGTGGGAAAGTAACCGTCCTTTTGGCTTTCCGCTGTTGGTGTTTCCATTCGGGTCTGTTATTTCAGGTTTGTGTGTCTTTCCCTTTGGTGTCTCTGATGGGTGCTGTGGATTGATTGTATCGATCCCTTATTATTGCCTCCACTTCTATTTTTATTAAACCCTCCAAGCGGTTTACCAGTACTTATGTGCGGTTGGTTTCAGCTCTGTATGGAATCATCATGCAGCTCAATCTACTTCTTCAAGACCCGTTGGGCGGTGACAGAAATGTGCTTCTTACATAGATTGTGGGTACTCGCTATAATCGCCATGTGCGTTCCTTTAATCTATGTTTTGGCTCGGACCCATTATACATATATTTGGCTGAGGTTTTGGGGAATATTCATCGATTCTTACCAGTTTCAGGGATACCCAATGACTTGATTTCGCAAATGAAAATTGATTCCGCGGATAGATTAGCCTATTTTTCAGTCAAAAGTTGAACCCCGCATAAACAAAACAAATCTAAATGTCAATATTTTCTCATGAAACATGGCTCATAAGTATATAATAGCATTATAATAATATGTAATACCATGCTTTATGTTAGTTTTGGAAAGTATTTATTTTACAACGTTGATTTCGCTAAAATGGGTGTGAATTTAATCAAGTCGCGGAATAGATTTTCCTCAGAAACAAACGTTAGACATCAATATCTTCTCATAAAATGTGGCTCTTAAATGTACAACAACATTCTTAATACACATGTATAAAAACGTTTGAGTCGGTTTTCGGGAAAAAGTTATTTTTATACTTTGATTTCGCTAAAAGGAGTTGATTTCGCACATGTGACTGCAAGCGAAATCATGTGGGAGAATAGAGTCTCCTCTCAAATACATACTAAATATTCAATTTTTTTCATGAAACATGACTCATAAATGTATAACAACATTCTTAAAATTATGCATAAAAACATTTTAATCAGTTCTTGGAAAAAGGTATGTTGATGGGCCCGAGTTTATACATTGATTTCGCTAAAATGAGTTGATTTCGCACATATGACTGCAAAAGAAATCATCTGGCAGAATGGATTTTCATCTCAAAAACAGACTACATAAATGTTTAACAGCATTCTTAAATATATGCACAAATAGAATTTAGTCAGTTTTGGGAAAAGGTTATTTTATACATTGATTTCGCCAAAATGAGGTGATTTCGTACATGCGATTGTCAGCGAAATCAAGAGGCAGAATAGATTTTCCTATCAAAAGCATGCTGAATATTCAAATTTTGTCATGAAACTTGGCTCATAAATGTATAATAACATTCTATCTATCTTCTCATACTGAGTCGGTCATATTTGGCCGTTACAATACATTGCAATTACATTCTAGATAATAGGCAAGAACAAGTGTTTTAATGTTTTCAAAAATGTGTATTTTATAGGTTGATTTCGCTAAATCCGGCTACGCATTATGTTTACCTCATATCTCCATTCCTATACCTTCGACAGCTGGAGTTGCGGACGATTGTGTAGCTAAGTTACATCTTTGGTTAAATCTAAGGACTAACTTCCCATTGTATGAATCTCATTTGGTTCGCGAAAGGAAGATTTTCCTATGAAAGGAAGACATTTATGAGGCCTATGGTGGTATTTTATGTATATATAGATACTTATGAAACACTTTAGTGGAAATGAGATACTTTTGCAAAAAATAATAGACATACGGGGATAAAAGGGAACGTGCAATTTGCGGAACAAACGCTCCTCTCGCGAAAATAAGGTATTGTACGAAATGAAGATATTTATGGGACCATGAAATGGTTACAGGTTACTTGTTCAAACAAATCAATTAATTATTTGCAAAGGAGATTATTTTCTTCGGATATTATTTCTCTGACCTGTCATGTTAGCCTGTGGATAAAATATTATCCCCAGTTTCCAGCTGCCACGATGAAAATAAGGTACATTTCTAACTTAAAAATGATAATCGTTTATATGTTCATTAAGAAACAAAGAAAACATGAATACTGGTTAAGAATACGATCTTCTCTCCAGTGCACATGTCAAATGAATGAATGAATAAATTTTTATTATTAATATTTTATTATTATTATTATTATTATTATTATTATTATTATTATTATTATTATTATTATTAAACTTTTTTGGGTAGGTAAAACCTTCCTTTCGGAGACAAAAACTTAAATAAATAAATCTGACTACTTTGTTCTGTGCCTCTTGCAACTTATGTTTAAGAGTCTTATTTAGTACACCTAACCATGCAGAACATGAGTAATCAAAGTAACATTGGATGAGAGCTGATGAAAGAGTCTTTCTCGTTGACATATCTAAGTACTTACAATGCCTATATAAAAACTTAAGACGTTAGCTAACCTTTCCAATAACAGAGTTAACTATTTTCTCGCAATCAAAGTAGAAGTAAAACAAAGATTAGGAATCGATACAATTAGCTTACTCCACCCATCAAAGACACCAAAGGGAAAGAAACACAAACATTAAGCGACCAGACAATAATGGAAACTTAAACAAAGGAAGGCAATAAGGACAGTTACTTTCCCACAAAATGGTCATATGGCCATCCAAAATAAAAAATACAAGTGATACACACAGTAAGTAACAAACAACACCATAAATAAACCGCCACAGAAGAACCGCCTTGGAACGGTCAGTGGAATGATTTCCACTGGGGGGCTTAAATCGATTTTACGTGGCCACAATCCTCGCCCTTACTTCCGTCGCGATTTAGACAAATAATTTGTTCAGTCCGCATGAAGGCCTCCTAACTCATCAGTGCAACATCTCCGTGAACACAAAAAATCAAAGAACCACAGAGTTGAGACAATGGTGAGGACTGTTGGCTGTCAATGAAAAGTCCTAGATATCTGGCATTATTTTGGGACTTAATAATATGATCCCTTCATCTAAAATTGAAATTTGTAATACTTTTCAATTTCTTGCGAGGTCCAAATAGCATGCACTCTGTCTCCCCTAGATGAAAATAAAGTTTGTTATCTACAAGCAAGTTTGAGCATCACTCGGACATTCTTCTGACAGTTTTTCAGATATAACATCTGGAATTTTGTGTGAAAATAATATGGCAGCATACAAGATCAGCTTGCAGTCAGCCCTGACACTGGTGTATTCTATGTCATTCGAATAGCATAAAAACATGGTTCAGTCGCAACTGGCTAACTCTGTCCTCTATATTCAGCGTCTTTATTTTAGATAACTCAGAGTAATTTATAACATAGGACCAAGTATGCTCCCTTCAGGAACCCCACAGTTCACTTTGCCTGGACTAGATGTAGTTCCATTTATAGTAACTACCTGTTTTCTGTCAGCCAAATATGATTTAATCCATTCTATTGATGTTACCCCATCCCCTCTAATTTCTTACAGAGAATTGCATGGTCCACAGTGTCAAATGCTTTCTGCAAGTCTAACATTATCATTCCTGTAAACATTCCTTTGGAGTTTTTCCTTTGATATAATCTAAAAGATAAATTAAACATGTGTCTGTGACGTATCTACTTCTTAAACCTGATTGATATTCATATAACAACTTGTTTTTATGTAGAAAATCACTGAGTTGAGTGCAGTATGACCGTTCAATAATTTTTGAAACAATGCTAAGTATGCTTATAGGCCTGTAATTGCCAATATCTAAGGGACTATTTTTCTTAACAACAGGTCGCACTATGGCAAATTTCATTTCCTCAGGAACAGTGCCTGTACGAATAAACATGTTAACAATAACTGTAATTGGATTTTCGAGAAACACTGCTCCATCTTTAATAAATCTAGCAGGTAAACCATATAGACAAGTTCTTTTGCTTATACTCATGTAACTGACTTCAATACTCGTAATAAATTATTAACGGCTAAACTTCTTAATCAGGGTTATCGGTACCATAAACTACGCAAAGCCTTTTCAAAATTTTATAGACGCCATTCTGATTTAATTTCAAAATTCAATATTGGACTTAAATCTCTTCTACAACAACATCTATCGGAACCCGAATTTTATGGTGACTTAGTATATAAATTCAGAAAAATATATAACCGCAATGACTTCAGCACCCAATTTCGTAAAATCATTCCTCGATATAAAAAGATTGGGTACACCATGGATGTTATACGACAGACTGCATGCATGGTAGTTAACAAATCACGGTTGGCAACTTTGCGTCCCTCTTTAATTGCACGCCGGTGGGTCCTAAAATTCTCAGATTCTATGACGGTTCCAACGTAAAGGCTTATTGAGAATTGGAGAGATCTAATTCAAGGTAATGTTGGTTGGTGCCTGATGCTCTGTCTCTGGTCGGGCGCATCGGAGTCTTAACTGTTGGTTTTCTTTTGCTCCTGCATTTCAGTGGTTTCTTGCTGTCGAGTCCTCACCGTTGTCTCACCTCTGTGGTTCTTTGATTATTTGTGTTCACGGAGATGTTGCACTGGTGAGTTAGGGGGCCTTCATGCGGACTGAACAAATTATTTGTCTAAATCGCGACGGAAGTAAGGGCGAGGATTGTGGCCACGTAAAATCGATTTAAGCCCCCCAGTGGAAATCTTTCCACTGACCGTTCCAAACAGAAGTAAAACAAAGATCAGGAATCGATACAATTAACTTACTCCACCCACCAAAGACACCTAAGGGTGAGAAACACAAACATTAAGCGACCAGACCATAATGGAAACCTAAACAAAGGAAGGCCATAAGGACAGTTACTTTCCCACAAAATGGCCATATGGCCATCCAAAATAAAAAGACACAAGTGATACACACAGTAAATATCAAACAACAACACAAATAAATCGCCACAGAAGAACCGCCTTGGAACGGTCAGTGGAAAGATTTCCACTGGGGTGGGGGTGTAGGAGGGGGGGGGGGTGGAGAAGGGGGGGGGGGGTGCGTAAATCATTTAGCTCCACTTCTAGATATTTAGATGATTTATTAAATATTGATAATACTTATTTCGATGGTTTGATCAGTCAGATTTACCCCCCAGAACTTCAGTTAAATAAAGCAAAATCATCTGATACAGTTTGTTTGTTTGATTTGATGTTTAACGTCCCCGTCAACACTGTAAAGGTCATTTTGGAGACGTTGCTTCCAATTTTGTGGGACTTTTACCCGACAATGAGATGAAATGACATCTCAAGCCCTGTCGCCCAATGAAACCAACAGGGTTTATTAGCATGGACGGTCCGCCTCGCACCCCGGTTCCTGGACAGGCTTAGATCCTCTAAGCAGTTTACCAGTACTAGTGTGCAGGCCGGATTCAGCTCTGCGTGGAAGCATCATGCAGCCCATATATTTCTTCAAGCCCCTATGCATCTGATACAGAGGCCCCGTTTTTGATTTACAGCTATATATTGTAGATGTGTTTGTTTCGTGCAAAATCTATGATGAACGCGATGATTTTGATTTTGAGATTGTAAATTTTCCTTTTCTGGATGGTGATGTTCCTCGTGCGCCATCCTATGGCGTTTATATTTTGCAATTAATTCGATTTGCCAGAGTGTGTAGTCATGTAACTGACTTCAACATTCGTAATAAATTATTAACGGCTAAACTTCTTATCAGGGCTATCGGTACCATAAACTACGCAAAGCCTTTTAAAAATTTTATAGACGCCATTCTGATTTAATTTCAAAATTCAATATTGGACTTAAATCTCTTTTGCAACAAGGTCTATCGGAACCCGAATTTTATGGTAACTTAATATATAAATTCAGAAAAATATATAAACGCAATTACTTCAGCACCCAATTTCGTAAAATCATTCTTCGATATAAAAAGATTGGGTACAACATAAATGTTATACGACAGACTGCATGTATGATAGATAACCCAATCACGGTTGACAACTTTGCTTCCCTCTTTAATTGCACGCCGGTGGGTCAGGCCTCAGATTCTATGACGGTTCCAACGTAAAGGATTATTGAGAATTAGAGAGATCTAATTCAAGGTAATGTTGGTTGGTGTCTGATGCTCTGTCTCTGGTCGGGCCAATAGGAGTCTAACTTTTGGTTTTGTTTTACTCCAGCATTTCAGTGGTTTCTGGCTGTCGAGACCTCACCGTTATCTCACCTCTGTGGTTGTTTGATTATTTGTGTTCACGGAGATGTTGTACTGATGAGTTGGGAGGCCTTCATGCGAACTGAACAAATTATTTGTCTAAATCGCGACGGAAGGAAGGGTGAGGAATGTGGCCACGTAAAATCGATTAAAGCCCCCCCCCCCCCCCCCCCCCCCCGCCCTCCACCAAGTTGATTTCGTTTCTGCTGACCGTTCCAAGGCGGTTTTTCTGTCGCGGTTTATTTTTGTTATGGTTTGTCTTTGTGTGTTTGTGTCGCTTATTTTATTTTATTTTGGATAGCCTATTGGCCATTTTGTGGGAAAGTAACTGTCCTTTTGGCTTTCCGCTGTTGGCGTTTCCATTAGGGTCTGTTGTTTCATTTTTGTGTGACTTTCCCTTTGGTGTCTCTGATGGGAGCTGTGGGTTGATTGTATCGATTCCTGATCATTGCCTCCATTTCTATTTTGGAACGGTCAGCGGAAACGAATTCCACTGGGGTGTGCTTAAATCGATTTTACGTGGCCACAATGTTCGCCCTTACTTCCGTCGCGATTTAGACAAATAATGTTGTTCAGTCCGCATGAAAGCCTCCTAACTCAACAGTGCAACATCTCCGTGAACACAAATAATCAAACACCCATACAGAGTGTTGTGCCGGTTCTACAACAACAACCGCAAGATCTACGACCGTCCACTAATTCTATGCAGTGACGTCATTGGACGATCCCATTCTGGCCAGACGTCATCAACTAATCCATCTCTTGACCTTCCCGACTTTGGACAACACAGACGTGTTTCAGAGTCGGGGACTTGGGAGCACAAATACAGGTAAGTAATGTTTACTTATCTTTATTATAACATTTGGCGCTGCGATGAAATTAATTGGCGCGGGATTATTTTAATTAGATATGTATTAATTACCATAATTAAGGTATGAATGGGCTCGTATTTGCTCGTATTTTCTTCGATGGAATCCGGCATGTTCCGTCGAAGAAATTACGACCAGTTCAATCCTTGCCATCTGTTTCTAAAATTGAATAAATCTTTCTAATAATGTTCTAAAATATAAAAATAATTATTTAATTACATATTACAAACCTAATTTTTTGATAAATTTAGGGGAAAAGTTGTATATTTTCTACTTTCGTCCATACACCATTTCGGCTATCTTCGCTCACATACGTTTTCGGCTATTTTTAGTTTCCCACATTTGTTGTCGCACCTGCTTTAGCAGGAAGACATAGGCGTGCAAGTTTCCGTCCGTCCGTCCGTCCGTCCGTTCGTTCGTCCGTCCGTCCGTCCGTCCGTCCGTCCGTCAACATTTTACACTGGATGTCTTGTCATCGCAACTCCTCCTACACTTTTAGACCGATCATTTGGAAACTTTGCATGTGCTTTCGCCATGGTCTGAGGATGCGCATGTGGTTTGGACTTAATCTTCGAATCAATTTTTGTCACTTTTTCCATATTGTGAACTTAGTCATTTTTAGGTATGCGATACGTACCTCTTGTCATCGCAACTCCTCTTGCAGTTTTATACCGATCATTTTGAAACTTTGCATGTGCTTTCACCATGGTATGAGGATGTGCATGTGGTTTCGACATAATTTTCAGAATATTTTTTTCCGCTTTTTGCACATTATGAACTTAGCCATTTTTAAGCTTCATTTGATATATGATAGGTACCTCTTGTCATCGCAACTCCTCCTACAGTTTCATACCGATTATTTTGAAACTTTGCGTGTGCTTTCGCTATGGTATGAGGATGCGCATGTGGTTTGGACTTTATCTTCGGATAAATTTTTGTCACTTTTTCCACATTGTGAACTTAGTCATTTTTAACCTTCGATTGATATATGATAGGTACCTCTTGTCATCGCAACTCCTCTTGCAGTTTTATACCGATCATTTTGAAAATTTGCGTGTGCTTTCGCTATGGTATGAGGATGCGCATGTGGTTTGGACTTTATCGTCGGATCATTTTTTTTTCACTTTTTCCACATTGTGAACTTAGTCATTTTTAACCTTCAATTGATATATGATAGGTACCTCTTGTCATCGCAACTCCTCTTGCAGTTTTATACCGATCATTTTGAAACTTTGCGTGTGCTTTTGCTATGGTATGAGGATGCGCATGTGGTTTGGACTTTATCGTCGGATCATTTTTTTTCACTTTTGTCACATTGTGAACATAGTCATTTTTAACCTTCAATTGATATATGATAGGTACCTCTTGTCATCGCAACTCCTCTTGCAGTTTTATACCGATCATTTTGAAAATTTGCGTGTGCTTTCGCCATGGTATGAGGTTGTGCATGTGATTTCGACGTAATTCTCAGAATATTTTTTTTTCACTTTTGCACATTGTGAACTTAGCCAATTTTAAGCTTTAGTTGATATACAATAGGTACCTCTTGTCATTGCAACTTCTCTTACAGTTTTATATTGATCATTTTAAAACTTTGTGTGTGTTTTTACCTATGGTATGAGGATGTGCATGTGGTTTTGACTTTATCTACGGATCAATTTTTATCACTTTTTCCACATTGTGAACTTAGTCTGTTTTTTACCTCACATATATAGGCTATGGATTCTTCTCAAAGCCCTATATTCATTTCTTCTGCCTTAAATAAACTTTTATTTTTTTGTGTGGGGCAGGTGGGGAGCAGGTGCGACATCAACTTCACCGAAGTTGAATTTCTGGTTTACTGTTGAAAACGAAAGTAGTGTCAGAAACAATTTTTATACGTGAAAGGAAGTTTTAACAGAAAAATTCAAGGTTATTTATTCATTTATGGTCCTTTCTCTCACGTTTTGAACGTATAATTTTATCATTACCTGTAGTGATGATTTTCTACGTTCCGGATGGCATTTTCAGCTTGAAACCTGCATTTTGACATTTTTCTATAGGGTTTATTTCTGTCGACTGTTGTTTTTTTTTTTTTTTTGCGTAGATTAATATCGCCGATTTTTATCGTCGATTACCCTTGACGATTTACATGTCGACGAATTTGTTCGTCGATTGATATCGACGATTTACATTTCTGTCGACAATTTTCGTTGTCGATTTCTATTGACAATTTTCTTTCCTGTCGTCGACAAACCTGTTTTCCTCGCCATATAGCGCCAATTGATTTTTTTTTTTTTTTTGTTGTTCTTGTTCAGCTGCCTGCCTGTCGGGGCTTGAAGAAATAGATAGGTTTTGTAATACTTCCAAGCAGACCTGATGCCGACCGAACACGAGTACTGGTAAACCGCTTAGAGAATCTAAGCCGGTGCGTGCCGGACCGTCCATGCTTATAAACCCTACTGGTTTTATTGGGCGGCAGGACTTGAGATGCCATTTCATCTCAATGTCGGGTAAAGGTCACGCATGGTTGGAAGCAACGTCTACGAATTGACGTATACAATATTGATGGGGTCGTTAGACCTATATTTTGATGCTTGTATTTTTTTTTCTCATAGCCATTTCTCTTCTTTCACTCCTTTATTATAAATAATGCTCATTTTTGCCTTTGAAAAAGCTTTTTATTATGAAAGGGGGAGAAAGTATACATGTACGTATTGTTTGAGATGTAACTAAGGCTATGACTCTTTGGTAGCTCTGTAGTTTTGAATGGATGTCTCTATATACCTGCTTGAAAGGACTAAACTTGGTCTAAATCTTGTCATATAGTTTGATTAGCTTTGCAGCTCTGTAGCTTTGAATGGATATCTCTGTATGCCTGCTTGACAGGACTTAACTTGGTGTATATCTTGTCATATACAGTTTGATAAGCTTTGTAGCTTTGAATGGATTTCTCTATATACCTGCTTGACTAAACTTGGTGTATATCTTGTCATATAGTTTATCTGTTTATCAGAATTGCATGTAACTGGTAGTGTCTATTCTATATTGCTATATTTTCGGTATACCCCCGATAATTTGCACCTGTCCTTGGTATTTATCAAAATGAGCTTTTTGGCGAAATTAATGGCTATGTGCTTTACCTTTGCTTTGCTGTAGGATGACTCATCCTTCTGAGAATGGTAAAAATGTATATCGGATTCATTCCTGAAACTGCGAGTTAATAAAAGATTTTGCTTGGATATCTTCGATTATTTCTTGCTGAACTTTGTACGGTAAATTTGCATTATAAACTTTGTGTGTGCCCTTGCATTTGTAGCTTTAATGCTGAATCTTTTGGCTTATAATTTATACTGTAGGAATGTATTTTAGTATTAGTTTTAGTTAGTGTGTGTGGATGTGGATGCTGATTTAGCTTGTAGGTTGATCAGCTGATATGTTCACATATGCAGAATATGTGGATCCTTGGGAATTATCATCCAGTAACTAAGTAGTCTTTGTATGGCACACCTATGTATTTTGGCGGTAGCTTTATTTGTTTATTTGGAAGCAATGTTCAGTGTGTGTGGATGTGGAGGCTGATATAGCTTGTAGGTTGATCAGCTGATGTGTCCACATATGCAGAATATTGCGAGTGTGGAAAAATATGCACTGTACTGGTTAACTGCTCAGGACTGAGCTTGCCCAGGAGAAGTGCTGTTAGGTTGACTGGCGGGCTCGACATTACCTTGATAATATTTTCTAGGCCGTAAATCCAAAATTGCTTGTTTTATTGCTTTGTGTCTTTGGCAGGGGTGCCTCTGAAACATTTGACCAGTCCTTTGGATTGTCAGGTTTTCAGTAGACGCTTCTCCCAACAGTACGCAATGTGCTGGCTATCTTTTCATTTCGATACATTTCTGCATGTTAATCTGTATGTTATGCCCGGCTATCATGTAGAATTCTAAATATATCAGTTCATACATTCATGCCACTATTCCAATGTGCACTGAAACACTTTTTATGTACATGTACACTGTGATATATACATGTGTTCAGGGCATTTGAAACTACACACTGTTACAGGTTTATATATATTCTATTGCTGTATGTATGTCAAGGTTCAGTTTTTGAACCCCTCCACTGCATACTTGTTCTGTCAACATTTCTGAGGAGCCCCTTCTCAGAATTTGATATGAGAGCGGGAATGGAGTATGACACCTGGATCATTTATTTGTAAATGCTATGCTGCTTGATCAGGTTTGTCCTCATTGGCTATACTCCCTTCTGTCATTCCTTTTTGCCTTTTTTATAAATCATTTCAACATGGAACAAAACATAAGTTGCTCTCTATCATATATTTACATAAACTGTCAGATCTGGAGAGCTCGGTGATTGGCATAAATTATATTTGAACACCTGGAAATTAAATTTCAGTATATCAGACAATATCTCTTGGTAAGGGTTCTATTACATTTCAGAATTATTCATAATTTGACTTTATTTCCAGCAGAATCCAAAAACAGTAAGTATAATTTTAAGATTTAATGTTTGGTTTCATTTGCAGTATTCCAGGCTTTACATAAGATGTGTATGCTAAAATTGGTTCATGTATTCATTTATCTATATTTGTTCCACATGTACATAAAACATCATGTACAGCAGAACGTATTTAACCACAACAGTTTCTACCTCGAATTAATTTTGTAATTTTATCAGGCTGGTGTATGTAGTACATCAGAGTGATATTTGTAGTTTTGTCAGGCTGGCGTTTATAGGCGTCAGAGTGACCTTGTCATGCATGTGCTAGAAGGGTACATGTGTGATGTTTAATATTTGTCATGCTGGTTCATACATTTGGCCAGAGTGATATTTTATATAGCACATGTGTGATTATTTCTATTATAGGAATTGTCATGCTGGTACAATTATTGTGCCAGAGTGATATCTTGTCATGCTGTGCATAAAGTGCACATGTGTGATATTTGTAATGCCAGTGTGATGTTTGGTCATGTATGTGCATTAGAGTGCATATATGTGATTTTTGTCATGTATGAATATTAGTTAATTGTGGTAGATTCTGTTCTGTTTATTGCTCAGCACAATTTTGAACATACTACATTGTATTTTACACTTGACGGCAATATTGTTCTTATGTGGAACAAGCACAACTAAATACAACCAATATTTCTAAATCATACTGACATATACAGTTGCTTGTCCTTTCAATTCATGTAAAGCATACACATTGAAGTGATCCTTGGATATTGTTTTTATTGGCTTTTTACACATTTGTGTTATTTTTATTTAGCAGCCATCTTTGATTCTTATAGTTAAAATTCTTTAGTTGTAGTTGCTAGTTATGTTTCTAAAGTCAACCGAGACTCCAGTGCTTACATTGCTTTATGTAGTCCCTTCAGTGTTTCGCACTTTAATTCTTTGTAGACCCCTGTTACTGACAACTTGTGTGCAGTGGCTATGTACATCATTGTAAATTATTTTAAACTCAAATTTAGACTTCCTTACAACATGTATAATGTATACTAACTAAATTGTACCATACTGCTTATTCAGTAATTCAGTCACCAAAAAGACTTGCCATCTAGGAAAAAAATACTCAGAAAATAGTTACTCATTAGAAAGAAGTTACTCAGGCCAATCACTGAAAAGTAGAAGTAAAACAAAGATCAGGAATTGATACAATTAACTTACTCCACCCATAAAAGACACCAAAGGGAAAGAAATACAAACATTAAGCGACCAGACCATAATGGAAACCCAAACAAAGGAAGGCCATAAGGACAGTTACTTTCCCACAAAATGGCCATATGGCCATCCAAAACCAAAAGACACAAGTGATACACACAGTAAGTAACAAACAACAACATAAATAAATCGCCACAGAAGAGCCGCCTTGGAACGGTCAGTGGAAGATTTCCACTGGGGGGCTTAAATCGATTTTACGTGGCCACAATCCTCGCCCTTACTTCCGTCGCGATTTAGACAAATAATTTGTTCAGTCCGCATGAAGGCCTCCTAACTCATCAGTGCAACATCTCCGTGAACACAAAAATCAAAGAACCACAGAGGTGAGACAACGGTGAGGACTCGACAGCAAGAAACCACTGAAATGCTGGAGCAAAAGAAAACCAACAGTTAGACTCCGATGAGCCCGACCAGAGACAGAGCATCAGGCACCAACCAACATTACCTTGAATTAGATCTCTCTAATTCTCAATAAGCCTTTACGTTGGAGCCGTCATAGAATCTGAGGCCTGACCCACCGGCGTGCAATTAAAGAGGGAAGCAAAGTTGCCAACCGTGATTGGGTTAACTACCATGCATGCAGTCTGTCGTATAATATCCATGTTGTACCCAATCTTTTTATATCGAAGAATGATTTTACGAAATTGGGTGCTGAAGTCATTGCGGTTATATATTTTTCTGAATTTATATGCTAAGTCACCATAAAATTCGGGTTCCGATAGACCTTGTTGCAGAAGAGATTTAAGTCCAATATTGAATTTTGAAATTAAATCAGAATGGCGTCTATAAAATTTTGAAAAGGCTTTGCGTAGTTTATGGTACCGATAACCCTGATTAAGGAGTTTAGCCGTTAATAATTTATTACGAGTGTTGAAGTCAGTTACATGACTACACACTCTAGCAAATCGAATTAATTGCGAAATATAAACGCCATAGGATGGCGCACGAGGAACATCACCATCCAAAAAAGGAAAATTTACAATCTCAAAATCAAAGTCATCGCGTTTATCATAAATTTTGCACGAAACAAATCCATCTACAATAGACAGATGTAAATCCAAAAACGGGGCCTCGGTATCAGAAGAATTTGCTTTATTTAACTGAAGTTCAAGGGGGTAAATCTGACTGATCAAACCATCAAAATAGGTATTATCAATATTTAATAAATCATCTAAATATCTAGAAGTAGAGCTAAAAGCTTCAATAATTTCAGATTGGTTATCAATGGAAAGCGACAAAATGAAGTCTCTTTCATAACAATACAAGAACAGATCAGCCACAAGAGGTGCGCAATTAGTACCCATCGGAATACCCACAATTTGTCTAAATAACTTAGTACCGAATCTAATATAAATATTGTCAAGTAGAAAGGTGAGGGCATCACACACTTTCTGACATGACCAAAGTGTATAATTCTTATGCTCTTTAGAAGTGAAAAATGCATTTCTGACATTACATGCAAGATAGAGAGAATCTTCTCTGTGAAAAGTCCATTCAATTAAATCATTAAGCTTTTCTTTTATAAGATTATGAGGAAGTGTAGTGTAAAGAGTGGAAAAATCGTAGGTAGACAGACTAGAAGCACGAAAATGTCTAGATTTCAATTTATTTAAAACCTCATTCGAATTTTTTATAGACCAAAACAGATTTCTTCCTGATCTTTCAAAGACTTTATCACAATATTTAATTACATGCGTTTTAATAGCAGTAAGACAGGAAGTTAATAATTTAGAAAGTTCAGTGGTAGTGCAAGAGCTAGAATTTGCAATAAACCGTGCTTTGTAAGGTTTTTTATGAAGTTTTGGTAACCAGTATAGCGTAGGAAGCTTGTCTTGGCCTTCGTTAACACACACAGCAAACTTGGTGGCTGAAAGACAAACATGTTTATCTACTATAACTCTCTCTTCAGCTAAAGGCTGAAGTTCATAGGCCATAGTACCACCAAGCTCCTGCTTAAGGGTGTTAACATAGTGGAGCCGTCACACAACGACGACGTTGTTAGCGGCCTTGTCTGCAGGGGCCAAAACAAACTTCTTATGAAATTCTTGAATACCTAGTTTAAGATGACGTAAAGACGTCTTGGGCTTAGGAGGTAATAAGTTAGTATTTTGAGAATAGAAAGAAATGCGTTTATTTACTAGTTTTAAAATGCTAAGTTTCCATTTTACCAATATTTGTAATCCAAATTAAGTTATATAAGACAAGGTCATAGTGGTCAGTTACTCTAAAACTTTTATCCATTCTTTTATCAATTATGTTCAAAGAATATCAATCTTTCAAATTAAGCCTCATTATTCACAACTTCTAAGTCAATAATTGCACATGCTATCTATCTATCTTCTTATACTGAGTCGGTCATATCTGGCCATTACCTCAGTTGCCATTACCTCAGATATTACCTCATTACCATTCACTGTTATTTAAGTGAATATTTAGAGATAATCAGAACTTCCATTTGTAAGAATTATATTCATAAACCTAGATCTTGTTTATTATAAAAGTTAGATTTTGTACTGAGAGCCAATTTAGATGTTCTGTATTCAACCTCCTTTTTCATAAAAGGAGGCGAGAAAAAAAATCATTTGTAAATTTCCATATCTTTACTTTGTGCTTATAGCTTTCTTTAGCCACTTTTAGGTCTTTTCATAAAAGGAGGCGAGTGTTGTGCCGGTTCTACAACAACAACCGCAAGATCTACGACCGTCCACTAATTCTATGCAGTGACGTCATTGGACGATCCCATTCTGGCCAGACGTCATCAACTAATCCATCTCTTGACCTTCCCGACTTTGGACAACACAGACGTGTTTCAGAGTCGGGGACTTGGGAGCACAAATACAGGTAAGTTATCTTTACTTATCTTTATTATAACAAGATGAAACAACGGTGAGGACTCGAAAGCAAGAAACCACTGAAATGCTGAAGCAAAGAAAACCAACAGTTAGACTCCGATGGGCCCGACCAGAGACTGACAAAAGTGCGACTTGGACGTCCATGCATATAAACCATATAGGATTCATTGGGTGGCAGGACTTGAGATGTCATTTCATCTCAATGTCGGGTAAATGCCTAACAAAATTGAAAGCAACGTCTCCAAAAGGACCCATATAGTGTTGATGGGGACGTTAAACCCCAAACAAACAAAGAAATAAACAATAAGCAGAGTTAAAGGAAAATGTCATATGAAAGAAAGGGAGTTACATCACCAAAACACGCCTATATAATTTTTATCACCAAATATATTTTGAAGAAGCCTTCTTAATGATTAAGAAAGATTCTTAACCACTAAATTAAGGATAATTCTTAACAAATAAATCAGCCCAGATGCTTCTGAGTGACTGAGAAGCAATTACACTTTATCCTGTATCTGTCAGGGAAATGAAGCAATGTGAGACACAGATAAAAACGTTAGCAAAACGTTTACAAAACGTCACATTATGTGTAACCATTTTGAAACCTATATAAAACGTTACGATAACGTTTTGACTTTAATGGGTTATACCTACTACACCCCATAATAAGTCATTAGAAATCATCAAATCACTACCCGGTATATTAAAATGAAGGTCTCCCTGTTTCCCATGGTCTTAAAATTCTTGGGTTCACTCTTTGGGAAACAACTTATAGAATGCATCCAGATGATGGAAATCAGGAGTGCAAGATTACAATTAAGGAGAGTAGTAGTAGAATTTCCCAGTACTTGGCATTTACAAGGAAGAATGGGAACAGAAGGTGTTCGGAGGGCTTGCGAAACTTCAAGTCCTCGCGCGGTACAAACTTGGCTTTACTTCTAATCTTGGCCGGAGACATTGAAACTAACCCCGGCCCAAGGTTTCGCTGCGGACTCTGCAAAAAATATTGCAAAGGTTCCGAGAAATGGATAGAATGTGAGGACTGTAACAAGCGCTTTCACTCCTCATGTTCTGATTTGGATAACAGTCAATTGTTAGAAATTGAATCTAGAGCTGGAACTTGGTATTGCAAAGACTGCAAAGCTGACTGTGGTCTTTGCAGTGGTGCTGTCCTTAATGGCCACAAAGCCGTTCAGTGTGATCAATGTGAAATGTGGATACACACTGACTGTTCCTTCATTTCAGATGCAGAATATGGCACTTTAGTAAATTCAAGCTGCCACTGGATATGTCCAAAATGTGAGGTATGTAACTTTTCAGACTCCTTCTTTGATGAATATGTAGAACTGAGTAAGCCAAACAGGTTTGAACCTCTGTCAGAGGATAAGAGAGGCAAATCTTCAATTGCTGATGAAATTAAGTCAAATTTTGTGAAAGGTTTGAAACTTTGCAGTATAAACATAAATGGAATTAGAGGGAAAATTCTTGAACTTTTAGCTTTCCTCGATACATCTCAACCTCATATTGTTGCTATTCAGGAAACGAAGATTGACAGTTCAATTACTACATCTGAGCTTTTCCCTGAAACTTGTGAGTACAGTGTGTACAGAAAAGATAGGAACTCTCATGGCGGTGGGGTGATGTTGCTCATTCATAGAGACATCCCTCACATGCCTTTCATGGAACTTGAAAATGACACCGAATCGGTCTGGGTTAAGGTTTTTGCAAATAAAACTTCCCACTTCGTAGCAAGTTGGTATCGACCACCAAATGGTACAATCGAAAACTTCCAGTTGTTTAAAGACCAACTGGATTGCATTAAATCGCAGCATAAGGGTAAAAAACTCCCGGCTGTACATGTTCTAGGTGACCTCAACTTCAGAGACATTGCTTGGCCCGACAGGCTCAGCAAACAAGGCACAATGCTGAGTCAGTCGGAAGGACAAATATTGATTGACATTATGAACGATCATGGCCTTGAACAAATTGTTAACTTCCCCACTCGTGATAAGAACACTTTGGATCTGATCCTTACGACTTTGCCAGGACAATTCGAAGACATTCATTCCCCAGATAAACTAAGTGACCACGATGTTGTCTCCGGATATTTAAAAATTCACATCCCACCAATAAAGAAACCTCGGAGGAAGGTGTACTCATATCAGAAAGGTGACTATGAAACTATGAGGAAGGATGCACTCAGATTTGCAAAGGAGAATTACTTTAATGGTCATTCAGATGCTCGGTCTATACAGGAGAATTTTGATTTGATAACTTCTTTCATTCATACTTCGGCCGAAAATCATATCCCCTCAAAAACTAGTAGGGCTGTATCTTCTATTCCCTGGATCACTCCAGAGATAAGAAGGAAAATTCGCAGAAGGAATAAGATTCATGCAAAGGCAAAAAAGACGGGAAGTGGTAAACTCCGGACAAAATTTGAAAACTTGAGACGTGAAATCAAGACTGATATAAAAAATCAGCATGATTTATATGTGAATAACTTGGTAGGTGATGTAAAGGCAAATCCCAGAGACTTCTACAGATATATTAATAGCCAGAAGAAAGACAGGCAAGGTATCCCGCCCCTTAATAAAAGAGGAGGGGACGGGGTTGCTGAATCAGACTCTGAAAGGGCAGAGGAACTAGTTGGTCAATTCAATGATGCATTTAATAAAACTGAGTTCATGGAGGTTCCATTGACTGGAAGATCGGCCCCATTCATGGATAATATTGTTGTGACAGCTGCAGGAGTGATCAAATTACTTCAAGGCTTAAACCCCAGTAAGGCCTTAGGACCCGATGAGCTTCATCCCAGAGTCCTGAAGGAACTAGCAAATGAGTTGGGTCCAGTTTTCGCACACTTGTTTCAACAGTCTCTTGATACGGGTGAAATCCCCAAAGAATGGCTCTTAGCAAACATTTGTCCACTCTTCAAAAAAGGAGATAGGGCTCTTGCCCGTAATTATCGCCCTGTGTCTCTGACTTGTGTTCTGTGTAAATTGCTGGAACATATAGTCTGCTCAAACATCATGGCCCACTTGGACGAGCATAAACTTTTGTCAGACAGGCAACATGCATTTAGGAAAAGGCACAGTTGTGAAACTCAGCTAAGCACAGTTATTAATGACTGGGCAAAAATCTTGGACAAAGGGGGACAGGTGGACACATTTATTCTTGACTTCGAGAAGGCCTTTGACACCCCTCCTCATGAACTACTTAAATCTAAGTTATTTGGTTATGGAATTGGGGGAAAGACCCTCAAATGGATAGATTCCTTTCTTTGCTACAGAAAACAGCGGGTTGTTGTTAATGGTGAATCTTCGGAGTGGGCTCCAGTTTTGTCTGGAGTCCCGCAAGGGACCGTTCTTGGTCCACTTTTGTTCTCCCTGTACATCAATGATATTTCCACTGACATTGATTCAGAAATAAGACTGTTCGCAGATGACTGTGTTTGTTACCGGGAAATTAGAGATACAGATGACTCATTGAAACTTCAGGCTGACATAGATAGATTAGGATGTTGGGCACGTAAATGGGGCATGAGATTTCAGCCAGTTAAATGCAATATTATGCAGATAACTAGGAAGAGATCTAATAAAGTTGAGGCTTCTTACACCTTAGAGGGAACGGTCCTCGAGAATGTGGACTCCATTAAATACCTTGGAGTGACAATCTCACACAACTTGAGATGGAATACTCATATTAGCAACATGTGTACTAAGGCAAATAGAACGCTTGGTTTCCTGAGGCGAAATCTTCATCAGTGCCCTCAGGATGTAAAAGAGGCAGCATATAAAGGTCTTGTTCGCCCAATCTTGGAATATGGTAGTTGTATCTGGGACCCCAGTGGAGTGGTCCTTAATGATGAAATTGAGAAAGTTCAGAATAGAGCTGCTAGATTTGTAACAGGCAATTACTGCTTTGAAACTGGGAGTATGACTGGAATACTTGGAAAATTAAAATGGGAGTCTCTCAAGAAAAGGAGAAAAGACAGTAGGCTAATCCTTTTGTACAAAGGTCTAAAGGGTGCTGCCAGCATTCCAACAGATGACCTTGTTCCCCCAGCTAGACACTGTAGAAATCACCATTCGTTGGCTTTTCAGACCCTTAGCGCAAGAACTGACATTTATAAAGAGTCGTTCTTCCCCAGAACCATTAGAGATTGGAATGCCCTTCCCGATTCGATTATTTCGACAGCTGAAGGTGCTGATGATTGTGTAGCTAAATTTACCTCTTTGGTTAGAGCTAGGGACTAACTTCCCACATCACAGGTCCTGGTGTATGAATGTCATTTGACGTGTCACCAGTAACAATTCTGATTCTGATTCTGATTCTGAAGAAATAGATGGGCTGCATGATGCTTCCACGCAGAGCTGAAACCGACCCGCACACTAGTACTGGTAAACCGCTTAGATGATCTAAGCCTGTCCAGGAACGGCGGTGCGTGTCGGGCGGTCCATACTTATAAACCCTATTGGTTTCATTGTATGACAGGGCTTGAGATGTCCGCGTAGTTGTCTCGTCTCCTCGGTGAATTGTCTTGTTCCCAAATGAACAGCGCACAGTTTGTGTGTGAATCAATCAGGCTGAAAGCTTTGCGAAGTTCTTACGTTTTACCGAACAAAAAGTACGTTTCGTGCTTTTTTGTCCATAGTGTATGTTTGTAGACCACAAATTCTAGAATAAGATGACTATCTTGTGAGATAAGTTTCTGGTTTTACTCCACAACAAACTCTTATATGTGATTTGATATTGTGTCATCGGTTTTCGCGATAAAAAAACCCTAAACTTACTATTTACAAATTCCCCACCCAGGTTTTACTCCACAACAAACACTTATATATGATTTGATACTGTGTCATCGGTTTTCACAATAAAAAAAAAACCTAGACTTACTATTTACAAATTCCCCACTCCCGTTAGTTGTGTCCAAGGGATGCACCCGATGGTTCCGGGTCATCTCGGGCCATGTCAAAATCGGCCAGGGGCTGACAAATCCATTGCCCGGCCGCCTGGGACAAGTCCGAAATCGCGCCAGGCAAGTGCACTTTGACCTTTCGACGCCCGGTCGGGCAAGTGCAAAAAAAAATCGTCTACAACTGTCGGTCTTTTGAGTCCTTAAATACGGTAAAACTAGACCCGTAAGTAAATTACAATAATATCCGCTTTGTCGGCAATTCAGAGAAAAAACCATCTATGTTTTTATAACGGTTCAATTATGACACTATTGTTAATCCCTGTCATATAATTACCAATTAAACACGATTGCCCGGCGGTGCGTGTCTTTCATTTCTTGTGTAGTGTGTACCACCAGCGCTATCGATAAGCATGACAAGGTGTGAAAATAAGATTAAGTTATGTCTCTAATTTGCGTTTATCCCTGCCATAAAATTTAATCCACAATCAATGTGAAAATGATTTAATAGCTCCTGAGACGATTTGCTACATCTTACGGTAGTAAAAACGGACTATTCTACTATCTGGTGAATGGTTATGTTTTGGCGCCAAATAGCAGACACTGGCGGGAAAAGTCGATTTTTTTAATGTTGGTAACCGCGGATTGGTCACGCCTCTATCCACAACCGTTTAGCTAGCGAGAAAATATTTTTTTACCGGTTCCAAACATTTTTAATGAAAGAGATACGCCCCATTAAAATAAAACAATGACGTTAAACACGTGTAGGGTTGCTGGGGTCGGATGACGTCATTTACCGATCGCGTGCAGAAAATGGGAGTGGTGGTTTATGGACGACGATTTGGATGACGGAAATGATGATCGCATTGAACTTGCTTGTAGTGCGGGTGTGAAAGTTTGGGTTCGTTTCGGATCGAGGGGGTCCTCGTCTTATGGTTCAAGCTAAATAAATTGCATTCTTTTAATCTTTTATCTCGCTGCCCTGACACTTCTGATCTTTTGAGTAGACCTATATCGGCTGCAGCTCTTGTTCATCATGCGTGTCAAGCTAAATGAGTTTATATAACTGTATCTTAAATTGCTAATCGGTAAAGGTATTATGTCAATTAACTTGAAAAAGTACCGTTATTGACTATGACAACAACAGTATTTTCTACCGTATTACCGCACACAAGGAAATAAATAGAAATGAATGCAATGACCAGGAATCGATACAATTAACCCTGAGCTCCCACAAGAGACACCAAAGAGAAAGAAACACAAACATGAAATAACTAGATCCTAATGGAAAGTGGTTGTGCTTGAAACTCGATAGAAACCTTGGATTATATTTATAAATGTCGGTCTTCACCATTGTCGCCCAAATCCCCCCCCCCCCCCCCCTGCATCCAACTCCACTTTGAGTCCCAAAATCCTGGGCAAGTAGGATTTTGAGCTGGGCAAGTACAAAAATATTTTACTTGCCCAGTGGGCAAGTGGACAATTTTTGGATTTGTCAGGCCCTGATCGGCCCATAGCAATTTCGGCCCATAAATGATTAAAAGGCTGTTAAAGGGGTCAACTATCAGCCAAAAATAAAAAAAAATGAAAGACATATTTAGTTTATGATAAAATACATGTATATACAATTTATTTTAGCGCTTTTCACCGCTTGGCATCTGTATCATTATTTTCAATCATTCCCTCCCTCAGATGTGAGGCTTCTCGCAATGCAAACTTTGTAATGGAAGATAAGAAATAAAAATAATATAAAAGAGGGTGTGTTTATTTAGCAAAAAAAGGGTATAGGAGGTTTTAGGAATTCCATTTATGACGTCATACTTGCACATGCGCAAAGCACTGGCCGTCAATTGAAACGGCCATCGCTATTCAAATGTAATGGTGGAACTAAAATGCTAACCATATTCAGACATTTTGAGAGAAACTATACCCGTTTACATTGAAATATGAATGTCATTTGACGTGTCACCAGTAACAATTCTGATTCTGATGCCTTGAGAAGGAAAGAATGATATACATTGTAGGAGGTTTTAGGGATTCCGTTTATGACGTCATTCTTGCGCATGCGCAAAACACTGGCCGTCAATTAAAACGGCCATCGCTATTCAAATGTATTGGCGGAACTTAAATGCTAACAATATTCAGACATTTTGAGAGAAAATATTCCCGTTTACATTGAAATAATGCCTCGAGAAGGAAAGAATGATATTTTGCTTTTATTACTGAAATTCATTTATCCTGGATCCGTTTGTTATTGACGAAACTCTCTTCGTGAATGACCCATGTCAATGGCTTACGAAAGCTTAGTTACAAAAATAGGTTTTTAAGTAACTTTTCGTTATTCGCTATCCAAGTATAGCTATCACATACGGACAGAACTTTTATCTATCTGTCTACATGTGCAACTAAAAGAAATGTCCGACGTACGACAGAAAAAAATAAACATACTGACAGTCGAAAAAAAAACTAATGAGTGGACTGAAAGACGGTCGTCGAGTCAACGTTGGCTCGACGTCATGCCGTCGACACCCACTCCAACTCACTTCAATGTCACATGACCGTTGAGGTGAGAGAGGTTTGACTGATCCCTGTATCCAAGAAGATATTGTCGAGCTAAGCTAATAAGCCATTAACCCTTTTTGTACCAAATAATGAAATCTTCCTCCTTATATATAGCAGGAGTCCATTTCAAAATTTAGGCGTGTCAGGTTGTGTTTCCTTCAAAATTTGTTTGGAAATTGGCTTGACTTTTGCAAACAGTGTAGGCCCTGATCAGACGTTGCGTTCTGTGGCGTTTGATCTGGGCCTGCACTGTTTGCCAGGGTACCCGTTTTGCGGTTCCTGGTAATGTAAGGACTGGGCAGGTTGATCTCCCTGATTTTACTGTAAAATCTTGCGCTTGCGAAGTAGTGTTTCATTCTCGTGCACTGAAAGGGTGTTCTACGTTTGTTTTGAATTTAATGTTCCAATCCAGCTGAGTCTTGATGGGTCCGAGCACTGGGCAAATGACACCTTATTAAGCAACGCTGTATTATCGCCAACGCAACGTTCTGACGTTTCATCGACGTTGCAAAGTCAATTCAGTGCATCGCTTTGATGTTGGTTTGATGTAGACACGTTGTTGACACGTTACATGTCGGTTGACGTGGAAACTGTAATTTACATTTACCTACGCTCGCTAAGTGTTGGTACGCTAAGAGAGAGAGAGAGAGAGAGAGAGAGAGAGAGCAACATGTAGGCCATGGCACACTCAGAGAGAAAGAGAGAGAGAGAGAGAGAGGACCCAACAGACCCTGTTGGGTCGTTTGTACAATATATCTTTAAGAGCAGTTCATTAAAACATAAGACTAGGGATTTGCCATCATGAAAAACACGCCTATGCGATTTTGACCCCCTCAAACCCCACTTTTATATAGTAAAACTGGGGTTTACAGGGGTAAACATTATTTTTCGTATTCCTGTTTGTGGGAACTCGATAGAACCGCCTCAAAACATAAATTGTGGGTACTCGATAAAACCGCCTGTACTTAATGCACAAAATGATAATATGTTAAAAAAGACAAAAACAGGTAAATGAATAAAAATCTTTATCTCATAGAGGCGGTTCTATCTAGTCCTTGCAATCTATGTTTTGAGCAGAAATAAAAAAAATTATATCAGAATTTCATCCCCCCCCCCCCCCCCCCCCCCCCCCCCGTAAAAATGATACTATATTTGTATAGGCATGTTTTCGTAATGCGAAATTATCGGTGTTTGTCCCATTATCGTACATTAGAATTCGTCAAAAGTTAAAAAGAATTCCATTGTTTCACGCTGTAATTAACACTTTATCTGTCACACTGCCTTGAAGCATATACGACGTTGACGGCCAGGGCTTTTCCCGTTCTATTTTTAGAACTGGAAGTACGTCACGAAAAAACCTCCTATTTTGCTTTTATTACTGAAATTCATTTATCCTGGATCTGTTGTAATTGACGAAAATCTCTTCGTGAATGTGTGTGTGTGTGTGTGTGTGTGTGAATTCGGGTTTAACGTCGCTTTCAACAATTTTTCAGTCATATCACGACGGTGTCTGGTTGCGACAGGGAGCTCAATGCTCACGTTTATAGTGCTGCCTCACTGAAGTATCATGTCCCAGACACATTACATGATACCACACCCAGTCACATTATCCTGACACTGGATCGACCAGTCCTAGCTCTACCCCGTAAATCTGAGTGCCAAACGAGGAGCAACTAGTACCATTTTTAACGACTTTGGTATGTCGCGGCCCGGGATCGAACCCGAGACCTCCCGTTCCCCGGAGCGGACACTCTACCAACTGAGCTATCGGGGCCGGTTCTTCGTGAATGACTCATGTCAATGGCTTAAGATACCGTTGTTCACGAAAGCTTACTTACAAAATAAGTTGATTTTGCTATCCAAGTATAGCTATCACATACAGACAGAACTTAGATCTATCTGTCTGTCCGTCCATCCATCAGTACGTCCATCCACCCGTCCATCTACGCATTTAAAAATGTCCAGCGATCTGTCTAATCATCACGAAAACATGCCTACATAAATGTCACTTTTTTACAGTAAAGCTGGGGTTAGCAGGGTATGCATTATTTTTCTTATTTGTGCTCAAACACATAAGCTATATTTTGAGAAGAAATAAGAATAATGATATAACGAGGCATTTCTAACGAGTACCCAGAATCTATGTTTTTGAGCAGAAATAAGTAAAATAATATAAATGTTCATCTTAAAATTTTCCTTTTTTTCAGCAAAGTAGTAAAATTTACAATGTACATGTATTTGAAAAGGCATGTTTTCGTAATAGTGTGGACTGGCAGACGGGCGTCGAGCCAACGTTGGTTCGATGTCATACCGTCGACACCCACTCCAACTCCCTTCAATGTTACATGACCGTTGAGATGAGAGAGAGGATTGACTGATCCCTGTATCCAAGAAGATATTGTAGAGCTAAGCTAATAAGCCACTCACTCTTTTTGTACCAAATGAAATCTTCCTCCTTATATATAGCAGGAGCCAATTTAAAAATTTAGGAGTGTTTGGATGTGTTTTCTTCAAAATTTGTTTGGAAATTGGCTTGACTTTTGCAAAAAGTGTACGCCCTGATCAAACACCGCAATCTGCGGCGTCTGATCTGGGCCTGCACTGTTTGCCAGGGTACCCGTTTTGGGGTTTCTTGTACCAAATGGGTTAATGTAAGGGCTGGGCAGGTTGAACAAATCTACCAGATTTTACTGTAAAATCTTGCACTTGCGAATCTGGTACATTTGTTTTGAATTTAATCTTCCAACCCTACTGAGTCGTGATGGGTCCGAGCACTTATTAAGCAACGGCGTGTTATCGCCAACGCAACATTCTGACGTTTCATCGACGTTGCAAAGTCAAATTCAGTGCATTGCTTTTATGTTTGTTTGATGTAGACACGACGTTGTTGACACGCTACATGCCGGATGACGTTATTTAACGACAAACTGTAATTTACATTTTCCTACGCTCGCTAATTGTTGGTACCCTTAGAGAGAGAGAGTGTTTGAGTTTTACGTCCCACCAAAGCTAAGGCCATACAGAGATGGGACCTCGGTTTAAAGACTCATCCGAAAGTCTGGAGAAGCCCGGGATCGATCCTGCGATCCCTGGTTGACAAGGCTAGTAGCGTAACCACTACACCACGGAGGCTTCTAGAGAGAGGGATGGAGAGAGTGAGCAACATGTAGGCCATGACACACTTGGAGAGAGAGAGAGAACCCTGTTGGGTCGTATGTTTAAGAGCAGTTAACTAAAAACATAACACTTGGGATTCGGGAAATTTCACACCTGGCAGCATATCGGTGTTTCTTCCATTATCTTACATTAGAAATCACCTAAAGTTTAAAAGAATTCCACTGTTTTGCGCTGTAATTAACACTTTATCTGTCCCACTGCCTAGAAGCAATACGTTAGTTGACGGCCAGGGCTTTTCCCGTTCTATTTTTAGAACCGGAAGTATGTCACGAAAAAAGCTCCTATATTTATGAACTTGTAAATACTTGTAAATTGCTTATTTGTTTATACTGTTGGCACATACCTTTCTTTCTTTCTTCCTTTCTACTAATACTGCGATAGGTCACATCTGATCATTACTCATCAAAATAAACAATATTGTACAATGTTTGGACAACAAAACTGATTGTTCATTGTATGTTGATGATTTTTGTATATGTTAACGTTCAAAAAATATGAAAACAATTGAACGAAAGTTACAACAAAATTTAAAAAGAATAGAAGAATGGACTGATAAAAATGGTTTCAAGCTCTCCATGTCGAAAACGCAGTGTGTTCATTTTTGTAAACTACGGAAGAAACACGAACATCTTTCCCTGTTTTTATACGGATCACAAATTCCTGTTGTTGAAGAAGCCAAATTTCTTGGGGTCATATTTGACCAAAAGTTATCTTTTATTCCCCATATTAAATATCTTAAAGCGAAATGCTTAAAAGCTTTGAATCTTTTGAAAGTTTTAGCTCATACAAGTTGGGGAGCAGATCGGTATACTTTATAAGATCTAAATTAGATTATGGGTCTGTTGTTTATGGTTTTGCCAGAAAGTCCTATTTAAAATCCTTGGATACTATCCATCACCAAGGCCTTCGTCTGGCTATGGGAGCCTTCCGTACTTCTCCCGTATTAAGCCTTTATGTAGAAGCAGGTTAACCATCTTTAACTTGGCGCAGAGAGAAACTTTCTCTTCAGTATGCTATTAGACTTGCTGCAAATCCATCTAACCAGGCATCCAAAATTTCATTTCCACCTCAATTTGTAGATAAGTATGAAACTAAACCCACAGCAATCAAACCTTTTGGATTACGTATTTTACCACTGCTAGAAAAATTCAGGTATCAACCTTAAAAATATTCAAAAACATGAAACGGCCGAAGTTCCATCTTGGTGTATTAAAAAACCTTCCCTCGCTCGGGTCATATGTGAGACGCCAAGTTCTGCAACGGAAGGTCAGGTGGTTTTTCTCCGGGTTCTCCAGTTTTCGCTCACCTCTGATTAACGATCGGCTCGATATGAGTGAAATAATCTTGAAAGGGCCGTAAAACCAAAACCAAAAAAAAAAAAAAATTAAAAAACCTTCTATTCTGTTTGACTTACATGATGGAAAAAAATCCAAATCAAATCCAATGCTACCCAAACAAAACTTTCAGGTACTGCAGTCACGTTACAATGATTACCAGCAAGTCTATACTGATGGTTCCAAAGAAGGAGATAAAGTTGGTTGTGTGTATGTTTCTAAAGATATGCACCAAACCTTGCGCCTTCCAGATGGTTCATCTATTTTTACAGCTGAAGCCAAAGCAATAGACCTAGCTTTAGATTTTATCAGTTCTTCAACAATTCAAAAAGCAATTATATTTTCTGATTCACTTTCTGTGCTTTAAGGCTTTAGACCATTCAGCATCTAAAAATCCTCAAATACAAAAATTGATCGAAAAACGTCATGGAATTTATAAAACATACCAAATCTTGTTTTGTTCGCTTCCGAGCCATATTGGCATTGTCGGCAATGAGTGTGCTGACAAGAAAGCAAAGGAATCGCTCAATCTTGATGTGTCTGTTTTTAAAATTCCTTTTAATAATTTTAAACCATTTATCAACAGATACATCTTGTCGGAATGGCAAGGCGAATGGGACCGTAAAATAAATAACAAACTCCATGCCATTAAACCTCCCGTTGGAACAAAATGCTCTCCTCCACAGTTTTCCAGGAAAGAGGATGTAGTATTAACACGACTGCGCATTGGCCATACTAGAGTTACTCATTCTTATTATACCCCCGGCATACAAAGTATGCTATGGGGTATATAGTTTTCGTCCTGCTGTTCGTCCGTCCGTTAACATTTTGGTTAAAGTTTTGCCTTAAAGTTTCTAAGAGATTGTATCTTCTGATATCTTTGATAGATTTAGTTGATACTTACACTGAAGTTACATACTGGTCTAAAGATTTCATTGATGCATGTCCCACCCCCCACAGTGACCTTGAGGTTAAGGTCACAGACTTAGAAATTTTACATTTTGGTTAAAGTTTTGCGTTAAAGTTTCTAAGAGGTTTATCTTCTGAACCCTTTCATAGATTTAGTTGATACTTACACTGAAGTTACATACTGGTCTAAAGATTTCATTGATGCATGTCCCACCCCCCAGTGACCTTGAGGTCAAGGTCACAGACTTAGAAATTTTACATCTTGGTTAAAGTTTTGCGTTAAAGACAGATTTAGTTGATACTTACACTGAAGTTACATACTGGTCTAAAGATTTCATTGATGCATGTACCACCCCCCACAATGACCTTGAGGTCAAGGTCACAGACTTAGAAATTTTACGTTCGGTTAAAGTTTTATGACCAAGTTTATAGATGCCTGTGTGTTCTAAACTCTAAGACAAATTCAATTGATACTTGCATCAATGTTGCATACCAGTTCAAAGATTTCATTGATGCATACCCCGCCCTGCTTCTTCAGTAACATTGATGCCCCCACCCCTTCAGTAACTTTGATGCTCTCACTTCCTTGGTCCATTTAGAAAGATTACGTTTGGTTTAGGTTTTATAAGCACAATATAGATTCTTATAGCTTCTTGACTTCTTCATTCATGTTACATACAAGCTCGAAAGATATATCAGAGGGTGGCACTGGCCGGGGGTATGCGTGACCCACTGGTCACTTTCTCTAGTATTTTGAATGGTGATGATTAGCCTTCTTGTGTAGGATGTGATCAGCAATTCACTGTTAAACATATCTTAATTGAATGTGTAGACTTTTCACAGTCCCGTGACTTATACTTCAAAGCTGACACTTTGCAACAATTGTTTCAAGATGTACCTGTTGATAATATTATTTTATTATGCCCCCGCCATTCGAAGAATGGTGGAAAGGGCATATAGCGTTGCCCATGTCCGTCTGTCCGTTCGTCCGTCCGTGCGTCCGTCCGTGCGTCCGAAACTTAAACGCAGTCAATAACTTCCTTATTTCTTGATGGATTTTAAAATTACTCGGCAGAAATATTAACCATCATGAGACGACGTGTCTCGTGCGAAACCCAGGTCCGTACCTCCAAGGTCAAGGTCATACTTAGAGGCCAAAGGTCAAAAAAAGGGTCCGAAACTTAAACACAGTCAATAACTTTCTTATTTTTAAATGGATTTTGAAATTACTTTGGAGAAATGTTAACCATCATGAGTCGATGTGTCACATGCAAAACCCAGGTCCCTACCACCAAGGTCAAGGTCATACTTGGAGGTCAAAGGTCAAAAAAAGGGTCCGAAACTTAAACGCAGTCAATAACTTTCTTATTTCTAGATGGATTTTGAAATTACTTTGTAGAAATGTTAACCATCATGAGTCGATGTGTCACATGCAAAATCCAGGTCCGTACCTCCAAGGTCAAGGTCATACTTGGAGGTCAAAGGTCAAAAAAAGGGTCCGAAACTTAAACGCAGCCAATAACTTACTTATTTTTGGATGGATTTTGAAATTATTTTGAAGAAATGATAACCATCATGAGACAATGTGTCACGTGCAAACCCAGATCCGTACCTCCAAGGTCATACTTGGAGGTCAAATGGCATAAAAAGGGTCCAAAACTTAAACACTGTCAATAACTTTCTATGGATGAATACGAACATAGACATATTTTCGGGCGGGGGCATCCGTGTCCTATGGACGCATTTCTAGTTCTTAAAAGATATTGGACTTTTTCATAAGATTTAACTGTTTCAGATTTTTTATAAATATCATACTTACCTTTTTACTTTTAATATCCTCATAATTCTTCATGCCGTTTGGCCATTTACCGCTTGGCGCTTGTGGCCCACGGGGAGGGTTGGCGCGTTGTTAAACACGAAATCATCATCATCTGATCATTACTCGCAGGTCTACATTACATACACACCAGTTTTGCAGGATGAAAGCCTACACAGTAATCATGTAATTACGGTAGGGGTCTTTAACCTGCACAGGGCATGACTCTCCCTGCACAGGGGGCCTCCGGTTAACGTCCCGATCCGAAGAACTGTGCACTTTATGACATTCATCCCTGCAAATGATGCCAATGAAGCGTGTTCATATGTCGGTATGCAAAGTGATTAATAATCACTTTAGGTTGTTGCCTTTATCGACACGTGCCTTAAAGCAACAAACAGAATGATTATCACTTTACTCAAGCCTCAGTCATTATTGAGGCACGTGCCAATCATCCATAAGTCTGTCTCCTGATGCGTGTCTTTAATTCGTTCTTTGTTTCTTGCTTTCGTTTTATGAATGTTATTGAACAGGAGCGCATCGATAGCTATATGTGGGCCTAGCGCCGGGGCCAAACGAAAGACTCACGTCAGCCTGTGCATCTACGCAGTCTGATTTGTGTGTAACTATGAATCATAAAGCAGCCAAAGCTACCTCATGCCTCCAGCAATCATGACTATACTGTGTGGTTGAGCAAGCTGATCTGTGTACGCTGGGCTCATGAAATAGCCAAAGCTTCCTCACGCCTCCACCGATCATGACCATAATGTGCGGCTCAGCAAGCTGGTCTGTCTGTGCTGGGCGAATTGTAGAAATTTGCTTACTCACTTACTTTGTATTTCAATCGGCCTAATCATGCTAATGTTCAAACGGCTTTCTCGGGACTAAGGGTGACATGATTAATCATACAGTCGATTAATCAATCGATAAGTTCAACAAAAATGATTATCATTTCTGATTTGCTTTTAATCGATTACTTGATAGGTACATGTACAATTTACTACCCAAAGTTACCTATGCCTAAAATAGCTGGATGAGTGGCAAACAGTGCAGACCCTGATGAGATGCCGTCTCATCTGGGTCTACACTGTTTGCTCAGGCCTTGGTGTTCAAATATACATATGGTAAAGTGCAACATATGGTAAGAGTCATGCTCAGAAGAAAGCCAGACAGGTAAAATTATGACAAAAACCTTTGCGATTTCTAATCGATTGTCGATTGCAATGACGGGACTGATAACCGATAATTTTTCAGCTCCGATTTATAGTTAACCCTACTCGGGACCCAGCGAATCTCAATGCACTAAAACCTATGCATGATTCCTTTAATGAAATTGAAGATTTTCTGCTGAAAACAAATCAATGCGCCTCTTATTCATAGCGCATTCCAGTACGTAAATGGAAGTGTTGAAAAGCAGTAATAAGAAATACAATGTACAACGAAACCCTTAACAATTTCATAAGCCCAATGTGACTGTGAACAACGCTTGATGTCAGTTTTCTAACCATTGCCTGCAGTGAAAACAATCAAATATCATATACCCTTAGGCATTTTCAGAAACTTCTGCCGATACTTCTTAACCTCCAAGGAGGACTTTCCGAAGGGGTTCGAGTATACATGTACCAAGTACTGAAGGGGGTTAGTTGAAGTAAAAAATAAGTATAGCAGGTGAAATGAGTTTGTACAGCGCTAGGCGAGTGTTAGTGTAGTTAAAAGTAAAAAACAGAGGCCAGTGACTAGGGGGGCACATGCCACACCCGGCACACAGCATCACTAAACTGTGCCAGGGTGGGGAGCAAGACTATTTGGCGGGGTAGAGCATTCCAACTTGGACCCATCAACCAACACCAGTATTGATTCCAATGAAAAATGGTATTGGGAAAGAAAGAAAATTTGTAGTAGTTTGTAGGGCTCGTGATGAGTCTGTATTCCAAAGGGTTGTTTTGACTAGAGTCCCCCCCTGATATGTGGATTTTCTTTCTTATTTTATCATATGACGTCGCGTCTGAGAGTGTAATCATGTATTATTTTCGATAATCCACTAGTGGATTAAATATGCAAATTAGCTAGATACGTCCCGTAACGTTACATGTACGACGTCCTTAATGACGTCGCATTTACTAATGGCGGAATATTGACATTTTTGTAAACACTTGTGAATAAAATACGCTTTTAATGTCATATGATAAATAGAATCTTGCATTCGTGCCCATGTATTATTGAATTTATTAAACTCGTTGAGGAAAAGGGATAAAATGCTCGGCGAAGCCTCGCATTTTATCCCTTTTCCTCAACTCGTTTAATAAATTCAATAATACATGAACACTCATGTAAGATCCTCTATATATCCATTACGAAAACACACCCGTGTGACTTAGTGCATTCTTCCATTTTCTCCAATATGACTACTTTTCCTACACAAAAAAAAGGTATTGGTTTTATTTATACTCCGTGCATGCGGTGGCGGTTCTATAGAGTATCCACAACATATGTCTTGCATCAGAAATTTAAAAGCATAATAACATATACCCCTTAAAACCCCTAATTTCCCTATATAAAGTGGGGTTAAAGGCAGTATTATTTTCTCGGACTTGTTAACACGATGTGAATTTTTTATCATTAGAGGAAAGAATATTAATTTCTCAAACTGAACATATTTTTCTTTTTATCCCATTTTCGACTTACATTCTACTGATGCCGTGCAGGCAAATCAATTACCGGTATATGCAAATATAATACTTATACCATCATTAAAATTGTGGATCGAAATTGCTGTGGGTCGAATTTGTTATGGCCAGAAATGTCCAGGGACCCTCCCGATCGGTAAGGCCGATCATGATATAGTTTATATTGAGCTTTGTTTGTTTCAGACTTGTTTACTGGTGACACTACAAACAATTAAATTATCACACCATTTAGCATTAGGCGTATGATTACTTCACAAACTTGCAAACAAACCTTTCCAAGTGTAAACATCCTTAAAATTCAAACATCCAAGAGTTGTTGTAAATCTTAAAAAAAAAAAAATAACCGTGTAGTTTAGTATGTGTTACACTAAAGCATCGGCCCCCGCCCATAGGGGCTTGAAGAAATATATGGGCTGCATGATGCTTACACGCCGAGCTGAATCCGGCCCGCACACTAGTACTGGTAAACCGCTTAGAGGATCTAAGCCTGTCCAGGAACCGCGGTGCGAGGCGGACCGTCCATGCTAATAAACCATATTGGTTTCATTGGGCGACAGGGCTTGAGATGACATTTCATCTCAATGTCAGGTAAAAGTCCCACAAAATTGGAAGCAACGTCTCCAAAATGACCTTTACAGTGTTGACGGGGATGTTAAACCTCAAATCAAACAAACAATACACTAAAGCATACAAAACATGTAGTTCCAATGGCAAACTCTCTTAAAGAAGCTAAGTGATTCTGATCTGGGTCTGCATTGTTTGCCCAGGCATGTCTGTCCCAAATATTGGGATCATTATGATATTTTATCTTCTTAAGCATATGAGTGATTTTAAATAACTCTGCACCATACATAACAACAGAACACTTTATATTAATATGCTTGTGTTTGGTTGCGTAAAAGCAGACTTATGACATATACCGGTACTTACATGTATGGTGAGGCATATTGCAAGATAGTTAACTGTCCATGATTTCAATTAAATTACACCAATATTAATAGTGTTTTTCTATGAAATAACTAAAAAAAATCATATTTCCCAGTATTTCCCACTTTTGCTGAAATTTGGAGTATTTCCCAGGATGGTAATTACCGGTAAATACCAGTGGGAATTCCCGCCACCTGTATTTACCGACCAACCTTGGATGAAATACACATATTAGTAACATGTGTACTAAGGCAAATAGAACGCTTGGTTTCCTGGGGCAAAAATCTTCATCAGTGTCCCCAGGATGTAAAAGAGGCATCGTATAAAGGTCTTGTTTGCCCAATCTTGGAATATGGTAGTTGTATCTGGGACCCCAGTGGAGTGATCCTTAATGAAGAAATTGAATAAGTTCAGAACAGAGCTGCTAGATTTGTAACAGACAATTACTGCTTTGAAACTGGGAGCATGACTGGAACACTTGGGAAATTAAAATGGGAGTCTCTAAAGAGAAAAGACAGTAGGCTCATTCTTTTAAACAAAGGTCTTAAGGGTGCTGCCAGCAATCCAGCAGATGGCCTTAATGCCCCAGCTAGTCACTGTAGAAACCACCATTCATTGGTGTTTCAGATCCTTACTGCAAGAACTGAACTTTATTCACCTTATTTGCATTATCTGCTGGTTCCTAGTCTTAAGGTTATCAGTTTTGGAAAAAACAGGTGACCAGACCCCCATGACCTTGAAAGGTCAGGGGGGTCTGGTTACCTGTTTTTCCAATATTGACAATGTGCAAGCTGGGAGCCAGCAAATAATGCAAATATGGTGAATAAAGAATCGTTCTTCATCCGAACCATTAAAGATTCGAATGCCCTTCCCGATTTGATTATTTCGACAGCTGAAGGTGCTGATTATTGTGTAGCTAAGTTTACCTCTTTGGTTAGAGCTAGGGCCTAAATTTCCGTATCACAGGTTCTGGTGTACGAATGTCATTTAATGTGTCACCAGTAACAATTCTGATTCGGATTCAAAAGACTCGGAGCACATGTACAAAAGGTAATAATAAATGCATATTGGAAGCATGTTTCTAGCATCTTTACCTTTGATGATGAAATTATTTATCCCTGGAGAAGAATGGAAAAGTAAAAAAAAATTTGGTCAGGCCTAAAAAAAAAAGTTTGTTTCGGTAACCCGACCCTACCTAGAAATTAACCGCAACCCTATTTTTTTTCCCCCGCACTTTTCAATTCCGAAAAATATTCGAATGGCTGTTTTCCGATTCGCCGCAGTACCGGACCTTGGTCCCGTCAAATATCACGTATAATATACATGTAAAACGGCGATTTGTCTCCGTATTCGGGCATGTATTACCTGCATTTGCGTACTACCCGTACCCCCTTTTTTAGCCAAAATCTGGGGAAAAACCTAAAGGTTGGGTCATATAACTGGTAAGATTTGGAAATCTTGCTGCCAAACTATCATTATTAAGGGTGGGTTTTCTGTAAAACCTATTTGATTTTGTGCACAATCAATTAAGGGTGTGTGTGTGTGGAGGGGGGTCTGTAAAACCTCTGTCACCTTGTGTATTATTAAGGGGGCACCTCCTGTAAAAGCACTGTGATTTTGTCTTCGTTATTTAATCTATACATGAACCTTTACTTTAACTAGTGCATTTATCAAACATGCGAAAATATTCGATTTTGGGTAAGAACACAAGGGTTAGAACAGAATTTCTCTCGTGTGCAAGAAGGTGTGTTTATTTCTCTCAGTACCTTTTGTCTTTTACTTTCAGGTTCTAGCCACCCGTTACTAAACTTGATGAATTGTCTGGAGGACATTTGAAAGAAGTAATCACAATCTAGGGCAAACTTTGGCAGCACGATGTCGTTGACGGACCGAGAGTGGGATGATTTGAAGTCGTTGCTGGACAAAGCAGTGTACAAGTTTCTGGGCTTCAGTGAACCATCACTAGTAACAGCAGCTCTTAATTGTATTGACAAAGGTTATGATGAAAGAAAGACGTCAGGTGAGTATTGATATAACCCTTAAGCTACCGAGAAAAAAAAAAAACATCTGAAAATGTCGTCTGCTGATGTCGTCTGCTGAATCTTCGTGTAAACTTTTTAAAAATATTTTTTTTGCATTCTGGCAAACAGTGGGGGTCCAGATTAGACTGCTCCTACAGGAGCAGTCTGATCTGGGTCCACACTGTTTGCAAAAACTAATTTTAAAGTACTTGGCAGACGACAAAGCAGAAGACAATTGTCGTGGTTGACATTTTATGGGTTAAGATGCAGTAAATCGTTTGGTAATAGTTCACTGTTTGAGGTCATTTGGAAAGAAGACTGAATTGTATTGACAAAGGTTATGATGAAAGACAGACGTCAGGTGAGTACATGTATTGACTTAACCCTTTAGCTGCCGAGAAAAAAACACATCTGAAAATGTCGTCTGCTGATATCGTCGGCTGAATCTTTGTGTAAACTTTTTAAAATATTGTTTTTATGCCCCTGCATTGGCATGATACCGGGGGCTTATAGTTTTTCGGTTTGTTTTGTGTGTGTGTGTGTACGTACATTGTACGTACGTGATCCTGTAACCTGAGGTTAAGGTTTTTGTAACAGGTAGAGCCTTAACTTTTAGAACTCATATTTTCCTAACCATTTGATGGAACTGGTTCATCTTTGGTATGATGATAGATATAGGTCCAAAGTTTTATTATGCAATACTCCCACCCATGCCTTTGACCTCAAGGTCAAGGTCACAGACTTAACAATTTTCAATGTTAAAAGTCAGCTTAAAGTTTTTGTAACAGATAGACCTGAACATTTTAGAACTCAAAAACTCCAAACCATTTGATGAAATTTGGTATGATTATAGATAGGACCAAAGTTTTATTCAGCGATACCCCCACCCATGCCCATAACCTCAAGGTCAGGGTCATGGACTTAGAAATTTTCCATGTTAAATACTCCAGTTAAGGTATATGTACCTGGTAGAACCTGAACTTTTAGGATGGCTTTGGTTCATATGATGATAGATATAGGTACAATGTTTTATTCAGCAATACCCCCACCCATGCCTATCACCTCAAAGTCAAGGTCACAGACTTAGACAATTTTAATGTTAAAGAGCTCAAATTTTCCAAACCATATTATGGATTTGGCTTACATATGCTATGATGATAGATACAGGTCCAAATGTTTATTTGGCAATACCCCCACTCATGCCTATGGCTTCAAGGTCAAGGTCACAGACTTAGAAATTTTTAATTAGATATTTTAAGAGTTAATATTTTCCAAATCGTTCGATGGATTGAGTTTATATTTGGTATGATGTTAGATACATGTCCATTTTATTCAGCGATACCCCCACCCATGCCCATGAGCTCAAGGTCAAGGTCACATACTTAGAAATTTTTAATTAGATATTTAAAGAGTTTATACTTTCCAAATCGTATGATGAATTAAGTTTATATACTCAGTCAAAAAAGTTCCTATACCTAAAATTGCTTCTGTTACTATAGCTACTACAGAAAAAACTACACAAAGTTTGTTATGTTTTGATAAGAAGACTCATATTTCCGTGCAAAAGCACCATTCGTTTTTGTTTTTGTAAGCACATCATCGTAGACTATTGCTTTAAACACCCAAGGGGTCACTGTGTCATTTTCGCAGAGCAAATCCTTAAAACATGCTATGATTTAACATCACAAAATTTCCCTGTACCATACATTTCTAAAATCTGATACATGTGACATTTCTTTAGATACCATTTGCGTCTATTCACAAAAGATTTGGAACTTTAGTTGCATCAGCTACGAGAAATAGGCTATCACATATTGATCTCCAATTCTTAGAAGTTGTTTGCAAATGCTGCTTTCAATGGGAACTCCATAGAAAATCGCAATCGATAGTGCTACATGCTACATGAATTTTCTGTATTTTTTACCATCATGATGAAAAGCAATGGTGGACAGAAAGCGTTTTTTGAAAAAATGGCAAAAATTGATTGACATGAATTAAAATTACAGCAGTTCGAAAATTGCTATATTTTTATTGCAAGGGAGATAATTTGAGAATTTCACAAATTAAAACCTCGCTTATAATGCGAGATCATGAGATATTGTAAAAGTAAAGTGTTATCCTATGTTCAGAGAATACTGTCTTCAATCTTACTTTCTGGGCATGCGCAATGTCCATTTTCTACTAAAATCTTTCTTGGCACATATTGGAATACAACTCTGGAGCAGAACGGTATGGACAAATACAAGTTTGAGCATTCTCTAGCTTAACGTCCGATTTAAATGTCTACAGCCAAGTTTAGGTCAATAGCTGCCAGATATCCAGTGAGTTTCACCCGAAAGTTGGTATAGTTACTTTTTGGACTAAGTATATTTGGTATGATGATTGATACCCTTACCCATGCACGTGCCCTAAAGGTCAATGTCACAGACAAAGAAATTTTTTATTTAAAGTTTATTAAGAGCTCATACTCACCAAACCATATAGATTTGCTTCATATTTGGTATGATGATACTTACATGTCCAAAGTTGTATATACCCCCCCCCCCCCCCCCCGACCTCAAGGTCAAGGTCACAGACTTAGTCTTATTATGCTTTTATAGTTTTAGGGCTCATATTTATAGATTGGCTTCATATTTGGAATGATGATAGATACAGGTCCCAAGTCTCATTCACCCATACCAACGACCCTGCCCATGACCTCAAGGTCAAGGTCACACACTTAGAAAATTTTGTTGCAACATGGTATTTTCTGGGTGAGGCGGGGGCATCTTGGTCATCTGGACACATTTCTAGTTGCATTCTGGCTACAGTGTGGGCCCAGATCAGACTGCTCCTTCAGGAGCAGTCTGATCTGGGTCCACACTGTTCGCAAATGATGACTTTAAGTGAACTGGCAGACGGCAAAACCGATGGCAAAACAGACGACAATTGTCGTGATTGGCATTTTATGAGTTAGATGTAGGTCAGCTCCAGTGGTGAATTTTTGAGTGATTGTTCACTGTTTGGGGTCACTTGTAAAGAAGACTGAATCACAATTCAGGGGTTTCCCTCATTCTAAAATTCTGGGAGTCCTTAGGACCCTTTGTGATCAGCCTGAAGGGTTCCACCCTAAATTCATGAGTTCTAAATGTTACATAGGAAAATCTGTTTACACTTTCCTGCTCTGAATAGTACTGACTAAAATTAAACATAACCCTTGTCCTGCTGAGCCCGGATATGCCTTATTTTCCAAACAATGCAGATCCAGATCAGATGGCTTCTGACGAAGCCATCTGATCAGGACCTACATTGTTTGCCATTCAGATTGTGAATTTGTTGCAATAATTTGCATCAAGTAATCTGATTGCTTGATAATCAGTAGTGGGTTTGGCAGATTAAAATATTCAGCAGGACAAGGGTTAATGCATTTACCGTAAAAATCCTAAAAATTTGGACACCTTGAGGACTTCCTGTAATTCTCCTAAAAATTTAACAAATTTGTTTCACGATCCAACAAGGAGTCCAAAAGGTGCAGACAGAATGGCAAACAGTACAGACCCTGATCAGACTGCTCCTGAAGGAGCAGTCTGATCTGGGTTTGCACTGTTTGCTTAGGCCAACCTGTCCAAATACTTAGAATCATTACCTTAGTTATTAGTGTTCTTGTAGTGTATTTATGTATCCACCGTCAGGGTTCCTTGAGGAGTCCAACTGTTTCATTCCAAGAGTCCTAGGCAGAATTTTAAGAGTCAGCGACTCAATATCCTGTGTCAGGGAAAACCCTGATCACAAGCATAAAGCGGCCTTCTAAACCAGTGGTCGCAGGATCGGTCCTCGGCTTCTCCAGACTTTCGGGTGAGTCTTTAAACTCAGGTCCCGTCTCTGTATGACCTTAGCTGTTGATGAGACGTAAAACGCAAACATTCACTCACAAGCATGAAGCGCATCTGATTTATCCATGCTGTACTATCAACTGACCCTGAAGCAGGACACTGCTAGAGCTGATCTTATTCTATTCTAACACATAAAAATTTAACAAATATGCGGTCACTGTCTTCAAATTCTCAGAACTTTTCACTAGAGTTTGACGAGATCCAGCCAGCACTTCATATAGTAGTCGAAGATAAGATTGACTAGGCGGGGCTATCGTTTGTACCTGCCTTAGGAATATCCCATTAACCAAAAGGTAAACCAAGTCACCCGACTGGGTGAATTCACCTGTTACACAAGCATAGCTATGATGTATAAGACCATTTCGTCGGCTTGTAGAAAGCGTACGAAAGGCACTCCATGGTCCCAGAAGATGATTTTACACCATCCAACATCAAGACATCATTTGGGCATTTTAACTTTGTATGCAAAATATCTCTCAAACTATTTGAGCTATTGTCTTGATTTTGTTTGTTTGTATTGAAGTTTCAACGGCCAAGTCAACACTATTTTAGGTCAGTTTACCTATCCACACTTTTCCTGGGCAGGCTTATACATAAGCGGTTAACCAGTACAGTGCACATTCTTTCACCAGAAACTGACAAATGCCCTTCCTGAATCAGCGGTTGGGAAAGAATGACCAAAGAAAAGATTTCATGGTCAATCTCCACGAAAGAATGTTGCCAACCCCGGTAGGTATCGAACCTGCGTCATCCTAATCACCAGTCAGATGCGCATCCGACTGAGCTACTGAGGCCACCGCTATTGTCTTGACAGACTGATAGGGGATATTGAGAAGATGACCTGAATAACTTTTGAAAAAAAAATTCAAACTATTGTTTTTGAGTTATGGCTCTTTGAACAATTCATCATTCACCTTGAAAAACAATATTTTTCGAAAACTGTTTGAGATACAGTCACACCTCTTTATACCGACATACGTTATAACGACAAAAGACTTATAACGGCAATTTTAATCGAATGACTACTTAGCTAAAGGCTTAGCTTCGGTTCTGAGCAGCATGGGCTTCCCTTGGGTTGGAAATGCAGGAATCGAGTCCATTGTCATGAAAGGGTCTTAACATGTTTAACCCATTGCATGCAGGAAACCCCTAAAGAGGTACCATGGCAAACAGTGCAGGCCCAGATCAGACGCCGCAGAATGCGGAGTCTGATCTGGGCCTGCTTTATTTGCTATCAGAATATTCCGTCAAAATAGAATAAAAGCAAAAAATAGGCCTGACACCCTTATATGTGATAGTTGAAGGATAGTTATCCTTATTTCTGCATATAAACCTACATGTATGTTGTGGTTATTCATTGGAACTGCCTCAGTGAGGTGGCTCTAATGAATACCCACAACATAGGTTTTTGTAGAGAATTGACAAAAACTATCCTTCAGTTATCACAAAATACTTACCTTATCTGTTTCTGACAGATCAGAAAAACTGAACCAGGTCCCAGCCACTGATGCATGCATAGCATCTGAAGATTACCCGGTATACAAAAAAATGACCAATAATTAATAAATTGATTATTGACCAAAATATCTGAACCTACCCCCAACCACTAATGCACCTAATTAGATTCATTAAGAGTTGTCTCTCTTTGAAACTCTCACAACCGAAGACACAGAATGTCAAAAGACATAAACAAGCCATGTGAGGGATAATTAGAGTGGTTTCTGACGAAAAAAGGCCGATTTCTCACATCTAAACGGCATCTGGAGGTAGGAGATAGGCCTCGACAGACATTACAAAAATTTGACCCATCTTATAAAAGAGTATAAGCAAAATTCCACCTTAGAAAACTGAAAAAGGGGCCTCGTCTTATAGCCGAATTACACTATAGCCGAATTTGTACGGTATACAGAAAAATGACCAATAATTAATAAATTGATAATTGACCAAAATAACTGAACCTACTCCCAACCACTTATGCATCTGGAAAACCTTGATTTCTATCTTTAGACAAGCTCTTGGCCATCCTTGATGAGAAGCAAGCTCCAGAGTTCGCAGAGAAGCTGTTCAACGTCTGGGACGATTACAAGACAAGCAGTAAAACACACAGAACTAAGCGGAGAAAGGTAAGGCTGGCAGTCCTCTTCCGATATATCGACAATACTCATTAAATTGACAATTACAGTGGAACAAATCCTAAGTTCATGATGAGATTTGCCCCCTTCTATTGGGGCTGGGAGAAATAGATGGGCTGCATGGTGCTTCCATGCAGAGCTGAAATTGACCACACATGAGTCCTGGTAAACTGCTTAGGACTAAGCCTGACAGGCAAAGTGGTGTGAGTCAGACTGTTCAATGCATATAAGTCTTTTGGTTTCATTGAGCGGCAGGGCTTGAGATGTCATTTTATCTCAATTTCGGGTAAAGGTCCCACAAAAGTGGAAGCAATGTCTCCAAAATGACCTAAATAGTGTTAACAGGGAAAATAAAGCTCAAATCAAACAAACAAAAGCAAGTGATTTGCTTGGCTGATAGTCAGAAATTGGTGTGGCTAAATTAATTCATTCAGCAGGATAAGGGTTAATCTCAGAATTATGTTTTGTTTTATAGGATGAACCGGACGAGAAGGCAGAATCGAAAAAGAAGAGACGATTTGATGAGAATATCTCGGCACCAGTGGTACCTGAAGGCCCTAGTCCTGGGCAGCTGACGGCAGACAAGGTACATATTATTAAGGCTGACACGATTAATCGTATGATCGATTAATCGATCGATAAATTCCACAAAAACGATTATCATTTCTGATTTGCTTTTAATCGGTTACTTGATAGGTACAATTTACTACCCAAAGTCATGCCTAAAATAGCTGGATGTGTGACAAACAGTGCAGACCCTGATGAGACGCCGCATTATGCGGCGTCTCATCTGGGTCTACACTGTTTGCTCAGGCCTGTCTGTTCAAATATACATATGGTAAAGTGCAACATATGGTAAGAGTCATGCTCAGACAGAAAGTCGGACAGGTAAAATCATGACAAAAACCTTAGCGATTACTAATCAATTATCGATCGCAATGACAGGACTGATAATCGATTATCTTTTCAGCTCCGATTAGCCAGCCCTACATGTTATACCCTTTACTGATGGATTTTACCCATTTGGTGCTGATCACCTAAAGCCAGAAAAGCCAGGCAAACCCTTTCACCGCCAAATTTCAGTCGGCATCAAATTACCACTATCAGGAACAATTTTTCTTGCACTATAGATAAGGAAATGCATTGTTTTAGCTTGGGATAGAATATATGAATCTTATATGGGTGTGAGGGGTGGATGGAAAAATCCGTCCCGAGGGACACTGTCCGGCATCATATGGCTTGCCGAGTGATGCCGGACAGTGATCCCGAGGGACAGATTTTTCTATCCACCCCTCACACCCATATAGGATTCTTTTTCTTGCATACCTTCCATTTCTTAGAGAGAATTTGTAATGCATCAGTCACTTCGGTTACTGACATCCGCCATATTGTGATGACGCTACAGGAATGTTTAGTGACGTCACGTAACATGCACGACGTCAACTTCACGACGGCGCATCCTGGGTCGTATTCAACCAGTGTATTTATCAAACACGCTAGAATATTCGATTTTGGGTAAGAACACCAGGGTCATAACATAAATTTCTATCCTAGGGTAAAATCACGTTTTTCCTTGTCTGGTGTGCATGAAATGCCTATATTGAATCAATAGTCATGAAAGATTTGTGTCATCTAATACTCTTGTGTTATCTAATACTAAAAAAAACAAACAAATTTTATAGATATTTGTTAGAATTGCCTCACGGAGGCAATTCTAACAAATATCTAAAACATCTGTTCCTTGGAGTATTGTTTGTTTGTTTGATTTGAGGTTTAACATCCCCGTCAACACTGTTAACGTCATTTTGGAGACGTTGCTTCCAATTTTGTGGGACATTACCTGACATTGAGATGAAATGACATCTCAAGCCCTGCCGCCCAATGAAACCAATAGGGTTTATAAGCATGGAAGGGCCGACTCACACCGCTTTGCCTGGGCAGGCTTAGATCCTCTAAGCGGTTTACCAGTGTTTGTGTGTGGGTCGGTTTCAGCTCTGCGTGGAAGCATCATGCAGCCCATATATTTCTTCAAGCCCCAATGGGCTGGGGCTGTTCCTTGGAGTAATGAAGGTAAGAATGCCCTTTATTATCTATCCTACTCCTAACTAGGATTCTTTGCAACGGCAAATTCTTTATAATGACACCATATTCTGAAACAAATACTGTCGTTATAATGAGGATCGTCTGTGTATGTATGCCGTAAGTACCTCTTTCTTTTGGACTGATTCAAATAGTCTCAAAATGATTTTGTTTGTTTGTTTGGAGTTTACAGCCCAGTCAACAGGATATAGGTCATATAGAGACGTTCAGTTTAGCTTAGCTAACAGCACTTTTCCTTGGCAGGCTTAATTTAAGAACTTAAGAAGTTATTTAACCCAATTTAGGGCAACTTAAGAACTTATTTAATGCAAGCAGTTAACCACTTTAGTGCACATTCTTTTGCCAGAAAATGACAACAGATACTGACCTTCTTGAATTAGAGGAAGGGAGAGAATGGTCATAGAAAAAGATAGGGGAGAGTATCCATTTTTATCACATGACCTCCCGTCTGAGAGTGTAATAACACCATGTAATATTTTCGATAATCCACTAGTGGATTAAATTCGCAAATTAGCTAGATACGTCCCGTAACTTTACATGTACGAAGTCCTTCACGATGTCCCGTTTACTAATGGTGGAATATTGACATTTTTGTAAACAATTGTGGATAAAATATGCGATTTAAATGTCATATGATAAATAGAAACTTGCATTCGTGCTCCTGCATTATTGAATTTATTAAACTCGTTGAGGAAAAGGGATAAAATGCTCAGCACAGCCTCGCATTTTATCCCTTTTCCTCAACTCGTTTAATAAATTCAATAATACATGAACACTCATGTAAGATCTTCTATACCAACAATTTATTAAACTCGTTGAGGAAAAGGGATAAAAATGCTCGGCACAGCCTCGCATTTTATCCCTTTTGTTTCCTCAACTCGTTTAATATATTCAATAATACATGAACACTCATGTAAGATCTTCTATACCAACAATTTATTAAACTCGTTGAGGAAAAGGGATAAAATGCTCGGCACAGCCTCGCATTTTATTCTTTTCCTCAACTCGTTTAATAAATTCAATAATACATGAACACTCATGTAATATCTTCTAAGTCAATAATTTATTAAACTCGTTGAGGAAAAGGGATAAAATGCTCGGCACAGCCTCACATTTTATTCCTTTTCCTCAACTTGTTTAATAAATTCAATAATACATGAACACTCATGTAAGATCTTCTATACCAACAATTTATTAAACGAGTTGAGGAAAAGGGATAAAATGTGAGGCACAGCCTCACATTTTATCCCTTTTCCTCAACTCGTTTAATAAATTCAATAATATATGACCACTCTTTTAATTTCAGATAAAAGAGATGATGGCAAATGCCCAGAAAATGATTCAAGAGAGAAAAGCCCAGTTACAGGTGAACTTGCCCTCTCCGACAATCCCAGACAAGCCCGCTCAGAGCCCACAGGTAAAATGCTTAAGTTAGTACAGTGCAACTTCGATACTCGAATACGGATAATTCGTTTACCATGGCTTATTCGAACTCACTCTTGGGTCCTTAGGGAACTGTTCCCATAAATACAGATATCCATGCTTTTAGGTTAATTTATGGAGATTTGTTTGATTTTAACTTATGAAGGTATGTTGTGTGTACTCATTAGAATCGCCTCCTTGAGGCGATTCTAATGAGTACACACAACATACATCTATTTTATAAAAAGTCGAATATATATCCTTAGTCAGTCATGGCCTGGCAATATGAGTAATCCTCAACCTCGAACAAAATGTCATGGTCCCCAAGGTGTTCGAGTTATCGAAGTTTGACTGTACATGGGTTTTACACCACTTTTTAGGATGGGGCAGAAAGTTTTAATACAATGAAAATTTTTATATCCAGACCAAACAGGTTCAGGGGATATAGCTATCAGGCTGGCGTCCATCCATGGGTTTGTCCATCCATAGACGAAACCTTGTGATAGCCATAACTCCCATACCCTTTAAACCTTGTGATGGCCATAACGCCAATACCCTTTAAGATTCATTGATGGTACTTGGCACAATTGTTCACAAGGCTGAGATGGCATGTCATGGGTTTCATAGTTTTTGAGTTATCTCCCCTTCCAATAAAATAGAATGACTACCTTGTGATGTACCTTTGGGTCATATTGATGGTACCTGGCACAATTGTTCACAAGGCTGAAACGGCTTGTCATGTGCAAAAACACAACTGTGGGTGCCATGGTTTTTGAGTTATCTCCCCTTCCAATAAAATAGAGTGACTACCTTGTGATGGCCATAACTCCAATACTTTGAGATATGTTGATGGTACCTGGCACAATTATTTACAAGGCTGAGACGGCGTGTCAAGCACAAAAACCACAACTTTGGGTGCCATTGTTTTTGAGTTATCTCCCCTTCCAATAAAATAGAATCACTACCTTGTGATGGCCATATCTCCAGTACTCTTTGAGATATGTTGATGGTACCTGGTACAGTTGAACATGAGGTGAAGCAGGCATGTCATATGCAAGAAGCATGACTTTCGGTGCCCTGGTTTTGGAGTTACCTCCCCTGACAATATAACCTTGTGATGCCATAACTCCAATACCCTTTGAGATATATTGATGGTACTTGGCACAGTTGTATACAAGGTTGAGATGGGAGTGTCATGCCTAAGAACCACAACTCTGAGAGCTATGGTATTTGAATTATCTCCCCTTCCAATGAAACAGTATGATCACCTTGTGATCACCATATCACCATATATTCTTTGCGACCTTGATTGTACTTGGTACAGATGTACATGAGATTAAGTAGGTATGTCATGCGAATTAACCACATTTCTGAGTGCCCTGGTTTTTGAGTTATCTTCCCTGAAGATATAATCTTGTGATGGCTATAACTTCATTACCTTTTGAGATATATGGCTGGTACTTGCCACAATTGTATACAAGGTTGAAAAGGCATTTCATGTGCAAGAACCACATCCCATTATACCAGTATTTTGTGCATTGGAAATCTTGGATCTTCATCATGTTGAGAAGCAGTCCTTAGTATCATTAGGTGAAGACATTCTCACTAAACATTACTTATCATATGACGTCACATCTGAGAATGTAATAACGCCATGTAATAAATTCGATAATCCACTAGTGGATTAAATATGCAAATTAGCTAGATACGCCCCCCTAACGTTACATGCACATGTACAACGTCCTTTACGACATAGGGTTTACTAATCGCGGAATACTGACATTTCTGTTAAACAATCATGAATAAAATACGTTTTAAATGTCATATGATAAATAGAATCTTGCATTCGTGTGCATGTATTATTGAATTTATTAAACTCTTTGAAGAAAAAGGATAAAATGCTCGGCAAAGCCACACATTTTATCCCTTTTCCTCAACTCATTTAATAAATTCAACAATACATGAACACTCATGTAAGATCCTCTTTATACACAAAATCCTGCAGATTGCAGGATTTGTATCAACTCCCAATCACGTATTACAGAATTTATTAAACAAGTTGATTAAAAGTGATTAAATGCAAGACTTCGCCAAGCATTTTGTACCTTTTCCTCAACGAGTTTAAAAATAGACTGATTGAGAGGCTCTTACATGAGTGTTCATGTATTATTGAATTCATTAAAAGAGTTGAGGAAAAGAGATAAAATGCAACGCTTCACCAAGCATTTTATACATTTTTTTCTCAAGGGTTTAATGATAGACTGATTGAGAGTATCAACTCCCAATCACGTATTACAGAATTTATTAAACAAGTTGATTAAAAGAGATAAAATGCAAGACTTTGCCAAGCATTCTGTGCCTTTTTCTCAACCAGTTTAATAATAGACTGATTGAGAGGCTCTTACATGAGTGTTCATGTATTATAAAATTTATTAAATGAGTTGAGGAAAAGAGATAAAATGTGAGGCTTTGCTGAACTTTTTGTATCGTTTCCTCAACAAGTTTAATAATAGACCGATAGGGAAGATCATACATTAGTGTTTATGTATTATTGTATTTATTTAACAATCAATTTTAGCCTAGCATCTTATCTCTTTTCCTCAAGGAGTTTAGTAATTTAATAATACATGAGCATGTATGCAAGATTCTATTTATCATATGACATTTAAAACGCATTTTATTCATGACTGTTTTACAAGAATGTCAATATTCCGCCATTAGTAGGTGCGACATCATTAAGAACGTCATACATGTAACGTTATGGGTGTATCGATCTAATTTGCATTATCCACTAGTGGACCATCAAATTTATTACATGGCATTATCACACACTCAGATGGGACGTCATATGATAAATTCAGCATAAATTAGGGAAGTTTTTGTCATGCCTGTTATTAGCATGGCACGATGTAGGAGTCCAATGTTCGTCCGTTCGTCTGTTTGTCAAACTGTCAATATTTGCAACCACCCTAGCATTCACCCAAATGGCCAAGTTTACAACATGCATGACATAGCAGAATTCATGTTTCTGATTTTATCTTTAAAAGTTAACTTGTGTGTACCCATTAGAATCGCCTCAAGGAACTACCCCGGTCTTCGAACAAATTTCCAGGTCCTAAAGGTATTCCAGTCATTGAAGTTCGACTGTACTTAAGATGATTACAGTAATGATAAATGGTGTTCTGTTAAGAAGTCTGTCCCTCGGGATCAATGTCCGGCATCACAAGGCTTGCCTTGTGATGCCGGACATTGATCCCGAGGGACAAATTTTTCCATCCACCCCTCACACCCATGTAAGATTCTAATATTCTGACACTAGAGGATATGTGCAGTAAGATAAATGGCCTCTTGATGCCGGACATTGATCCCGAGGGACTGATTTTCCATCCACCCCTCACACCCATGTAAGATTCTAATATTCTGACACTAGAGGATGTGTATGGTATGATAAATGGCCTCGTGATCATCATCATCATCAACGGATTTTTGATTAACGTGCAGGTACAGGGGCAACGTCCACATAAGTGGGCCCCCTTCCAGGTAGCTGGCTTGCTGCACGCATGGCAGATCTTACACCAGATCTCCAGGCTTGTCTATCATGAGGATCGATAGCAGAGAGCTTCCATTCTCTGCAATCTCTTTCTGTTAGCTGCTTCCAGGTCATCTTGGGCCTTCCTGGCCCCCGCTTTCCACTTACCTGTATGTCACAGGCAGTCTTGACTGCACCGTTGGAGCGTTCCACATGTCCATACCAGCGAAGTCTTCTCTCTTTCAGGATGAGGTCCAGGTCCTCAATGCCAAGGCGCTCAAGTAACTCACTGGACCTGATGGTGACAGTGTCCTGTGGCTTGACATTGCAGATCTGTCTGATCATTGCCCTGTCATTTCGCTGTAGACGTTGGAGGTTTGGCTTTGTCAATGGCCATGTCTCACTGGCATGGAGCATTGCGCTCCGCACACAAGAGCTATACACACGGCCACGTGTCTTGAACGAGAGGTGGCGGGAAGAGAGAACTGGTAGCAACTCCTTGAATTTCTTCCAGGCTGTTTTCACACGTGTTGTAGTTGAAAGGTCGCAACCACCCGCTGCTGAGAGCATATCACCTAGGTAGCAGAAGGAAGCTACAACCTCCAGCTTGTCGGATCCGACTTGGACTTCCCTCTGTGGTCTGCCATCTAAGGGGCGTGCAGTTCCTTGGCACCGTGTACACCTGTAATCAGGGTCCTCTATCAAGCGTTTGAGCCCACTGCATTTCTTGTGCACCCAGAACTTGCAGCCATTACAAAAAATACTGTTGCTGCCCACTCCAGTGCGACATACAGCGCATGGGAACTGGCCTGTACTCTGCAAGAGGTCCAGACCTGTACCACAGATCATGATCTTTGTCTTTCCTGCGTTCACTCTCAGCCCTTTCGCCTCCATTGCGTCTTTCCAAGTTAAGAGCCTCCTGACACATTCCTCAAGGGATTCAGCTATGATGACAAGGTCATCAGCATACAGGTCCTCCCAGGGGACTCCAGAGCGGAACTCGCATGACAAGGCTTCAAGCACAATGATGAAAAGCAGTGGGCTGAGAACAGAGCCTTGATGAACACCCACCTTCACCTCGAATTCTTCACTGTAACCATCACCAACGCGGACACGGCTCCGAGCATTAGCGTACATCCCTTGGACCAGTTTCACAATCCACTCGTCCACTCCAAGTTTTCTTAGTGCCCACCAGATGACTTTCCGAGGCACTCGATCAAATGCCTTCTCCAGGTCTACAAAAGCCATGTAAAGTCTCCTGTTGGCCGCCAGATACTTCTCTTGCAGCTGTCGGACAACAAAAATTGCATCTGTTGTGCCTCTTCCTGGGACGAAGCCAAACTGGGAATCGTCGATGGACACCAACTGTCTAATGAGGCCATCCACAATCCTCTCCAGGACTTTCATGACCTGTTCTGTCAGCTTGAGACCACGGTAGTTGCCCCGTTCCAATGCATCGCCCTTGCCCTTGTAGAGACAGACAATGAAACTCTGTTCCCAGTCAGAGGGTACCTTCCCATCACGGATGATTGCAGCTGCAAGGTCGCGGATCATCGAGGCACCCGCATCACCTGCAGCTCTTATCATCTCCACCACTATGCCAGAGGGACCCGGTGCTTTGCCAGTCTTCATCTGAGAGATAGCCTTCTTAACCATATCAATAGTGATTGGGATTGGTGGCCCTTCCACTGGTGGTTCATCAGACAGGTGGTCTGGGTCTGCCGGACATTGATCCCGAGGGACAGATTTTTCCATCAACCCCTCACACCCATTTAAGATTCTAATATTCTGATACTACAGGATGTGTGCAGTACGATAAATGATAAATAGCTCGTGATGCCGGACATTGATCCCGAGGGACAGATTTTTCAATCCACCCCTCACAGCCATGTAAGATTCTAATATTCTGACACTAGAGGATGTGTAAGGTACGATAAATTATAAATGGCCTCGTTATGCCAGACATTGATCCTGAGGGTCAGATTTTTCAATCCACCCCTCACAGCCATGTAAGATTCTAATATTCTGACACTAGAGGATGTGTAAGGTACGATAAATTATAAATGGCCTCGTGATGCCAGACATTGATCCTGAGGGTCAGATTTTTCAATCCACCCCTCACACCCATGTAAGATTCTAATATTCTGACACTAGAGGATGTGTACGGTACAATAAATGATAAATGACCTTGTGATGCGGGACATTGCTCCCGAGGGACTGATTTGTCAATCCACCCCTCACACCCATGTAAGATTCTAATATTATGACACTAGAGGATGTGTGCGGTAGGATAAATGGCCTTGTGATGCCGGACATTGATCCCGAGGGACAAATTTTTCAATCCACCCCTCACACCCATGTAAGATTCTAATATTCTGACACTAGAGGATGTGTACGGTACGATAAATGACTACTGGCCTCGTTATGCCGAACATTGATCCCGAGGGACAGACTTTTCAATCCACCCCTCACTCCCATGTAAGATTCAAATGTTCTGAAACTAGAGGATGTGTACAGTAAGATAAATGATAAATGGCCTCGTGATGCCGGACATTGATCCCGAGGGACAGATTTTTCCATCCACCCATCACACCCATGTAAGATTCTAATATTCTGACACTAGAGGATGTGTACGGTATGATAAATAGAAGCCTCCGTGGTGCAGTGGTTACGCTACTCGCCTTGTAAACCAGGGATCGCAGGATCGATCCCGGGCTTCTCCAGACTTTCGGATGAGTCTTTAAACCGAGGTCCCGTCTCCGTATGACCTTAGCTGTTGGTGGGACGTAAAACTAAAAAACTCACCCACTCACGGTATGATAAATGGCTTCGTGATGCTGGACATTGATCCTGAGGGACTGATTTTTCCATCCACCCCTCATACCCATGGAAGATTCTAATATTCTGACACTAGAGGATGTGTACGGTACAATAAATGATAAATGACCTCGTGATGCCGGACATTGATCCCGAGGGACAGACTTTTCCATCCACCCTTCACACCCATGTAAGATTCTAATATTCTGACACTAGAGGATGTGTACGGTACAATAAATGATAAATGGCCTCGTGATGCCGGACATTGATCCAGAGGGACTGATTTTTCCATCCACCCCTCACACCCATGTAAGATTCTATATTCTGACACTAGAGGATGTGTACGGTACGATAAATAGTGAACACCAGGTGTGTGTCTTTTGATATCAGGTTTATCAGGCAAGGCTTCGAGAACCCTTGTAGAATCGCGAGGCTTGCCGAGCGATTCTACATGCGTTCTATTTATCAGTTTATCCCCGTGTACACTCTTAAATTAGCAATTAACTATCAGTTATTGATGGTCCTCAGTGCGTCCCAGCATTCTGAGATAGCATATCTTTATCAGGTTAGTGCATTGCAATGCAATATACAGTTGACTCTCGTTATCTCAACCCCGCTTATCTCGACCCTATCGCTTATGTCGAACCGATTTCTAAGTCCCGTACATTTCCCCTATATATTTATTGTATTTCAACTTTGCATGTGTCGAACTACTTTTAAGTCGACACTTCGGCTATCTCGCCCATCATTTTCAGTCCCTGAATGTATTTTTCACTGTTTTTACTACTGCGTATCTCGAACCGGGATTCATAACGTAATAAAAAAAAAACAAAAAAACATGCGTCCGGTCCTTCAATTTTGTAATAGGCCTTTAGAAAACAATTCATCAATACTCATAATGATGTTAATTATCCAATTTGTCCAGGTACGTTTGCAATTAAAATTAGCACACACAATACCTTTACGGCTACTAAGAAAATCATGTGCGTGTAATAAAGACTGACACACGGTGCTCAACTTTTAATCTTACACCGTCTCGTGTCAATGATTGGCAAGATTTCCGTGATAAAAGGCGGCGTTGTCTTTTTTTCAAAAATGTCAAAGAAAGTGACAAAAGTTGTGATACTCGGGGTGTTAAAAACGCAGTTGTTCGGAACAATTCACGTGTATCGTTGTTAACAAGTCTGTTTCTTAACTGATGCAAATCCATGTACAAACAGTGTAGATCCAAAAGGGATGGCTCATAACGAGATTTCGCGGCAGGACCTAAACAGTTTGCCACAGTGACGGTTAATCAGTTAGAGGAGAGATAAGTCAAACTACTGTATGACTTATATAGCTTGTACTGCTCTCCGAAGTAATATAAGCGTTGCATTCACAAGCGGGAACCAGTCTGTTTAGTATCTAACTATATTTAGCGTATTTAGAAACCCTGATTTGTAGGAATTTAAAAGACAACAAAATACGTGAGAAATATATGTTTTATTTATTTATTAATTTGTTCATAAACGCTATACTCTGACGAGCTCCAGTACTTTCATAAACAAGTTTCAAAAACACAGTAAACCGTTCATGTAAGAATTACATGTACCAAGAATACCAAGCATATCAGGGCAAACAATGTGTTCTGACATACATGTGACGTCACACTTCGGTTATCTCGTACTACGGATAACTCGAACTTTTTTATTCGGTCCTGTGAGGTTCGAGATAACGAGAGTCGACTGTATATAGGGGGTAACTGATAAATGGTGTTCTGTTACAGGTGAAGAAGTATATGTCTGAAGCTATGGAAAAGGTTAAAAGAGCCAATGAACTACAGGCTCAGATTCAAGCTAGGCTCCAAGGTCTCTCCGGAATGCCGGCTGCGGCAATGCCACCCCCAACAGGAGGGACTCAGTCACAAGCAGGGTAGGTCCATCTTCTCCTTCTGCCACAGACAGGCCTTATTGGACCAGTCAGATGCACATCTCTATGGTGACCAGGAGGTCATGTGTTAGTCCAGCACTTTCCCGTCCTCTGATTCAAGAAGGGTAGTTGTCAGTTTCTTATGAAAGAATGCACACTGTATGAATATTTACATTTCCAGTGTAAAGCCTAATGTAAACGTATAGAAAACAGTGTACTTGTAGTTCATACTTCAATGAACACATCGAGTCACATGATTTTTCAGTGACGTTAGTCTAAACCATGGTTCTTTACAATCTGATTGGGCATTGCGACCTCAATGCTGTTCCTGTCTTTGCAGAAAAAAAAGCGTGTAAATGTTTTTCAGTTTTAAAAGTTTGCCCTATAAGCATTTTTTCGCCTAGTGATGAGGAGCAATGAATGTAAATGTAAGAAATAAACTTAATTTTTCTGCATTTCATGGAGTATGAATGACAGCGGGTCGCTAGCAAAGTTTACATGAACCAAGGGGTTCATTTACTTTGCAGGAAACCCACTGCGTTCATACTTTCATGAACAGTAGAAAAATAAAATTTGTTTCTTAAATGGTTAACCACTTGTGTGTAGGTCTGCCCACGAAACGTGTGGTTAAATTAACTGTCTGCCAAGACATGACCCTTATAGAGTAATGTGTTCTCTGTTTCTGTTGGCAATTATTATACTTTATTCGGTGTAGGGATCATCGAGGAGGACCTTACACAAGTGGTTATTTCTAATGAAATTTATGTAACAAGCCTTTGAAGAGTTTTATAAACTTATGAAATATCCTTGCAAAAACCCAATTGTGGTCTATTGTTTATCAGTCGACCTACAATTACTAAATGATGTAGAAACTTCCCAGCTGTTAGCTGACATGTACAAAGTCCTTTTTAGCTCACCTCAGCATGAAGTTCTCATGGTGAGCTATTGTGATTAGTGAATGTCCGTAGTGCATCATCCGTCGAGCGTCATAAGCAATTTAATTTAAATGCGAACTTCTCCTCAACCCTTGGGCCAATTTGATTCAAACTTCACAGAACTATTGCCTATGTGACTCCCTACCAAAATAGCTAAAATCGTTCCACTCTGATGAACAAGATGGCTGCCAGAGCTTAAAATAGAAAAATCTTCAAACCACAATTTCTCTTGTACCCTTGGGCCAATTTCATTTAAACTTCATAAGAATATTGCTTACATGACCCTCTACCAAAATAGCTAAAAAATGATCCCGCTGCGATGAATAAAGTGGCCGTTGGAGATAAAAATAGAAAAACATTGTAAATATGCTTCAAACGAGAACTCCTCCTAAACCCTTGGGCCAATTTGATTCAAACTTCACATTCACAGGAATGTTTCGTTGGGTGACTCCCAATAGCTAAAATTGTTCTGCTCTGACAAACAAGATGGCTGCCAGAGCTAAAAATAGAAAAAATCCTTAGGCGACAACTTTTCCTGTACTCTTTGGCCAATTTCATTCAAACGTCATTGGAATATTGCTTAGATGACTCTCTACCAAAATAGCTAAAATGGTTCCGATCTGATGAGCAAAATGGCCACCAGAGCTAAAAATAGAAAAAAAAAAACAGAAATTTGCTTCAAACGCAAACTCATCCTAAATCCTTGGGCCAATTGGATTCAATCTTCACAGGAATTTTGCCTAGGTGACTCCCTACCAAAATAGCTAAAAACATTCTGCTCTGACAAACAAGATGGCTGCCAGAGTTAAAAATAGAAAAAAATCTTCAAGTGGAATCTTCAACTGCTCCTGTACCCATGGGCCAATTTCATTCAAACTTCATAGAAATGTTGCTTAGATGACCCTCTACCAAAATGGCTAAAAACGATACTACTCTGATGAACAAAATGGCCACCAGAGCTAAAAATAGAAAAACATTGTAAATTCGCTTCAAACGTGAACTCCTCCTAAACCCTTTGGCCAATTTGATTCAAACTTCACAGGTCATAATTCCTTGGGTGACTCCCTACCAAAATAGCTAAAATCGTTCCGCTCAATCAAACAAGAAGGCCACCAAAATAGAAAAATCTTCAAATGACAACTCCTGTACTCTTTGGCCAATTTCAAAACTTCATAGGAATGTTGCTTAGATGACCCTCTACCAAAATAGCTAAAATGGTTCAGCTCTGATGAACAAAATGGCTGCCAGAACTAAAACAAGAAAAGCATTGTAAAATTTGCTCCTAAACCCTCTGGCCAATTTGATTCAACTTCACAGGAATGTTGCCAAGGTGACTCCCTACCAAAAAAAGCTAAAATCGTTCTGCGCTGATGAACAAGGTGGCAACCAAAGCTAAAAATAGAGAAAAAAAAATCTTTAAATAAAAGAAAATTCCTCCTGTAGTCTCGGGTCAATTTCATTCAAACTTCTATGGAATATTGCTTAAGTGACCCTCTACCAAAAAAGCCAAAATGGTTCTGCTCAGATGAGCAAAAGGGCCGCCAGAGCTAAAATAAATTTGCTTCAAATGCAAACTCCTCCTTTAACACTTGGGCAAATTGTTGCTCAGATGACTCCTTTCCAAATAGCTAAAATCGTTCAGCTCTCACAAACAAGATGTCTGTTAGAGCTAAAAATAGAAGAATGTCGTAAATTTGTTTCAAACACGAACTTCTCCTGAGCCTTTGGGCCAGTTTCATTCAAACTTCATAGGAATGTAAGTGCAACAGTTATGGAGGAAAAGGGATAAAATGCTCTATTGGAATTTGTTAAACTCATTGAGGAAAAGGGATAAAATGCTCAGCGAAGCCTCACATTTTATCCCTTTTCCCCAACTCGTTTAATAAATTCAGGAATACATGAACACTCATGTAAGATCCTCTAACATGGCTGTATTATTTGTTTGTTTGATTTGAGGTTTAACGTCCCCGTCAATGTCGGGTAAAAGTCCCACAAAATTGGAAGCAACCTCTCCAAAATGACCTTTACAGTGTTGACGGGGACGTTAAACCTCAAATCAAACAAACAAACAAACAAACGTCCCCGTCAACACTGTAAAGGTCATTTTGGAGACGTTGCTTCCAATTTTGTGGGACTTTTACCTGACATTGAGATGAAATGACATCTCAAGCCCTGTCGCCCAATGAAACCAATAGGGTTTATTAGCATGGACGGCCCGCCTCGCACTGCGGTTCCTGGACAGGCTTAGATCCTCTAAGCGGTTTACCAGTACTAGTGTGCGGGCCGGAATCAGCTCTTCGTAGAAGCATCATGCAGCCCATATATTAAGGCTGTAATATACATTTCAGGAAAACTGTGCAACAGGCTAATATCTCAAAGTGAGTACAGTCTTTTTTACTGCCCTTCATCATATTATGGGTTATTGTAAAAATCCAAAAAATTCGGACACCTTCAAGACTTTCTGTTATTCTTCTGAAATTTTAACAAATTTTCATGATCCCGCAAGAAGTCCAAAAGGTGCAGACGGAATTGGCAATCAGTGTAGACCCTGATCAGACTGCTCCTTCAGGAGCAGTCTGATCTGGGTCTGCACTGTTTGCTTAGGTCTGTCTGTCCCAATACTTAGGATCACTGTGGTATACAGTCCAACCTGTATTAAGCAAGCACTGAAGGGATAACCAAAAAATGCTTGCGTAGGACAGGTGCTTGCTTAAAACAGGTAAATTTTAATGCATTTGCCTTTTTCGGGAACCAAAACCATGCTTAAGACAGGTCGCTTGCTTAATAGAGGTGGCCACTATGACAGGTTTTAACAATCCTTTGAGAACATTGATTCCACTGCAGAGTCTTGAAAATATTTGAGGGTCACAGATGAGGCCGAAAATTTGCTTGTTGGAGTTATTGAGGGGTCTGGAGGATCAAATTAGACTGGGTAGCCTTTGACCTCACCTCCAAACATGCAACCCAGAGAATTTGAATACATTGTAGCAAACATGAATAATCACTTGTCTTGCATTTGTTATGATGATTGAAATAATCTTGACAGGTCTAAAATTAACCCTTAAGGTGCCGAGAAAAAGTATGTCTGAAAATGTCGTCTGCTGAATCTTTTTGTGAAATTTTTAAAAATATTTTTGCATACAGGCAAACAGTCTGACGTCTTAGTTGACACCTACGTCTGAAAATGTCGTCTGCTTTTGTCGTCTGTGAATCTTTTTGTAAACTTTCTAAAAAAACATTTGTGCATACAGGCAAACAGTGTGGACCCAGGAGCAGTCTGATCTGGGTCCACACTGCTTGCAAAAATGACTTTTAAAGTAACAGGCACACGACAAAGCAGACGACAATTGTTGTGATTGGCATTTTATGGGATAAAAGAAAATGAATAAAATAAAATTCATGTAGAATAGCAATAACCTCTGTATTTATAGTATTTACAAAAATTTGTTCCAACGAAATTGTTCACCAAAAAGAGAAATTTTCAGGCCTCGAACAGAAGTATTAATGTTAAATCAGATCTTTATGAGATACCTGTATTAAAATTTAGGGAGTGGAATCGGTGGTTGTACGGTTGGAAATTTATTTTACGGTCGAGCACTAGCGGGGCCATAAAAGAGAATTGGCAACTGTAAAACTGATTGGTTACCACTTCAAATGACAATTTTTAGTACAGTTATCCTCCAGTATAATGCTGCCCCCGCCCATAGGGGCTTGAAGAAATATATGGGCTGCATGATGCTTCCACGCAGAGCTGAATCCGGCCCGCACACTAGTACTGGTAAACCGCTTAGAGGATCTAAGCCTGCAGAGGAACCGCGTTGCGAGGCGGACCGTCCATGCTAATAAACCCTATTGGTTTCATTGGGCGCCAGGGCTTGAGATGTCATTTCATCTCAATGTCGGGTAAAAGTCCCACAAAATTGGAAGCAACGTCTCCAAAATGACCTTTACAGTGTTGACGGGGACGTTAAACCTCAAATCAACCAACCAACCAGTATAATGCATTGTTTTCTTGATAATTCGAATTGTCCATCATTATGTACATTTCGAGTGATTTGATTGGTTGAATAGGTAGTTTTATACTTCGATAAATTCCATGAGCAAGAATCTCAGATCTGATTCCCAAAGTGACAGGTAGTAATATAAGGTGACATCAATGAGCTTGTTTAAGAACCTGCGGGTTATGTAATTTTATCATATGACGTTGCGTCTGAAAGTGTAATAACGCCATGTAATATTTTCGATTATCCACTAGTGGATTAAATATGCATATTATGTAGATAGGTCCCCTAACGTTACATGTACCACGTCCTTAACAAAGTCGCGTTCACTAATGGCGGAATATTGACATTTTTGTAAACAAACGTGAATAAAATGTGTTTTAAATGTCATATGATAAATAGAATCTTGCAATTGTGCTCATGTATTATTGAATTTATTAAACTCGTTGAGGAAAAGGGATAAAATGCTCGGCAAAAGCCTCACATTTTATCCCTTTTTCTCAAAGAGTTTAATAAATTCAATAATACATGAGCACTCATGTAAGATCCTCTATGTATGTAAATGAAGTCAACAGCATTAACCGTTGAAACATAAATGTTAGATGACAAAACTTGAGTTTACAGACTTGACGTTTTGTTTGCTTGTGTTTCATTAAAAGCTGGCAGCTTCTGATTGAATAATCATTTAACCGTGGCTGTTGTTAAGTTTATTTTTACGCTTTTGAAATAACTCCTAAATTATTACCATTTTGGTGGCATTTTTAACATTTTGAAGACCATTACTATAACACGTCTGTGCGACAAAGTGCATTCTTTTATGTCTTCAAACCGGCTACTTTTCTGCTGAAAATCTGTGATATTTTTTCTTATTTTTACTTCAAACATAGGTTGTGGGTGCTCGATATAACCGCCTCATTGAGGCGGTTCTTACTAGTACCCACAACCTATGTCTTGGAGCTGAAATAAGAAAAATATTGTGTACCCCGTAAATCCCAGTTTCCACAGTATAAAGTGGGGTTTAGTGGGGTGTTCATTTCACGGACTTGTTCTCGTGATGCATAGTTGAAATTATAAGGAATGAATTATCATTTTTGTGGATTTTATTGATGTTTGAACTCCGGCGAAATTGGCGGAACACTAACAAACTTAGGATGAAGCCCTTTAGGCTTCACGCAGTTTGTGAGTGAATCGCTGGAGTTTACACATCGATAAAACCCACAAAAATGAAATTCATTCCTATAAAAAATTGTACAATGTGGCAAGTGCTGTGAAATGGGTAAATTCAAATTTCAGCCAATGAAAAGTTGTGTTATGTGATGTCTTCGGGTTTCCAACATTATGTCACAGAATATAAGAATCTTATATGGGTGTGAGGGGTGGATGGAATATAAGAATCTTATATGGGTGTGAGGGCAGGATGGAATATAAGAATCTTATATGGGTGTGAGGGGTGGATTGAAAAATCCGTCCCGAGGGACACTGTCCGGCATCATGAGGCTTGCTGAGTGATGCCGGACAGTGATCCCGAGGGACGGACTTTTCTATCCACCCCTCACACCCATATTGGATTCTTTTTCTTGCATACCTTCCATTTCTATTGCGAATTTTAATGCTGTTGTCACTTCGGTTACCAACGTCCGCCATTTTGTGATGACACAACAGGAATGTTGCATGAGGTTGTAATCAACCAGTGCATTTATCAAACACGCGATTATATTCGATTTGGGGTCGGAACACCAGGGTCAGAACATAAATTTCTATCCCAGGGTAAAATCACGGATTTCCTTGTCTGGTGTGCAAGAAAAATCTGTCCCGAGGGACACTGTCCGGCATCACGAAGCTTGCTGAGTGATGCCTGACAGTGATCCCGAGGGACCGCTTTTTCTATCCTCCCCTCACACCCATATTGGATTTTTTTTCTTGCATACCTTCCATTTCTTAGCGCGGATTTTTAATGCTGCAGTCTCTTTAGTACCGACGTCCGCCATATTGTGATGACACTGCAGGACTGTTTCGTGACGTCAGTTTCGTGACGTCACGTAACGTGCTGTGGCATCAACCGTAATGACTGCACATCTGAGGTCATAATCAACCAGTGCATTATATTCGATTTTGGTCGGAACACCAGGGTCAGAACATAAATTTCTATCCCAGGGTAAAATCACGGATTTCCTTGTCTGGTGTGCAAGAATATGTTGTCACACATTTTTGACATTATCCAATGAAGTGTTATCCAATTAAGTGTTGCATTTCATATGCCAATATTTACATTTCCAGTGTAAAGTCTAATGTAAATTATAGAAAACAATGTAGTTCATACTTCCCTGAACGGTCGAGTCATTTTATTTTCAGTGACGTCAAGTGACATCAGTCTAAACTATGTCTCTCTATGGGCATTGGTGACGTCAACGCTGTTGCGCTCTTTGTAGTAAAACAGAGTGTAAATGTTTTTCAGATTTAAAAGTTTGCCCTGTAAGCATTTTTATCCGCCCAGTGATGAGGGGCAAAGAATGTAAATATAAAAAATAAACTTAATTTTTCTGCTTTTCATGAAAGTATGAACGACAGCAGGTCACTTTCAAAGTTCGGGGTTAATTTACTTTACATGTGATCCACTGCATGCATACTTTCATGTACAGCAGTAAAATAAAATTCATTTCTTATGTGCATTAGACTGTTGGAAAAATGGAAGTTCTGGCTGCAAAAATGATCGTTTGAGGCGCAACATGCATTTGTATTAAATGTGTAATATTTCAGGCCAACGCCGCTGATATTGGATGCAGAGGGGAGGACTATAGATGCTAAAACAGGACAAGCTATAACACTGCAACATCACACACCTACACTCAAGGTAATACAGTCAATCCTCTGTACACTGACATAATGGCAAAACTTGTTATAACGGCATTTCGAATGGAATAACTACTTAGCTAAAAGGCTTAGCCTCGGTTCAGGGAGGCGTGGGCTTCCCTCGGGTTGGAAATGCAAAAATCTAGTTCATACTCATGAAAGGGTCTTTCAATCTAATACTCCAAGAAACAAATGCTATAGATATTTGTTAGAATCCGCCTCACCGAGGTGATTCAACATTTGTTTCTTGGAATAATAATGGGGAAAAGGCCTTTTATTACATTTTATAGACCTAACTGGGATTTTTATAACTGCAAATTCATTGTAACAGCACAATAATAGGGGAAAATACTGTCGTTATAATGCAGGACACTTAAACATCTTCATCTAAATTATGTTGACAGGGATATTAAACCTCGAATCAAACAAAATCATACACCCTAACAATCCTAAAATTATAGATGCCTTTAGGACTTGCTGTAATTCTCCTAAAATTTTATTAGCTCACCTGTCACGTAGTGACAAGGTGAGCTTTTGTGGTCACTTTTTGTCCGTCGTCCGTCGTGCGTCCGTCCGTCTGTGCGTCCATCCGTGCGTCCGTAAACAATTTCAAATAAGTATATCTCTAATACCCCATGGTCAATATTGATCAAATTTCATGAGAAGCATCACAAGGTAGTGGGAAAGGCTGCATAAGGTTTTTGGGCTGATCAGATTGGAATTCTGGCTGCTATGGCAACATACAGCTCCCATAGACTTACAATGGGAAAAAATTTAAATATCTTCTTCTCTGAAACCACAGGGCCCAGAGCTAAGATATTTAGCATGTAGCAACGGCCAGTGGTCACCTACATAATTCCTGCCAATCATGCCCCTGGGGTCCACATTGGCCAAGGCCCCTTCGCTCCCATAGACTCACAATGGAACAAAAAGCTTCAAAAATCTTCTTCTCTGAAACCACAGGACCCAGAGCTTAGATATTTAGCATATAGCAAGGGCAAGTGGTCACCTACATAATTCCTGCCAATCATGCCCCTGGGTTCCAAACGGGCCACGCCCCGGGGCCCTTTAGCTCCTGTAGACTCATAATGGAAAAAAGCTTCAAAAATCTTCTTCTCTGAAACCACAGGGCCCAGAGCTGCGATATTTGGCATGTAGCAACGGCAAGTGGTCACCTCCATAATTCCTGCCAATCACCCCCCTGGGGTCCAAATGGGCCACACCCCGGGGCCCCTTAGCTCCCATAGACTCATAATGGAAAAAAGCTTCAAAAATCTTCTTCTCTGAAACCACAGGGCCCAGAGCTTAGATATTTAGCATGTAGCAAAGGCCAGTGGCCACCTACATAATTCCTGCCAATCATGCCCCAGGGTTCCAAATGGGCGACGCCCTGGGGCCCCTTCGCTCCCATAGACTCATAATGGAACAAATTAGATATTTAGCATGTAGCAAAGGCCAGTGGCCACCTACATAATTCCTGCCAATCATGCCCCAGGGTTCCAAATGGGTGACGCCCTGGGGCCCCTTCGCAAAAATCTTCTTCTCGGAAACCACAGGGCCCAGAGCTTAGATATTTTTTTTTTTTTTATTTGGCATGTAGCAACAGCAAGTGGTCACATACATAATTCCTGCCAATCATGCCCCTGGGGTCCAAACGGGCCAGGCCCCGGGGCCCTTTAGTTCCTATAGACTCATAATGGAAAAAAGCTTCAAAAATCTTCTTCTCTGAAACCACAGGGCCCAGAGCTGAGATCTTTGGCATGTTGCAAGGGCAAGTGGTCACCTACATAAATCCTGCCAATCATGCCCCTAGGTTCCAAACGGGCCACGCCCCAGGGCCCCTTAGCTCCCATAGACTCATAGTGGTAAAAAAAGCTTCAAAAATCTTCTTCTCTGAAACTACAGGGCCCAGAGTTTAGATATTTAGCATGTAGGAACGCCAATTGGTCACCTACATGATTCCTGCCAATCATGTCCCTGGTTTCCAAATGGGCCACGTCCCGGGGCCCCTTCACTCCCATAGACTCATAATGGAAAAAAGCTTCAAAAAATCTTCTTCTCTGAAACCACAGGGCCCAGAGCTTAGATATTTAGCACGTATCAAAGGCAAGTGGTCTCCTACATAATTCCTGGCAATCATGCCCCTGGGGTCCAAAAGGGCCACGCCCAGGGGCCAGTTAGCTCCTATAGATTCAAAATGGAAAAAAGCTTCTAAAATCTTCTTCTCTGAAACCACAGGGCCCAGAGCTTAGATATTTAGCATGTAGCAATGACAAGTGGTCACCTACATAAATCCTGCCAATCATGCCCCTGGGGTCCAAATGGGCCACACCCTGGGACCCCCATAGCTCCCATAGATGCATAATGAAAAAAAAAACTTCAAAAATCTTCTTCTCTGAAAACACAGAGCCAAGAGCTTAGATATTTAGCATGTAGCAACTGCAAGTGGTCTCCTACATATTTCCTGCCAATCATGCCCCTGGGGTCCAAATGGGCCATGCCCAGGGGCCCCTTAGCTCCCATAGACTCATAATGGAAAAAAGCTTCAAAAATCTTCTTCTCAGAAACTGTGAAGCACAGAATTTAGATATTTAGTGTCTAAATAGCCAGCTACATAAATCCTGCTTACCCTGCCCCTGGGGTCAAAATTGGCCACACCCGAGCTCATCACCTCCAATAGACTTATAATGGAGAAAAAAATTAAAAAATCTTCTTCTATGAAACCATAAGGCCCAGAGCTTAGATTTTTAGTATGTAGCAACGTCAAGTGGCCACCTACATAAATCCTGCCAGTTATGCCCCTGGGATCCAAATTGGCCACACACCAGGGGTCTTTAGGTTCCATAGACTTACAATTGGAGAAACTTCAAAAATCTTCTGCTCTGAAACCACAGGGCCCTTATAATAAAAAAAACAACAAAAAAACAACTTAAAATTGGGGAAAAAAATCTTCAAAAATCTTCTTCTCTGAAACCATAAGTCCCAGAGCTTAGGTATTTAGCATGTAGCAATGTCGAGTGGTCGCCTACATGAATCCTGCCATTCATGCCCCTGGGGTCCAAATCCTATGGCCCCTTAACTCCAACAAACTTATAATGGAAAAAAGCTTCAAAATTCTTTGAAACCATGAAGTACAGACCTTAGATATTTAGTATATAGCAACACAAAATGGTCGCCTACATAAATCCTGCCAACCGTGCCCTTTGGGTCAAAATTGGCCAAGCCCAGGGCTCATTAGCTCCTATAGACTTATACTGGAAAAAACTTAAAAAAAATCTTTTTCTCCAAAACCATAAGGCACAGATTTTGTTTGATTTGAGGTTTTACATCCCCGTCAACACTGTATAGGTCATTTTGGAGATGTCTCTTCCAATTTTGTGGGACTTTTACCCGACATTGAGATGAAATTACATCTCAAGCCCTGTTGCCCAATGAAACCAGTAGGGTTTATAAGCATGGACACCGCTTTGCATGATTTTAGATATTTAGTATATAGCAATGTCAAGTGGTCTCCTATACTAATGATTTTCTGATACACAGGTGAGCGATATAGGGCCATTGGGCCCTCTTGTTAAATATTTTTGTTTGTTTGATTTGAGGTTTAACATCCCCTTCAACACTGTAAAGATCATTTTGGAGATGTTGCTTCCAATTTTGTGAGACTTTTACTCGACATTGAGATGAAATGACATCTCAAGCCCTGCCACCCAATGAAACCAATAGGGTTTATAAGCATGGACGGTCCAACTCTCGCACCGCTTTGCCTGGGCAGGCTTAGATCCTCTAAGCGGTTTACCAGTACTCGTGTGGGGGTCGGTTTCAGCTCGTGTGGAAGCATCATGCAGCCCATCTATTTCTTCAAGTCCCGATGGGCGGGGGCCATTTAATAAATCTGTTTCAGGGTCTGGCAAGGAGTCCAAAATGTGCAGAAGGAATGGAAAAAAGTGTAGATCCTGATCAGACTGCTCCTCTGCACTGTTTGCTGTGGCCTATCTTCAGTCCCAATACATTGAATCATTATGGTACCATTACTGTTATTTAGTGGTTAAAGGCATTAAACTAGTACGAGTACCCATGATCTATACTTTAGAGCAAAAATAATAAAAATTAGGTTTACACCTGCAAAACCCCAGTTTTACTATATAAAAGTGGGGTTCAAAAGGTCAAATTTATATAGGTGTCTTTTGGTGATGTAAAAAAATATTCATTTCTTCATTCTGTATCGCAGGCAAACATCAGGGCGAAAAGACGGGAGCATTTCAAAGGATTGATTGACGCAGCACCAGAAGAGATATCATCGGGGAGATACTTCGACCCACGTGTCGGGTAAGAGAAAGACAATAGACCTACAGAATCCTTGAAACTGTTCTTTGGGTTTGTTTGTTTGATTTGAGGTTTAACGTCCCCGTCAACACTGTAAAAGTTATTTTAGAGACGCCACTTCCAAGTTTGTGAGACTTTTACCCGACACTGAGATGAAATGACATCTCAAGTCCTGTCGCCCAATGAAACCAATAGGGTTTATAAAAAGTATGGAAGGTTTGACTTGCACTGCTTTGCCTGGGCAAGCTTAGATACGCTAAGTGGTTTACCAGTACTCTTGTGCGGTCGGTTTCAACTCTGCGTGGAAGCATCATGCAGCCCATCTATTCCTTCAAGCCCCGATTGACGGGGGCCTTTCATTGGGTTGGTGTAATCCATATATTTTCTAGTTTCTTGGAGACACAACCCTAAAAAACTCATTTACTTTGACAGTTCTGGTCAACAACTGTGACTTTCTGCAGAAATTTTCGGGGGCATTTAGTTTTTGGTCTCTGTATGTCTGTCTGTTTGTCTATCCGCAAAAACCTTAACATTGGGCATAACTTTTGAATGGTAACTGATAGCAAGGTTGGTTGGTAAATACCGGTGGTGGGAATTCCCAATGGTATTTACCAGTAATTACCGTCCTGGGAAATACTCCAAATTTCAGCAAAAGTGGGAAATAGTGGGAATTATGATTTTTGTTTAGTTATTTCATAGAAAAACCCTATTAATAATTGTGGAATTTAATTGAAATAATGAACAGTTAGCTATTTTGCAATATGCCTCCCCATGCATGTATGGCATAAGTCTGCTTTTACTAAACCAAACACAAGCATAAATATATAGTGATGATGATGTTGTTATATAGGTTGCAGAGAGTTATTCAAAATCACTCAAATGCTTAAGAAGATAAAATACCAAAATGATCCCAATATTTGGGACAGACATGCCTGGGCAAACAGTGCAGACCCAGATCAGAATCGCTTATCTTCTTTAAGAGAGTTTGCCATTGGAACTACATCTTTTGTATGCTTTAGTGTAACACTAAACCACACAGTTATTTTTTTTTTAGATTTACAACTGTTTGGATGTTTGCAGGGTTCGACATTAATCCAGGACCAATGGACATTGTCTAGTGAATAGTAAGGTCAGTGGCTGGCTGCTCCGAATGGTCCAGTTTAAAATCTGCTGCCACATTTATTAAAATCATTATTTTTAACCCATTTACCATAAAATGTTTGTTGCTCGAGTTTTACTATGTAAATAAATAATAGTAGAAATAATCTGATGACTGTAGAACTAACATATCACTTTAGTGTGATTTTCATCATTTCCTTGGTCCAGCTGAACTTAGATCAGGTCCTCTGCATCCCAAGTGTTACATGACCACCTTGTCTGGTTATTTAAAAAGTTAATGTTGAACTCTGGTTTGAATTATAAGAATGTTTACACTAGAAAAAAAAAGGTTTGTTTGCAAGTTTGTCAAGTAATCATACTCCTAATGCTAAAAGGTGTGATAATTTAATTGTTTGTTTAAGACAGGTAAAGAACACAGTTAATTTAAGCACAAAAGATTATCTACAGATACTCACCTAAGTATTAAAATTACATGTATTTATACCTAAGTATTAAAATTACATGTATTTATAAGTCAAATTTGCAAGTTCAAAACTAATATTTTAGAATCACGTTTGAAAAGAAATTATATACATTCTATATGAAGGCAAGGGACTATAGATCTTTCAAGTTATTCAATATAAAAAGGGCTGGAAAATTTTTAAAAATTTCACATGTCCTACATGACTTAGTGCATGTAAACTCTGTTATCTAGACAAACTGTTCACTTGTCCTTTAAATTTTTTTTGTCATTGCAAGCAGACAAGTGGCATTTTCAAGCCCTGCATGAACTTGAAATAATTTTGCTTTCAAATAGCTAGATATTTGGGGTATATTAAGCCGTTTCAATTGGTACCACCTGTGTAAATATATATTTCCCAGTATTTCCCGGGAATTCCCTGTATTTCCCGGGAATTCCCTGTATTTCCCGCCGTCCAGGGAAATACGAGTATTTCCCGCTTTTTTGCCAACCTTGACTGATAGGGCTTTCATATTTCACATGTGCATTCCTTATCACAAGATCTTTCAAAAGGTACCATAAATTTTGACCTTGTAACCATGTCCTTGACATTTGACCTACTTTCGACCTCCTTTTTGTCGCACCTGCTATTAGCATGGCGCAATAAAGGCGCCCGGTTTTCCGTCCGTCCGTCCGTCCGTCCGTCCGTCCGTCCATTCGTCAAGGCGTCAACGTTTGCGACCACCCTAGCGTTCACCCTAATGGTCAAGTTTCCCACAGGCGCGACATAGCCTTCGGCGGAATTCTTGTTAAAAACTTTTAACACTGGCCATAACTTTTGATTGGTTAGTGATAGGACTTTCATATTTCACCTGTCTATCCCATGTAACAAGACCTTTCCAGTGATACAATAAGTTTTGAACTTGTGACCGTGTCCTTGACATCTGACCTACTTCTTTTTATCCCCCGACCGAATAGGTTCGGGGGATATAGCGATCAGCCTGGCGTCCGTCCGTCTGTCCGTCCGTCCGTCCGTAGACGCAACCTTGTGATGGCCATAACTCCTATACCCTTTGAGATTCATTGATGGTTATTGGCACAATTGTTCACAAGGCTGAGACGGTGTGTCGTGCGCAAGAACCAGAACTCTGGATGCCATACTTTTTTAGTTATCTCCCCTTTTAATAAAATAGAACGACTACTTTGTGATGGCCATAACTCCAATACCCTTTGAGATATATTGATGGTACCTGGCACAGTTGTTCACAAGGCTGAGACAGCGTGTCATGCGCAAGAACCACAACTCTGGTTGCCATGGTTTTGGAGTTATCTCCCCTTCCAATAAAATAGAGTGACAACCTTGTGATGGCCATAACTTCTATACCATTTGAGATTTATTGATGGTTCTTGGCACAATTGTTCTCAAGGTTGAGACGGCGTGTCATGTGCAAGAACACGAACTCTGGATGCCATACTTTTTTAGTTATCTCCCCTTTTAATAAAATAGAACGACAACTTTGGGATGGCCATAACTCCAATACCCTTTGAGATATATTGATGGTACCTGACACAGTTGTTCACAAGGCTGAGACGGCATGTCATGCACAAGAACCACAACTCTGGTTGCCATGGTTTTGGAGTTATCTCCCCTTCCAATAAAATAGAGTGACAACCTTGTGATGGCCATAACTCCTATACCATTTGAGATTTATTGATGGTTCTTGGCACAATTGTTCACAAGGTTGAGACGGCGTGTCATGTGCAAGAACCAGAACTCTGGATGCCATACTTTTTTAGTTATCTCCCCTTTTAATAAAATAGAATGACTACTTTGTGATGGCCATAACTCCAATACCCTTTGAGATATATTGATGGTACCTGACACAGTTGTTCACAAGGCTGAGACGGCGTGTTATGCACAAGAACCACAACTCTGGTTGCCATGGTTTTCGAGTTATCTCCCCTTCCAATAAAATAGAGTGACAACCTTGTGATGGCCATAAGTCCTATACCCTTTAAGATTCATTTATGATTCTTGGCACAATTGTTCACAAGGCTGAGACGGTGTGTCGTGCGCAAGAACCAGAACTCTGGATGCCATACTTTTTTAGTTATTTCCCCTTTTAATAAAATAGTAGGACTACTTTGTGATGGCCATAAATCCAATACCCTTTGAGATATATTGATGGTACCTGACACAGTTGTTCACAAGGCTGAGACGGCATGTCATGCACAAGAACCACAACTCTGGTTGCCATGGTTTTGGAGTTATCTCCCCTTCCAATAAAATAGAGTGACAACCTTGTGATGGCCATAAGTCCAATACCCTTTAAGATATATTGATGATACCTGGCACAGTTGTTCACAAGGCCGAGACGGTGTGTCATGCACAAGAACCACAACTCTGGGTGCCATGGTTTTTTAGTTATCTCCCCTTCAAATAAAATAGAATCACTACCTTGTGATGGCCACATCTCCAACACTCTTTGAGATATATTGATGATACTTGGTACAGTTGTACATGAGGTTAAGCAGGTGTGTCACATGCACGAACCACAACTCTGGGTGCCCTGGCTTTTTAATTATCTCCCCTGACAATATAACCTTGTGATGGCCATAACTCCAATACCCTTTGAGATATATTGATGGTACTTGGCACAATTGTATACAACGTTGAGCCGGCACTTCATGCCTAAGAACCACAACTCTGTGTGCCAGGATATTTGAGTTATCTCCCCTTCCAATATAACAGTATGACAACCTTGTGATCATCGTACCTACACTACCCTTTGAGACATATTTGTGGTACTTGATGCAGATGTACATGAGGTTAAGCAGGTGTGTCATGCTCAAGAATTACGACTCTGGGTGCTCTGGTTTTTTAGTTATCTCCCCTGGCAATATAACCTTGTGATGGCCATAACTCCAACACCCTTTGAGATATATTGAAGGAACTTGGCACAATTGTATACAAGGTACAGAAGGGATGTCATGTGCAAGAACCACAAGTGTTGTTGCTGTGGTATTTGAGTTATCTACCCTTCCAATATAACAGTATGACCAGCTTGTGATTGCCATATCTCCAATACCTTTTGAGACATATTGATGGTACTTTGTACAGAAATACATGAGCTTAAGCAGGCATGTCATGCGCAAGAACCACATTTCTGAGTGCCCTGGTTTTTTAGTTATCTCCCCAGACAGTATAATCTTGTGATGGCCATAACTGCAATACTTTTGTGATATATTGCTGTTTTAATTCTGGTGCACTTTCTATTGGTGAACAATCTTCTGAAGGCCATATTGGCTTTTGGTCGGGGGATTTGCCATCTCCTCCGATGGCTATTTTTTAAAAACTTAAACATTCGCAAAAACTTTAACATTGGGCATAACTTTTGAATGGTAACAGATATGGCTTTCATATTTCACATGTGCATTCCTTGTCACAAGACCTTTCCAGTGGTACCATAATTTTTTGACTGCATGACCTTGACGTTTCACCTACTTTTTATTGAGGCTATTCTTACAAGCACCCACAATCTATGAAAGAAAAAATTACAGATTTTCATCAGAAAAGTAGCTGTTTTGGAGATATTGACCTTATTTATAGAGGGTAACACATTCAGTACTAGTACTTATCTTCCATGTGGCCCTCTTTTCCTGGGTAGGAACCAGTACTAAGCAATGTGGATAAAGCCTCTTGCTCAAGGAAACTGCACTTGGCATTTGGGGGGATCGAACCGGCTTCCTCTCTATCTCAAATCCAATGCTTTACCACTGCACCGCAGCGCTATACTAGTGGAGGTGGTCTTTGTGTATAAAAATATATAAAAAATAAGCAATTTTGGACCTGGCAAAACATTTTTTTTTATAGTGAAATGGTCTCGAATGAGGTCTTAAAAGCAGAATTTGACTGTTTATGGTTTCAAAGTTTTGATGTTGGTTGCGAAGAAGACATAGTACAATTGCAAGTATATTGTAATTTATTTCAGTGCAAAAGGTGCCCAGAGACAGAAGAGAGGATTCAGGTTTTTCGAAAAGGGCAAGTTTGAGCAGATGGGGTCTAGGCTTAGAACAAAAGTAAGTCATTGGCTTAAAGGGAATTGGAATACCTAGTAGATTTTTCCGCCATTTTTCAAAGGGAGACAACTTTTGGAACTTCCTGTCTGTCCCATGGAAAAAAGGGTCATCTCTTAAAGGAAAGAATTTGCTCCTCAGGAGCAAATTCTTTCCTTTAAGAGGTGACCCCTAGTGTCATGGGAGACAAAAATACTTTTGCAGGATTTGTCTATCTGCCAATACTTCTTAACCTCCAAGAAGAACTTTCAGAAGGCGTTCCAGTATATCAAGTACTGAAGGGGGTTAGTTGAAGTAAAAGATACGTATAGCAGGTGAAATGAGTGTGTACAGTGCAAGGAGAGTGTTTGAAAAGTTAAAAGTAAAAACAGAGGCCAGTGACTAGGGGGACACATGCACCTCCCGGCACACCATCACTAAACTGTGCCAGGGTGGGGAGCATAACTTTATGGCGGGGAAGAGCATTCCAATGAAAAATTGTTCTTAGAAAGAATGAAAATTTGTATTAGTTTCTAGGGATAGTGATGAGTCTGTATGCCAAAGGGTGGTTTTGTCTAGAGTCCCTCCTGATATGTGGATTGAGGTATTCAGTTGCAGGGATGGTAACAAAGTCATATGTGACCTTGTACGGCATAGTCAGTCGGCTGCCTATTGTCTCCCCTGAAGGTGTTCCCAGTCCCCCTTAACAATTATTTTATAGCTTTGGACCCATCTGTTTGTCTGTGACAAAAACTTTTGGCCCTTACCCTGCTGAACACGATAACCCCTACGTTTGCAAACAGTTTAGATCTAGATTAATGGCTCTACACTGTTTGCCATGCAGTTTGAACAAATACATTATACGAAGTAATACCGGCCACGATAGCTCAGTTGGTAGAGTGTCCGCTTCAGGGAACGGGAGGTCATGGTTTCGATCCCGGGCCGCGACATACCAAAGTCATTAAAAATGGTACTAGCTGCTCCTCGCTTGGCACTCAAATTTAAGGGGTAGAGCTAGGACTGGTCGACCCAGTGTCAGGATAATGTGACTGGGTGTGGTATCATGTAATGTGTCTGGGACATGATACTTCAGTGAGGCAGCACTATAAAAGTGAGCATTGAGCTCCCTGTCGCAACCAGACACCGTCGTGATATGACTGAAAAATTGTTGAAAGCGACGTTAAACCCGAATTCACACACACGTTAAACCCTAATTCCCACACACACATATACGAAGTAATTTGATTGATGTATGTGGTTATATAATTTTAATCAGCAGGATAAGTGTTAATATTGTCCAAAAGGTTTGAACCAGGGGCTAGTTGATCAAAAGTAACAATGCCGTAAGTTAATGTATCTTTAAAGTTTCATTGAATATGGCAAAAATACTAAAATTTTTGCAGAAAAAGACGTGCAAAAGCTGCTTACATTTTTTTCAGCAACAGTACCACAGTACACCACAACCTCTCTATAACACATAGAGGATCTTACATGAGTGTTCATGTATTATTATCCCCACGTTTTAAAAAAAAAGTGGGGATATTGTTATCGCCTCCGTCCGTCTGTCCGTCTGTCTGTCCAGCTATTTCCTCCTAAACCGTTAGCCGGAATTCAACCAAATTCGGTATGCAAGTTGCTTACATGAATGGCTTGCGCAAGAGCACATTTTTTTTTGTCCCCGCCCCCAGGGGCCCTGGGGAGGGGTCAAAAGGTCAAATATCAATAAAATTCAATTACAAAGTCAATTTTGAAGATTTTGATGCCAAACCACATTTACTTAGTTATGAAAAAAAGTAAAAAATATTGAACGGGGTTTTTGGCTGTGACCCCTAGGTCACGCCCTGGGGGTCGGACTTGTGGGGGTCGGGGTCAAAATTAAAGTTTTTCAGAACATAGTCATGTTGCATATCTATGCGAAGGGGATAATGGGTAGAATAAACTACAAGTAAAATTTTGACCCTGGGGTCAGATTGGGGCCCTGGGAGAGGGGTCAAAGGGTCAAAATTTAAGCTTTTTGGAACATAGTCATGTGGCATATGAAATTGAAGGGCATGATTAGTAGAATATAATACAGGTAATATTTTGACCATGGAGTCAAATTAGGGCCCAGGGTGAGGGGTTTTCGGTACTTGGTCCCTCTGTAGAAAGCGTGGGGATTTGCGATGGCGCGCCATCGACAGTATTCTAGTTGAATTTATTAAACAAATTGAGGAAAAGGGATAAAATGCAAGGCTTTACCGAGCATTTTATCCCTTTTCCTTGACGAGTTTAATAAATTCAATAATACATGAGCACGAATGCAAGATTCTATTTATCATATGACATTTAAAGCGCATTTTATTCACTATGGTTTACAAAAATGTCAATATTCCGCCGTTAGTAAACGGGACGTCGTTAAGGATGTCGTACATGTAACGTTACGGAGCGTATCTAACTAATTTGCATATTTAATCCACTAGTGGATTATCGAATTTATTACAAGGCGTTATTACATTCTCAGACCTGACGTCATATGATAAAGTTTGTTATAACACGGTTTTGGGTATAACACTGTTTCAAGATGGATCCCCCAAAATGTATAGATTATATAGAAAAATGACTATAAATGGTCATATTTGTCGCGCCTGCTATTAGCATGGCGCGATATAGGCGCCCAGTTTTCCGTCCGTTTGTTCGTCAAGGCGTCAACATTTGCGACCACCCTAGCGTTCACCCTAATGGTCAAGTTTATTTCTCAAGAACTATAAGAGCTTCATTAATGATACTTGGTACAAACTTGTGTCTGGGAATGACAACTTACATGCAAGCATCCATATTTCACCTTGACCTACATTTCATGGTTCACTGACTTTGTAAAATATTGCGACCACCCTAGCGTTCACCCTAATGGTCAAGTTTATTTCTCAAGAACTATAAGAGCTTCTTTAATGATATTTGGTACAAACTTGAATCTGTGGATGGCAACTTCAATGCAAGCATCCATATTTGACCTTGACCTAACTTTCATGGTTCACTGACTTTGTAAAATATTGCGACCACCCTAGTATTCACCCTACTGGTCAAGTTAATTCTCAAGAACCATAAGAGCTTCATTAATGATATTTGATACAAACTTATATCTCGGGATGGCAACTTAAATGCAAGCATCCATATTTGACCTTGACCTACATTTCATGGTTCACTTACTTTGTAAAATATTGCCACCACCCTAGCGTTCACCCTAATGGTTAAGTTCATTTCTCAAGAATTATTTGAACTTCATTAATGATACTTAGTAAAAGCCTTTTATGCAAGCATCTATGTTTGATCTTGGCCTAGATGTCATGGTTCGTTGACTTTGCGCCCCCCACAGTCGCGACATAGCCTTCGGCGGAATTCTTGTTCTATATAATCTATACATTTTTGGGATCCATCTTGAAACATTATTATATCCAAAACCGTGATATAATGAACTGTGTTATAATGAAGTTGTGGTGTATAGAGAAAACTGGGGTTTTCAGGGATAAACATTATTTTTCTTATTTCTGCTCCAAGATATTGGCTTTGGGTACTCGTTAGAACTACCTATCTAAGGCGGTTCTAACGAGCACCCAAAACCTATGTTTGGACTTAAAATAAGAAAAATACTTGAATGCAGTCGATGGCAAGCCATCGCAAATCCCCACACTTTCTCCATGGGCTAAGTACCAAATCACAACATGTACAAAATGACCTTTACAGTGTTGATGGGGATGCTTAACCTCAAATCAAACTAACAAAACAACATGTACATGTATTTGCAATTGAATTTGACTGACGTGACCTTTTGACCACTCCTTTAGGGCCAAAATCTGACCCCAGGGTATAAGGTTTACTTGTATTATATTCTACTATTCATCCTCTTCGATTTGATTTGCCACATGACTATATTCTGAAAAACTTAAATTTTGACCTTTTGACCCCTCCCCGAGGGCACCAATCTGACCTAAGGGTCAAAATTTTACTTGTATTATATTGTACTAATCATCCCTTTTGATTTGATATGCAACATGACTATGTTCCAAAAAAACTTTAATTTTGACCCCTGACCCCCAAAAGTTCGATCCCTGGGGCATGACCCAAGGGTCGCAGCCAAAATCCTGTTCAATATGTTTTACATATTCCATTTATCATTACTTCTGCAAGGTTTGGAATCAAAATCTATAAAATTGACTTTGTAATTGAATTTTATTGATATTTGACCTCTCCCCAAGGCCCCTGAGGGTATGGCCAAAAGTTAATGGTCTGTTGCACACCCCACTCATGTAAGCAACCCACACAACAAATTTGGTTGGATTCCGGTAAATAGTTTAGGAGGAGATAGCATAGCGGATGGACAGACAGACAGATGGATGGAGGCAAATAGAATATCCTCTCAGCTATTGCATGGGCATCATAACCATCTGACAGAAATATTACCATTTTGGAGAAATGAAAGTGTGCTCTTTGTCACACGGATGTTTTATCGTAATGTTCATTTGTTGCAGGCTCAGCTTGATAGACTTCAAACAGAAATTTCCCAGGCAGCCAAAAAGACAGGGATCGCTTCCGCAGCAAAATTGGCCACTATAGCACCCAAAAAGGAGTTGGTGAGTAAGCAATATATTATCAGTTCTAATGCACTTGCCTGTGTAAAGCGTGGTCTGATTGGATAATTCAAAACTTGCAACAGTATTCTATGATATACTGCTAGAAGTGTGACGTCCTCATCTATTGGGGCTTGGAGAAATAGATTGGGCTGCATGATGCTTCCATGCGGTGCTGAAACCGACTGCACATGAGTACTGGTAAACAGCTTAGCAGGTCTGAGCCTGTCCAGGCAAAGTGGTGCTAGTCGGCCCGTCCATGCATATAAACCCTATTGGTTTCATTGGGCGGCAAGGATTGAGATGTCCTTCATCTCAATGTCGGGTAAAAGTCCCACAAAATTGGAAGCAACGTCTCCAAAATTACCTAAATAGTGTTGATGCAGATGTTAACCCATTGTATGTGAGGAAAGCCCTAAAGGGGTACCTTGACAAACAGTGCAGGCCCAGATCAGATGCCACTGAATGCCACTATGCAATCTACAATAGTGCTTTTAACAATAGTAATAGTATTGCAATATTGTTTTTAACAATATTAATAAAATTGTGGTAGTGTTTATGACAATAGTAATAGTATTGCAATAGTGCTTTTGACAATACTAATAGTATTGCAGTAGTGCTTTTAACAATAGTAATAGTATTGCAGAAGTGCTTTTGGCAATAGTAATAGTATTGCAATAGTGCTTTTAACAATAGTAATAGTATTGCAGAAGTGCTTTTGGCAATAGTAATAGTATTGCAGAAGTGCTTTTAACAATAGTAATAGCATTGCAGTACTGCTTTTAACAATAGTAATAGCATTGCAGTAGTGCTTTTAACAATAGTAATAGTATTGCAGAAGTGCTTTTGGCAATAGTAATAGTATTGCAAAAGTGCTTTTGACAATACTAATAGCATTGCAGTAGTGCTTTTAATATCGAATATAACTACCCATCACCACAATTTAAGGCTTTTAACCAGACGCAGGTCTGAGTCAGTCTGACAAAAAAAATCTACCAGAAAATGCCACAGGCATGCCCCATCTCCATTGAAGCCTAACGTGATCTGCTAGAGACGAGTCCTTCTTTTAACAGTAGTTATAGTATTGCTGTAGTGCTTTTAACAATAGTAATAGAATTGCAGTTGTGCTTTTAATAATAGTAATACTATTGCAACAGTTCTTTTAACATAACAATAGTCATAGTATTGTAATAGTGCTTTTAACAATAGTAATAGTATTGCAGTATCACCTTAACAGTTTTGACGGGGACGTTAAACCTCAAATCAAACAAACAAAAGTATTGCAGTAGTGCTTATGACAACAGTAATAGTATTGCAGTAGTCCTTATGACAATAGTAATAATATTGCAGTAGTGCTTATGACAACAGTAATAATATTGCAGTAGTCCTTATGACAATAGTAATAATATTGCAGCAGTGCTTATGACAATAGTAATAATATTGCAGTAGTCCTTATGACAATAGTAATAATATTGCAGTAGTGTAATGACAATAGTAATAATATTGCATTAGTGCTTTTATCAATTGTAATAGTATTGCAATAGTGCCTTTGACTATAGTAATAGTATTGCAGTAGTGCTTATGACAGTAGTAATAGTATAACAGAAGTGGTTATGACAATAGTTATAGTATTGCAGTAGTGCTTTTGGCAAAAGTAAAATTATTGCAATAGTCTTGTTAGCTCACCTGAGCCGAAGGCTCATGTGAGGTATTAGTATACCACGAGCCGGCGTCCGTCGTCCGTCGTCGTCGTCGTCCGTCGTCCACACTTTCAAAGAAGTATATCTCCGGAACCAGTGGGCCAATCTTGATCAAATTTCATGTGAAGCATTATCAGGTAGGGGGAAAGGCTGCATACTGTTTTCGGGCAGATCGGATTGGAACTCTGGTTGCCATGGCAACAAATAGCTCCCATAGACTTAACATAGGAAAAAGTTTGTCATCACTCTAGCTCCGTCAATTTTTTTCTGATTGTCTTCATTCTTGCAGATAACGAGGACAGGCATGAAATCTCGATCAAGTTCGATTTTGGGCTGAATCGGATTATTCACTCAGGAGTTACGTGCCCTTGAGCGTTCTTAACATAGGAAAAAGCTTGTCATCACTCTAGCTCCGTCAATTTTTTTCTGATCGACTTCATTCTTGCAGATAACGAGGACAGGCATAAAATCTCGATCAAGTTCGATTTTGGGCTGAATCGGATTATTCACTCAGGAGTTACGTGCCCTTGAGCGTTGAAAAAATTGCCTATTGACTTAACATGGGGAGAATGTTGTCATCACCGTAGCTGCTTCAATTATTTTCAGATTGGCTTTATTCTTGCAGATAACCAGCACAGCCATGAAATCTCGGTCAAGTTCGATAACTGGCAGAATCGGATCATTCACTTAGGAGTTACCTGCCCTTGTGTGTTTTTGCATTAGGGTTAATGGGAATTTCAAAAATGTATATCTTAAAGACTACTTGGCCAACTTTGATCAAATTTCATGTGTCGCATTATTGGGCAAGTGGAAAGGCTTCATTAGGTTTTCAGGCAGATCTGAGTGGAACTCTGGTTGCCATGGCAACATCTAGCTCCCATAGACTTCAGATAGGAAAAAGCTTGTCATCACTCTAGCTCCGTCAATTTTTTTCTGATCGACTTCATTCTTGCAGATAACCAGTACAGGCATAAAATCTCGGTCAAGTTCGATTTTGGGCCGAATCGGATTATTTGCCTTGGAGTTACCTGCCCTTGAGCATAAAAAAATACGTTGTGACCACGATAGCAACTTTATTTTTATTCAGATCAGCTTCAAACTTGCAGGTAACGTGGACAGGCATAAAATCTCAGTTAAGTTCGAATCGGAATATTGACCTCGGAGTTACATGACCTTGAGCGACAAAAAATTTGCCCATAGACTTTACATAGGGAAAATGTTGTGACTACGATAGCGACTTGATTTTTTTCAGATCAGCTTCAAACTTGCAGGTAACGAGGACAGACATAAAATCTCGGTTAAGTTTGATTTTGGGCCGAATCGGATTATTTGCCTTGGAGTTACCTGCCCTTGAGCATAAAAAAATACGTTGTGACCACGATAGCAACTTTATTTTTATTCATATCAGCTTCAAACTTGCAGGTAACGAGGACAGGCATTAAATCTCGGTTAAGTTCAATTTTGGGCCGAATCGGAATATTGACCTCGGAGTTACGTGACCTTGAGCGACAAAAAATTTGCCCATAGACTTAATTAGGGAAAATGTTGCGACTACGATAGCGACTTGAATTTTTTTCAGATCAGCTTCAAACTTGCAGGTAACGAGGACAGACATAAAATCTCGGTTAAGTTCGATTTTGGGCCGAATCGGAATATTTGCCTTGGAGTTACCTGCCCTTGAGCATAAAAAAATACGTTGTGACCACGATAGCAACTTTATTTTTATTCATATCAGCTTCAAACTTGCAGGTAACGAGGACAGGCATAAAATCTCGGTTAAGTTCGATTTTGGGCCGAATCGGAATATTGACCTTGGAGTTACGTGACCTTGAGAGACAAAAGAATTTGCCCATAGACTTAACGTAGATTAAATGTTGTGACAGAAATAGCGACTTGAATTTTTAGCTCACCTGAGCCAAAGGCTCCAGTGAGCTGATAGTATACCAAGGCTCCGGAGTCCGTCGTCTGTCGTCCGTCCATCCGTCGTCCACACTTTCAATGAAGCATATCTCAGAAGGCAGTCGACCAATCTTGTTTAAATTTTATGTGTAGCACCATTGGGCAAGGGGAAAGGCTGCATTAGGTTTTGGAGCTAGTCTGGTTCATTTGTTCCTTCATTCTTCTTTCTCTCCATATAGAGATAATAGACCAATGTTAAATTTTTAATCAAAGATTTCTCAGGAACTATAAAAGCTAGAAGCATCAAATTTGGTATTCAATAGAATAATGATGACTTATTTTGTGTAAGAGACATTGGGCTTTCTCAGCTTATTTGTTCATCTGTTCTTTCATTCTTCTTTCTCTCCATTTTGACCAATGTTAAATTTTCGTCAAAGATTTCTCAGGAACTATAGAAGCTAGAAGTCTCAAACTTGGAATGCAATGCAATAATGATGACTTATATCCTGTAAGGGTCAATGGGCTGGATTCTATTAGCAGATTTAGTAGTCAAGTCTGTGAATTGTTAAAACTTAAGTTCCTGAGGTGAGCGGTTTAGGCTCATTGAGCCTCTTGTTGTCAATTGTCAACCCTAGACTTGCAGTGAATTGCCAAGAGTATTTGTTTAGTCCAGTTGGATCATCAAACAATCTACCCAAAAATGAAAGTCATCACATGAACAAGTGCGTGAAATGAACACTCCACTAAACCCCACTTTATATAGAGAAAACCAGGTTTTATGGGGATATATATTATTTTTAGCTTGTCTGTTTTTTGAAAAAAAAAACTTTCGAGCTATTGTCATCACTCCGGCGTCTGCGTTGTCGTCGTCTGGCGTCGTCGTTCCAAAAAAACTTAACCTTGGCTATAACTTAAAAAGTATTAGACCTAGCCTCATGAAACTTCATACACACACTCATCATCACAAGAGCTACATTTTGACCAAGGACCATAACAACATTGTTGATTTTGGCTGAATTATCTCCCCTTTTCCAATTTTTTTCTGAAACACATTTTTGCTCTCATTTTAATACTATTCACAACAGAGCCTTCAAACTTCACATGAATGTTCCTTGGGACAAGACCTTTTCAGTGATACCACACTTTTTGATCTGTGACCTTTATGATCTTTGACCTATTTTGCGAAAATTTAACCGAAAACCTTAACCTTGACCATATTTCCAAAAGTATTTGGCCCACCTTCATGAAACTTCATACACATACTCACCATCACAAGAGCTACATTCCCTACAAGTTTTATAACTCCATCTTGCAATTTGATTGCTCTTGTTTGACTTAGAACTTTGGTTTTCTAAAAGAAACTGCAGACGAGCGTTGGCACCCGCATGCGGTGCTCTTGTTCTTATTTCTGTTCCAAAGTAGAAGTAAAACAAAGATCAGGAATCGATACAATTAACTTACTCTATTCATCAAAGACACCAAAGGGAAAGAAACACAAACATGAAGCGACCAGACCATAATGGAAACCTAAACAAAGGAAGGCCACAAGGACAGTTACTTTCCGACAAAATGGCCAAATGGCCATCCAAAATAAAAAGACACAAGTGATACACACAGTAAGTAACAAACAACAACATAAATAAACCGCCACAGAAGAACCGCCTTGGAACGGTCAGTGGAAAGAATCACACTGGGGGGCTTAAATCGATTTTACATGGCCATAATCTTTGCCCTTACCTCTGTCGTGGTATACACTAATTTTGTTTAGTCCGCATGAAGGCTTCCTAACTCATCAGTGTAACATCTCCGAGAACATACAAATAAAAAAACTACAGAGATGAAACAAGGTTGATGACTCGACAGCATTAAAACAATAGAATTGCTGGAGCAAAAGAAAACCCAACAGTTAGACTCCGAGGGGCCCGACCAAGACATAGGTTAGGGTACTCGTTAGACCTGCCTCATTGAGGTGGTTCTAAGGAGCACCTAGAAACTTATGTTAGCACATATGTCATGGGTACTCATTATACCTGCCTCAGTGAGGTGAAACTAATGAGCACCACAACCTATGTTTGCAGTATAAATAAGAAAAATATCACAGATTTTCATCACAAAAGTACCCATTTTGGAGATGTGAAAAAATGTAGCATGTCGTACAGGTACAGGCCTCCGTAGCCTAGTGGTAAAGAGCGCTGACTCTTGATCATTAGGTCTCTCACCGCTGTGGTTCGAGCCGCACTCGGGTCACATGTAAGACGCCAAGTTCTGCAACGGAAGGTCAGGTGGTTTTTCTCCAGGTATTCCGGTTTTCGCCCACCTCTGATTGACAATCGGCTCGATATGAGTGAAATAATCTTGAAAGGGCCGTAAAACCAAAAACAAAAAAACAAAAAAAATGTCGTACAGGTGTGTTATTGTTATGTCAGTTTTTGACGTCATGAGACAGTCAAGCTTCTGAGTTTAAGTGTCTGTCTGTTATCCACAGGTGGCTGGGGAGATACCAGATATAGAATGGTGGGATGCTTACATCATCAACTCCGAATCGTAAGTGTTTTGCAGCTTTTATCATATAGAGGATCTTCTATGAGTTTTTATGTATTATTGAATTTATTAAACGAGTTGAGGAAAAGAGATAAAATGCGAGGCTGTGCCGAGCATTTTATCCCTTTTCCTCAACGAGTTTAATAAATTCAATAAAACACGAGCAGGAATGCAAGATTCTATTTATCATATGGCATTTATAACACATTTTATTCACGTTTGTTTATAAAAATGTCAATATTCCGCCATTTGTAAATGCGTCGTCGTTAAGGACGTCGTACATGTAACGTTACGGGACGTATCTACCTAATTTGGCCGAAACTAGCTAGTCTGGCCCAGAAAACATGTACACTCCATATTTTTTAGTTCTGTGGTGTATTTCTTGCTTCCAAAGGATAGCTCTTTTCTAGAACATATTTAACTTCACTTCAACTGGTGTACAGGAATGTGTGGCAGCGGTAAAACGTCTCCCTGCTCTACATCATAGTGTAGATTTTATTTCCTTGTCCTTTGGGGTCATTGATTCCATTGTGGAATTTTGAAAATATCTTGGGGTCACTGATCAGGCCTAATTGGCCGAAACTAGCTAGTCTGGCCCAGAAAACATGTGTACACCATATTTTTCAGTTCTGTGGTGTATTCCTTGCTTCCAAAGGATAACCTTTTATAGAACATATAAAATGGGATCACAATTCTATAGGCATGATTTCGTGATGGAAATACAACTTTAAGGACCTTATGGTTGCTACTCTGTTGGCTCTGTCCAACTGAAAAAGGGGTCTACTCTAAAAGGGGAAGAATTTGCTCCTCAAGGGGTCTACTTTAAAAGGGAAGAATTTGCTCCCCAGCTGGCTCAAATCAGAATGTAGACTGACAAGACCAAACCTATTAGATGCTTTTTGAAAGCAGCCAACTTGTTTTTCCAAGAAACAAATGTTGTAGATATTTGTTAGAATCACCGCACCAAGGCAGTTCTAACAAATGTTTATAACACTTGTATCTTGGAGTAATAATGGGGAAAAGGCCTTTTTGTCGCACCTGCTTTAGCAGGAAAACATAGGCGTGCAAGTTTCCGTCCGTCCGTCTGTCCATCCGGTTGTCTGTCCGTCCATCTTTCCGTCAACATTTTACACTGGGTGTCTTGTCATCACAACTTCTACAGTTTCATACCGATTATTTTGAAACTTTGCATGTGCTTTTGCCATGGTATGAGGATGCGCATGTGGTTTGGACTTTATCTTCAGATCAATTTTTGTCACTTTTTCCACATTGTGAACTTAGTCATTTTTAACCTTCAATTGATATATGATAGGTACCTCTTGTCCAGGGCTCGAGAAACTGAACAATCCAAATCGGTCCAGCCAGATTTCGCCAAAAATTACGGAAATTGCCGATCAGATTCGGTAATTTCCGTAAATGTCCTTGGCGACTTGCAATTTCAAAATGTGTTATTAGCGTAACCAATGATATACCAATGTTGCTCTTACACTTGTCAACGGATATGAGCACCAGTATCTCGATTATAAACGGCATTTATTGCTTACATCGTTCCGTTTCATCTACTTTCATTTTCTACGCCAGATTTCATCTACTTTCATTTTCCCAATATCCGGGTCACTCAGAACTTGAAGGCTGCTAAAGGGAAACAACCGACGTGGGGCACTCAAAGACCAGTTCGATGGTCACTAAATAAACTTTTAAAATATTTCTTATTTCACGCATTTTATTTTGCCCAAATTGCTTTGTTTACAAATAGTGACCGATTTTGCAGCCACGTTGTCGGAAAATGACGTCATACGGTTTCCGTTTACACAATACACATTAATGCAGTCAAGGACGTAACACACACACCTATTTATGTCACTAATTTTAATAGAGCGTATTTCTAAATAAAGTAAATCGCTTTGAACGGGTTAAAAAAAAAAAAAACAAAAAAACAAACATTTCTTTAATCTTGAACCAAAACATGACCGAACGAGAGTCATTGAAAATCTTACATGGCCGAACCGAGTTATAGCCATGTGATCGGAAAATCCCGCCATTCGGTTTCATTTTAATTCATTCAAGGGCGTAATACACACGTGGTTTATGTTATTGGTTTCAATGGAGCGTATTTCTTAAATAAAAATATCGTTTAGAATGAGTGAAATAAGACATTTTCCCTCGAAGGCAATGTTCAGACATGACAGGTGTGTATTGAAAATTGCACCTTGTGGGAAAAAAAATAAATAACAACACAATTTTATATTCAAATACCGTTTCTATAGTAAGCCATAAATTAATGACTTGTGTAAACAAACTAGCGTATGTCTGGCATTGATTGACCTAATTTTCTCACCTTGCCAGCTTGCCGATAACGCCTGCGGCCAGTGTTCAGGGTTTAATAATTTTGACACACGGGTCAAATTTCGCTTCAATAAGATCAAAGAACCCGACAAGGACTTGCCCAATTTTCACCTAGTTAGATAATGAACCGGTCTAACACCTTGTATTGTTGGCTTTTTAGCTCACCTGTCACGTAGTGACAAGGTGAGCTTTTGTGATCACTTTTTGTCCGTCGTACGTCGTCCGTGCGTCCGTGCGTGCGTGCGTGCGTGCGTAAACAATTTCTTGTCCGCACGATAGCATCTTCATTTATGATTTGATTTTAACCAGACTTCCACACAACTTGTACCACCATGAGATCTGGGTTCCTTTCTTGAACCAGCCATATCCCATCATGTGTTACGGAGTTATGGCCCCTGAAAGGGCAAAAATTGCCAATTTTGGTCTTGTCCGCACGATAGCATCTTCATTTATGATTTGATTTTAACCAGACTTCCACACAACTTGTACCACCATGAGATCTAGGTTCCTTTCTTGAACCAGCCATATCCCATCATGTGTTACGGAGTTACGGCCCCTGAAAGGGCAAAAATTGCCTATTTTGGTCTTGTCCGCACAATAGCATCTTCATTTATGATTTGATTTTAACCAGACTTGCACACAACATGTATCACCATGAGATCTGGGTTCCTTTCTTGAACCAGCCATATCACATCATGTGTTACGGAGTTACGGCCCCTGAAAGGGCAAAAATTGCCAATTTTGGTCTTGTCCGCACGATAGCATCTTCATTTATGATTTGATTTTAACCAGACTTCCACACAACTTGTACCACCATGAGATCTAGGTTCCTTTCTTGAACCAGCCATATCCCATCATGTGTTACGGAGTTACGGCCCCTGAAAGGGCAAAAATTGCCTATTTTGGTCTTGTCCGCCCGATAGCATCTTCATTTATGATTTGATTTTAACCAGACTGGCACACAACTTGTACCACCATGAGATCTGGGTTCCTTTCTTGAACCAGCCATACCTCATCATGTGTTACGTGAGTTACGGCCCCTGAAAGGGCAAAAATTGCCTATTTTGGTCTTGTCTGCATGATAGATGTTTCATTTATGATTTGATTTTAACTAAACTTGCACACAATTTGTACCACCGCAAAATCTCGGTCAAGTTCGAATATGGGTCATGTCGGGTCAAAAAGTAGGTCAGTAGGTCAAATCCGAAAAATAACCTTGTGAAGACCCGTGAGGCCACAGTTTTGGTCCGATCATCATCAAACTTGCGCATAATGATTATCTTGACAATATCTCAGTCAAGTTCGAATATTAGTGTTGTCGGGTCAAAAAGTAGGTCAGTAGGTCAAATCATAGAAAAACCTTCTGAACACACTAGAGTCCACAATTTATGTCCAATCATCATCAAACTTGCTCAGAATGATCATCTTGATAATATCTTGGTCACATTTGAATACGGGTCATGTCGGGTCAAAAAGTAGGTCAGTAGGTCAAATCATAGAAAAACCTTGTGAATACACTAGAGGCCGCAGTTTTGGTCCAATCATTATCAAACTTGCCCAGAATGATCATCTTGACAATAATTCGGTCAAGTTTGAATACGGGTCATGTCGGGTCAAAAAGTAGGTCAGTAGGTCAAATCATAGAAAAACCTTGTGAATACACTAGAGGTCACAGTTTTGGTCTGATCATCATGAAACTTGCTCAGAATGATTATCTTGACAATTTCTCGGTCAAGTTCGAATATGAGTCATGTAGGGTCAAAAAGTAGGTCAGTAGGTCAAATCTTAGAAAAACCTTGTGAACACACTAGATGCCACAGTTTTGGTCCGATCATCATCGAACTTGCCCAGAATGATCAACTTGACATTATCCGGGTCAAGTTTGAATACGGGTCATGTCGGGTCAAAAAGTAGGTCAGCAGGTCAAATCATAGAAAAACCTTGTGAACACACTAGAGGCCACAGTTTTGGTCCGATCATTATCAAACTTGCCCAGAATGATCATCGTGACAATATCTCAGTCAAGTTCAAGTTCATGTCGGGTCAAAAAGTAGGTCAGTAGGCCAAATCATAGAAAAACCCTCTGAACACACTGGCGGCTACAGTTTTGGTCCAATCATCATCAAACTTGCTAAAAATGATCATTTGACAATATCTCGGTCAATTTCGAATATGGGTCTTTTCTGGTCATTATGTAGGTCAGTAGGTCAGATTGTTGAAAAACCTTGTGAATACACTAGAGGCCCAAGTTTTGGTCTGATCATCATCAAACTTGCTCAGAATGATCATCTTGACAATATGTGTGTCAAGTTTGAATATGGGTCATGTCGGGTCAAAAAGTAGGTCAGCAGGTCAAATCATAGAAAAAGGTTTTGAACACTCTATGAGGCCACAGTTTCAGTCAAATCATCATAAAACTTGCTCAGAATGATCATCTGGGCAATATCTCAGTTAAGTTCGAATATGGGTCATGTCAAATCAAAAAGTAGAGCAGTAGGTTATTTTGTCATAACTTTTGAACCGTTTGAGATATAGCCTTCATATTTGGCATGTAGGTTTTTTCTGACAAGGGCTTCCCACTCATAAATATTTGAACTGTGACCTACTTTATCATACCTTTTGAACCATATGAGACAGAGCCTTCATATTTGGCATGCATGTTCCTTGTGTCAAGGTTTTCTCAGCCATTCAAAACTTGTGACCCATGACCTTGACCTTTGACCTACTTTGTCATAACTTTTAAAGCATTTGAGATACAGCCTTCATATTTAGCATGTAGGATCCTTGCGACAATGTTGCTTAGATGATCCTCTTCGAAAAAGGCTAAAACAATCCCACTCAGATGAACAAAATGACCACTGTAGGTAAAAATAGAAAAATATTGGAAATTTGATTCTAACGGAAACTCCCCCTAAACCCTAGGGCCAATTTGATTCAAAGTTCCCAGGAATGTTGCCTAGGTTACTCCCTACCATATAAGCTAATATCACTCTGCTGATGAACAAGATGGCCACAAGAGCTAAAAATAGAATGTACTCGAGACAGTGACACACAGGTGAGCGAACCAGGGCCCTCTGGGTCCTCTTGTTTTGTGTACATGCTTGGATTATCAGTGGCAAACGGTCAACATATTGATTTAGCGAAAATTTTCGAACCGTTTTTAGCTCACCTGTCACGTAGTGACAAGGTGAGCTTTTGGGATCACTTTTTGTCCGTCGTCCGTGCGTGCGTGCGTGCATCCGTCCGTGCGTGCGTCCGTAAACTTTTCTTCAAATGACATCTCCTCCTAAACCGCTGATCAGATTTTGTCCAAACTTCACAGGAATGATCCTTAGGTGGTCCCCTTTAAAAGTTGTTCAAATGGTTCCGGTCCGTTGCACATATAGGTCACAGTAGCCAAAAATAGATTTTTTTCACCGAAAACTTAAAAAATCTTCTTCTCTGAAACCGCAAGGCCCAGGTCTTTGATATTTGGTATGAAGCTTCATCTAGTGGACCCCTACCAAGATTGTTCAAGTTATAGTGCTGGGGCCAAAAATGCCCCCGCACGGGGGCCCTTTGGTTTTACATGGGCTTATATAGGGAAAATCTTTAAAAATCTTCTTCTCTGAAACCGCAAGGCCCAGATCTTTGATATTTGATATGAAGCTTCATCTAGTGGACCCCTACCAAGATTGTTCAAATTATAGTGCTGGAGCTAAAAATGCCCCCGCACGGGGGCCCTTTGGTTTTACATGGGCTTATATAGGGAAAATCTTGAAAAATCTTCTCCTCTGAAACCGCAAGGCCCAGGTCTTTGATATTTGGTATGAAGCTTCATCTAGTGGACTCCTACCAAGATTGTTCAAATTATAGTGCTGGGGCCAAAAATGCCCCCGCACGGGGGCCCTTTGGTTTTACATAGGCTTATATAGGGAAAATCTTTAAAAATCTTCTTCTCTGAAACTGAAAGGCGCAGGTCTTTGATATTTGGTATGAAGCTTTATCTAGTGGACCCCTACCAAGATTGTTCAAATTATAGTGCTGAAGCTAAAAATGCCCCCGCCCCGGGGCCCTTTGGTTTTACATGGGCTTATATAGGGAAAATCTTGAAAAATCTTCTTCTCTGAAATGGCAAGGCCCAGGTCTTTGATATTTGGTATGAAGCTTCATCTAGTGGACCCCTACCAAGATTGTTCAAATTATAGTGCTGGTGCCAAAAATGCCCCCGCACCAGGGCCCTTTTGTTTCACATAGGCTTATATAGGGAAAATCTTGAAAAATCTTCTTCTCTGAAACTGCAAGGCCCAGGTCTTTGATATTTGGTATGAAGCTTCATCTTGTGGACCTCTACCAAGATTGTTCAAATTATAGCCCTGGGGCCAAAAATGCCCCCGCTCTGGGGCCCTTTGGTTTTACATAGACTTATATAGGGAAAATCTTGAAAAATCTTTTTCTCTGAAACTTCAAGGCTTAGGTCTTCGATATTTGTTATGAAGCTTCAGCTAGTGGACCTCTATAAAGATTTTCAAATTATAGCCCTGAGACCAAAAATGCCTCCGCCATGTGGCAGTTTGGTTTTACATAGACTTATATAGGGAAAATCTTTAAAAATCATCTTCTCTGAAACACAAGGCTTAGGTCTTTGATATTTGTTATGAAGCTTCAGCTAGTGGACCTCTACCAAGATTGTTCAAATTATAGCCCTGGGGCCAAAAATGCCCCTCTCAGGGGCCCTTTGGTTTAACATAGACTTATATAGGGAAAATCTTGTTTTACATAGACTTCTATATGCAGGGTAAACCTTTAAAATCATCTTCTCTGAAACCAGAAAGCCCAGGTCTTTCATATTCGATATGAAGCTTCATCTTGTGGACCTCTACCAAGATTGTTCAAATTTTAGCCCTGGGGCCAAAATTGACCCTGCCCGGGGCCCACTTGTTATGCTTTGGATCAGGTGAGCGAACCAGGGCCCTCTGGGCCCTCTTGTTTTTAAAATGTTATAGAATTATGGACCGATTTTTTAACCTTCTTCTGATGTCAAAATCGGTTTATGGACGGCAAATTCGGTCCAGAACCGGAAAACCGAAATTTTCTCGAGCCCTGCTCTTGTCATCGCAACTCCTCTTACAGTTTTGTACCGATCATTTTGAAACTTTGCATGTGGTTTCGACATAATTCTCAGAATATTATCTTTTCACTTTTTTGCACATTGTAAACTTAGCCATTTTTAGGCTTCAGTTGATATACGATAGGTACCTCTTGTCATCGCAACTCCTCTTACAGTTTTATATCGATCATTTTGAAACTTTGTGTGTGTTTTTGTTAAGGTATGAGGATGTGCATGTGGTTTGGACTTTATCTTCGGATCAATTTTTATCGCTTTTTCCACATTGTGAACATAGTCATTTTTAACCTTCAATTGATATATGATAGGCACCTCGTCATCGCAACTCCACTTACAGTTTTATACCAATCATTTTGAAACTTTGCATGTGCTTTTGCCATGGTATGTGGATGTGCATGTGATTTTGACATAATTCTCAGAATTTTTTTTTTCGCTTTTTGCGCATTGTGAACTTATTCATTTTTAGCTCGGCTGGTTTCGAAGAAAACGAGGAGGTATTGTCATAGCTGTGGCGTCGTCTGAGTCGTAGTCGTGCAAAAACTTGGACATTTTGTAATATCTGTCATAAGTGAAGATATTTACTTGAAACACGGATAAGTTGTTCATTATGAAAAGGGGAACTCCTATCAATAGGTGAGGTAACTCTCAAAATATTTTTGGCACAGTTATGCCCCTTTTTCGACTTAGAATTTTTGCAAAAACTTTGACATTTTGTAATATCTCTGTCATTACCGAACAGATTTACTTGAAACTCAGAATAGTTGTTCATTATGAAAAGGGGAACTCATACCAATAGGTGAGGTAACCCTCAAAATATTTTTGGCACAGTTTTGGCCCTTTTTCGACTTAGAATGTTTGTTAGAAAGAAACTGCAGCTGAGCGTTGGCACCCCCATGCGGTGCTCTTGTTAACCTTCAATTGATATACAGGAGGTACCTCTTTGTCACAAGTTTTATACTAATCATTTTGAAACTTTGCATGTATTTTTGCCATGGCATGAGGCTGTGCATGTGGTTTGGACTTAATTTTCGGATCAATTTTTGTCACTTTTTGTTGCACCTGCTTTAGCAGGAAGACATAGGCGTGCAAGTTTCCGTCCGTCCATCAGTGCATTTGTCCATCCGTCCCTCCGGTTGTTCGTACGTCTTTCCGTCAACATTTTACACTGGGTGTCTTGTCATCGCAACTCCTCCTACAGTTTCATACCGATTATTTTCAAATTTTGCGTGTGTTTTTGTCATGGAATGAGGATGCGCATGTGGTTTGGACTTTATCATTTTGTCACTTTTTCCACATTGCAAACTTAGTCATTTTTAACCTACAATTGATATATCATAGGTACCTCTTGTCATCGCAACTGCTCTTGCAGTTTTATACCGATCATTTTGAAACTTTGCATGTGTTTTTGCCATGGCATGAGGCCCTGCATGTGGTTTGGACTTAATCTTCGGATCAATTTTTGTCACTTTTTCCACATTGTGAACTTAGTCATTGTTAACCTTCAGTTGATATATGATAGGTACCTCGTCAGTGCAACTCCTCTCACAGATTTATACTAATCATTTTGAAACTTAGCTTGTGTTTTCTCCATGATATGAGGATGTTCATATGCTTTGGATATAATTCTTGGATCATTCTAGTTCATTTTTTCACATTGTGAAATTAGTCAGTTTTTTACCTCACATATATAGGCTATGAATTCTTCCAAAGCCCGTATTCATCTCTTCTGCCTGAAATAAACTTTAATTTTTTGTGTTGGGCAGGTGGGGAGCAGGTGCGACAGCAAATTCACCGAAGTTGAATTTCTGGTTCCACATTGTGAACGTAGTCATTGTTAACCTTCAGTTGATATATGATAGGTACCTCGCCATCACAACTCCTCTTACAGTTTTATTCTAATCATTTTGAAACTTAGCTTGTGTTTTCTCCATGATATGAGGATGTTCATATGCTTTGGATATAATTCTTGGATCATTTTAGTTCATTTGATTACATTGTGAACTTAGTCAGTTTTTTACCTCACATATATAGGCTATGGATTCTTCTCAAAGCCCCATATTCATTTCTTCTGCCTTAAATAAACTTTTATTTTTAACTCACCTGTCACGGATGGACAAGGTGAGCTTTTGGGATCACTTTTTGTACGTCATCCGTCGTGCGTGCGTGCGTCCGTAATCTTTTCTTGTGAACAAACTAGAGGTCACAGTTTTGGGCCAATCATCATCAAACTTGGCCAGAATGATCATCATGCCAATATCTCGGTCAAGTTCGAATATGGGTCATGTCAGGTCAAAAAGTAGGTCACTAGGTCAAATCATAGAAAAACCTTGTGGACACTCTTAGAGGCCACAGTTTTGATTCGATGGTCATCAATCTTGCTCAGAATGATCATCTTGACAATATCTCGGTCAAGTTTGAATACAGGTCATGTCGGGTCAAAAAGTAGGTCAGTAGGTCAAATCATAGAAAAACCTTGTGAACACTCTTAGAGGCCACAGTTTTGATCCGATGGTCATCAAACTTGCTCAGAATGATCGTCTGGACAATATCTCGGTCAGGTTCAAATATGGGTCATGTTGGGTCACAAAGTAGGTCAGTAGGTCAAATCATAGAAAAACCTTGTGAATACACTAGAGGCCACAGTTTTGGTCCGATAATTATCAAACTTGCTCAGAATGATTATCTTGACAATATCTCGGTCAAGTTTGAATATGGGTCATGTTGGGTAAAAAAGTAGGTCAATAGGTCAAATCAGAGAAAAACCTTGTGAACACTCCAGAGGCCAAAGTTTTGGTCAGATCGTCATCAAACTTGCTCAGAATGATCATCTTGACAATATCTCGGTCAAGTTTGAATACGGGTCATGTCGGGTCAAAAAGTAGGTCAGTAGGTCAAATCAAAGAAAAACCTTGTGAACACTCTAGAGGCCATAGTTTAAATCTGATGGTCATCAAACTTGCTTTGAATGATCATCTTGACAATATCTGGGTCAAGTTCCAATAGAGGTCATGTCGGGTCACAAAGTAGGTCAGTAGGTCAAATCATAGAAAAACCTTGTGAATACACTAGAGGCCACAGTTTTGGTCTGGTAATTATCAAACTTGCTCAGAATGATTATCTTGACAATATCTCGGTCATGTTCAAATATGGGTCATGTTGGGTCAAAAAGTAGGTCAGTAGGTCAAATCAGAGAAAAACCTTGTGAACACACTAGAGGCCACAGTTTGGTCCGATCTTCATCAAACTTGCCCAGAATGATTATCTTGACAATATCTCGGTCAAGTTTGAATATGGGTGTTGTCAGGTCAAAAAGTAGGTCAGAAGGTCAAATCATAGAAAAGCCTTCTGAACACACTTGAGGCCACAGGTTTGGTCCAATCATCATCAAACTTGCTTTGAATGATCATCTTGATTATATCTGGGTCAAGTTCGAATATGGGTCATGCCGGGTCACAAAGTAAGTCAGTAGGTCAAATCATAGAAAAACTTTGTGAATACACTAGAGGCCACAGTTTTGGTCCAATCATCATCAAACTTGCCCAGAATGATCATCTTGACAATGTCTCGGTCAAGTTCGAATATGGGTCATGTTGGGTCAAAAAGTAGGTCAGTAGGTCAAATCAGAGAAAAACCTTGTGAACACACTAGAGGCCACAGTTTTTTGTCCGATCATCATCAGACTTGCTCAGAATGATCATCTTGACAATATCTAGGTCAAGTTTGAATATTGGTCATGTCGGGTCAAAAAGTAGGTCAGCAGGTCAAAACGTTTTGAAAACTCTTAAGAGGCCACAGTTTTAGTCAGATCATCATAAAACTTGCTCTGGATGATCATCTGGACAATATCTCAGTTAAGGTCGAATATGGGTCATGTCAAATCAAAATGTAGATCAGAAGGTTATTTTGTCGTAACTTTTGAACCGTTTGAGATAAAGCCTTCGTATTTGGCATGTAGGTTCCTTGTGACAACGGCTTCCCTCTCATATAAAGATTTGACCTGTGACCTTGACCTGTGACCTACTTTATCATAACTTTCGAACCATATGAGATAGAGATTTCATATTTGGCATGTATGTTCCTTGTGACAAGGTTTTCTGAACCATTCAAAACTTTTGACCTATGATCTTGACCTATGACCTACTTTGTCATAACTTTTGAAGCATTTGCGATACAGCGACAAGGGCTTCCTATTCATACATGAAAATGATCTGTGACCTTTACCTTGACATTTGACATATTTTATTATAACTTTTGAAGCATTTGAGATAGGGCCTTCATATTTGGCATGTAGTTTCCTTGTGACAAGGGCTTCCTATTCATACAAAAATGATTTGTGATTTTGACCTTGACATGTGACCTACTTTATCATAACTTTTGAACTATTTTAGATAGAGCCTTCATATTTGGCATGTATGTTCCTTGTTGCAAGGGCTTTCCAGCTATACAAAAATTTTGACCTGTGACCTTGACCTTTGATCTTCTTTCTCATAACTTTTGAACCGTTTAAGATAGGGCCTTCATATTTGGCATGTAGGTACCTTGTGTCAAGGGTTTCCCACCCATGCAAAGTTTTTGACCTGTGACCGGTCATTGCCCATATTTGGTAAAAACCTTTAAAAATCTTCTTCTCAGGAACCGAGTGGCCGATGACCTTGAAACTTGGTATCAAGCATCGGGGACTTGGGGGGCCCTTCCATGTTTTTAAATGATGACCTTTGGTTGACCTTGACCTGCTTTACGGCAAGGTCAAATTTGGTTACTCAGACATTTGTATGGAAAAAAGGCACAACAGTGGATTTTTTTTAAATGCATGGTAGCTTGTGGCATCAGAAATGATATTTGCAATCAGCTGAATCCAAGTTTATTAATTCCATAGGTCAAGGTCATTTACTGACCTTTATCCTGAAGGCTCAGATTAAGTATTTTTATACCCCGTATTTTATAGGAGGGCATATAGTTTTTTGTAGGAGGGCATATAGTTTTTGCACTGTCTGTTTGTTTGTGGGTTTGAGATAGGGTTGATGAGTTAGGAGGCCTTCATGCGGACTGAACAAATTATTTGTCTAAATCGCGACGGATGTAAGGGCGAGGATTGTGGCCACTAAAAATCGATTTAAGCCCCCCAGTGGAAATCTTTCACTGACCGTTCCAAGGCGGCTCTTCTGTGGCGATTTATTTATGTTGTTGTTTGTTACTTACTGTGTGTATCACTTGTGTCTTTTAATTTTGGATGGCCATATGGCCATTTTGTGGGAAAGTAACTGTCCTTATGACCTTCCTTTGTTTAGGTTTCCATTATGGTCTGGTCGCTTAACGTTTGTATTTCTTTCCCTTTGGTGTCTTTTATGGGTGGAGTAAGTTAATTGTATCAATTCCTGATCTTTGTTTTACTTCTACTTTAAAAAGTCTGGAGAAGCCCGGGATCGATCCTGCTACCCCTGGTTTACAAGGCAAGTAGCATGACCATTTCACCATGAAGGCTTCTTAACTTCATTGGAATGTTGTGTAGATGACCCTCTAGGAAAATAGCATAAAGGATTAACAAATGGTCACAAGAGCTAAAAATAGAAAAACATTGTAAATTTGCTTCAAATGCGAACTCCTTCTAAACCCTTGGGCCAATTTAAAACTTCACAGGAATGTTGCCTAGCTGACCCCCTACCAAAATGGTTAAAACTCGTTCCGCTCCAATGAACAAGATGGTTGCCAGAGCTAAAAATAAAAAAAAATCTTCAAACGACAATTTCTCCTGTACCCTTGGGTCAATTTCATTCAAACTTCGAAGTAATGTCGCTTAGATGACCCTCTACCAAAAAAGGCTTAAACCATCCCACTCCGATGAACAAAATGGCCACCAGAGCTGAAAATGGAAAAATATTGTAAATTTGATTCAAACGTGAACTCCTCCTCAACCCTAAGACCAATTTGATTCAAACTTCACAGGAATGTTGCCTAGGTAACTCCCTACCAAATAAGCTAAAATCACTCTGCTGATGAACAAGATGGCCACCAGAGCTAAAAATAGAATGTACTCGAGACAGTGACACACAGGTGAGCGAACCAGGACCCTCTGGGCCCTCTTGTTTGTGTTGGGCAGGCGGGGAGCAGGTGCGACATCAACTTCACCGAAGTTGAATTTCTGGTATTACCCATCATACTCCTTTCTGAGATTCTTTATAATGGCAATTTCTTTATAATGGCACAATAATAGGGAACAAATACTGTCGTAATAACTTGTAATCTAATACTTCACGGAACAAATGTTGTACATATTTGTTAGAATCGCCTCACCGAGGCGATTCTAACAAATATCTATAACATTTTTTTTCTTGGAGTAATGATGGGGAAAAGGCATTTTATTACCTATCATACTCCTACATGTATCAGGGATTCTTTATAACGGCTAATTCTTTATAATGTCATAATAATAGGGAACAAATACTGTCGTGATAAGGAGGGTCCACTGTATAATCATTCGTGGCTCTGAAGCTGGCCTGGTTGCTCAGTCTGATGCGTTCCTAACAAGAGTCTCAAATAAGGCTGACACGATTAATCTTATAATTGATTAATCGATCGATAAATTCCACAAAAATGATTATCATTTCTGATTTGCTTTTAATCGATTACTTAATAGGTACAATTTACTACCCAAAATTATGCCTAAAATAGCTGAATGAGTGGCAAACAGTGCAGACCCTGATAAGACGCCGCATTATGCGGCGTCTCATCTGGGTCTACACTGTTTGCTCAGGCCTGTCTGTTCAAATATACATATGGTAAAGTGCAACATACGGTAAGAGTCATGCTCAGACAGAAAGACAGACAGGTAAAATAATGACAAAAACATTAGCGATTACTAATCGATTATCGATCGCAATGACAGGACTGATAATCGATTATTATACCCCCGCAAACGAAGTTTGAAGGGGGTATATAGGAGTCAGCTTGTCGTCTGTCGTCTGTCGTCTGTCGTCGGTCCGTTACAAAAAACTTTAACATTGCTCATAACTTCCTTATTCTTTGACCGATTTCTTTAATATTCACACACCACACACCTTGCCATTAGTACTTAAGATTGATATACACAAACCTGACCTTGACCTTTACGTTGACCTTCCTCAAGGTCAAATACTTGTAAAAATTTGTCTGACAATGCATGCGGGGGTATAATTGGCGCCCATTAGGCGGCAGCTCTAGTCTTTTCAGCTCCGATTAGCCAGCCCTAGTCTCAAAGTCCCTGCAAATCTGACTTTGGAGAAATAGTTTGAGCTGCATGCTGCTTCTGAGTAGAGCTAAAACTGACTGAACTTGGGTACTGGGAAACGGCAAAGGAGGTCTAAGCCTGCCCAGGTGAAGTGATACGAGTGACACATCTCCTTAAACCCTAGTGGTGTCTTATGGCGGTAGGGCTTGAGATGTTATTTCAGCTCAGTGTCGGGTAGAAAGCCCTCAACATTGGAAGCAACGTCTCCAAAATAACCAGGGACGTTAAACTTCTTCACAAACAAACTAAAGTTTGGAAGTTTGATATACAGACAGGAGGTATTTTACATTCTAATGCACTTGTATATGTAACAAGACATCTGATTGGATAACATAAAAAATATTATCATTACAAAAACAAGCCTATACAAATACATTTTAAACTTTACTGCCAAAAATACAAAAATTTTAAGATGAAAAATTGTGGGATTTTTTTTATTTCTGCTGAAATAATTCAGCAGAAATAAGTAAAATAAGGTCCACCCCTGTCAACCGGCCAGTTTTACTATATAAAAGTGGGGCACAAGGGGGTCAAAACTATACAGGCGTGTTTTCATGATGCCAATATACTGTCGGAAACACAATGTCAGGGAGGATCTTACATGAGTGTTCATGTATTATTGAATTTTTTAAACGAATTGAGAAAAGGGATAAAATGCAAGTCTTTGCCGAGCATTTTATGCCTTTTCCTCAACAAGTTTAATAAATTATTGGTTTAGAGGATGTATTGTTGAATTTATTAAATGAGTTGAGAAAAAAGGATAAAATGCGAGGATTTGCCAAGGAATACATGAGCACGAATGCAAGATTCTGTTTATCATATGACATTTACAACACATATATTCACGATTTTTGTGTATAACAAGATGTGTTTGTGCAACACTGATGCCCCCGGACAGCGCATGTTAAATATGAAAGCAGTATAACTAAGCAATCAAAAGGTATGGCCAATGTTCAAGTCTTAAAAAAGTAGGTCAAGGTCACAAGGTAAAAAATTATGGGATTGTTGAAAAGGTCTTGTGACATAGTATGCACATGTGAAATATGAAAGCCCTATCACTTACCAATTGAAAGTTATGGCCAATGTTGATGACAATGTTTCTCTAAAAATAGCCATAGTGACCTTGACCGCGAAAGTAGATCTTGCTCAAGATATTATCATAAGCATCTTTTGTGTGAAGTTATATTAAAATGTGTTAATAAATGTAAGCGGTAGAGCGATGACAAAGTTTTTCCAAAAATAGCCACAGTGACCTTGACCTTGAGGTCATGACCTTGAAAGTCAAAGCAACTCGAGATGTCATTATAAGAAACATTGGTGTGAAGTTCTATTAAAATCCATCAATAAATGTAGGTGCTAGAGCGATGGCAATGTTTTTATAAAAATAGCCACAGTGACCTTGATCTTGAAAGTCAAAATCGCTCGAGATATTGTCATAAGGAACATTTATGTGAAGTTATATTGAAATCAGTGAAGAAATGTAGTCGCTAGAGCGATGACAAAGTTTTTTCTAAAAATATCCACAGTGACCTTGAACTTGAAAGTCGAAATCGCTTGCGATATTGTCATAAGGAACGTTTGTGTGAAGTTATATTGAAATCGGTGAAGAAATGTAAGCGCTAGAGCGATGACAAAGTTTTTCTAAAAATAGCCACAGTGACCTTGACCTTGAAAGTCGAAATCGCTTGAGATATTGTCATAATGAACATTTGTGTGAAGTTATATTGAAATCGGTGAAGAAATGTAAGCGCTAGAGCGATGACAAAGTTTTTCTAAAAATAGCCACAGTGACCTTGACATTGAAAGTGGAACTCGTTAGAGATATTGTCATAAGGAACATTTGTGTGAAGTCATATTGAAATCGGTGAAGAAATGTAAGCGCTAGAGCGATGACAAAGTTTTTCAAAAAATAGCCACAGTGACCTTGACCTTGAGGCCATGACCTTGAAAGTCGAATTCGCTCAAGATATTTGTATAAGGAACATTTGTGTGAAGTTATATTGAAATTGGTGAAAAAATGTAGGCGCTAGTGCGATGACAAAGTTTTTCTAAAAATAGACACATTGACCTTGAGGTCATGACCTTGAAAGTCGAACTCGCTCGAGATATTGTCATAAGGAACATTTGTGTGAAGTTATATTGAAATCAGTAAAGAAATGTTGGCGCTAGAGCGATGACAAAGTTTTTCTAAAAATAGCCACAGTGACCTTGACCTTGAGGGGGGGGGGGGTGTCTGGATGGACAAAAATTATGGTACCACTAGAAAGGTCTTGTGACAAGGAGTGCACGTGTGAAATATGAAAGCCCTACTACTTACCAATCGAAAGTTTATAAAAGTAGGTCAAATGTCAAGGTCAAGGTCACGAGGTCAAAAATTATTGTACGACTAGAAAGGTCTTGTGACAAGGAGTGCACATGTGAAATATGAAAGCCCTACCACTTACCAATCGAAAGTTATGGCCAATGTTAAAGTTTCTAAAAAGTAGGTCAAACATCACGGTCAAGGTCACAAGGTCAAAAATTATGGTACCACTAGAAAGGTCTTGTGACAAGGAATGCACATGTGGAATATGAAAGCCCTATCACTTACCAATCGAAAGTTATGGCCAATGTTAATGTTTTTAAAAATTTTGTAAAAAATAGGTCAAAGGTCAAGTTCAAGGTTACAAGATCAAAAATTATGGTACCACTGGAAAGGTCGTGTGATAAGGTATACACATGTGAAATATGAAAGCTCTATCTATTACCATTCAAAAGTTATGCTCAATGTTAAGGTTTTTGTAGACAGACAAACGGCCAAACGGACAAACAGACAAACGGACAAACAGACAGACAGACCAAAAACTATATGCCCCCAAATCTCTTAGATTCTGGGGGCATAAAAATGTCAATATTCCGCATTAGTAAATGCGACGTCGTTAATAATGTCATACATGTAACGTTACAGGGCGTATTTAACTAAGTTGCATATTTAATCATCATGATTATCGTATTTATTACATGGCATTATTACATTCTCAAACAGGAAGTCATATGATAAACTTTGTTTGTTTGTTTGTTTGATTTAAGGTTTAACGTCCCCATCAACACAGTATAGGTCATTTTGGAGACTTTGCTTCCAATTTTGTGGGACTATTACCTGACATTGAGATGAAATGACATCTCAAGCCCTGTCGCCCAATGAAACCTACAGGGTTTATAAACATGGACGGCCATGATAAACTAGAATTGCGCAGTCGATGGCATGCCATCGCTTATCCTCATACCACTACATAATCTACACATCATGCCGTTCGCTTTGAAATGTTACACGACCATGTTCAGGAAATTTTGATTTGTGATCCCCCACCCCCCTCTCCCCTAATTGTCATTTGGGGAGGTAAATCATCCATTTTAAGGTCGCAAATTCCGTTTTAGGCTCTGCTGACCTGTCCAGTAAAATGCAATTTCTGACCATAAAACTGCAGATTTAGGGCAATTTAGATTTAGGACGGTATAACTCCCGTCAGTACGAATATCAACAACAATGCGATTGACATGAAAAATATATATGGCACTATTTGGCGCTTGGCAACTTTTTAGGCAGACTACATGAAAATCAGTCATATAGCGGCCTACTGTATGGCAAATAATTTTCCCACAAACCACGCATGAATATATCTCATGATATATGCACGCTTGGTGCGTGGCGCTACATATTTTGCCTACCATATTTCATCTAAAATACTTCAGTCGCGCTGCTTTGCCATATACCTTCTAAACATAATTTAGAAGTGCATAAGCACTTGATAGGCTCGTAACAAAGTCAACCATCTATGCATATTAAACCCTATTGGTTTCATTGGGTGGCAGGGCTTGAGATGTCATTTCATCTCAGTGCCTGGTAAAAGTCTCACAAAATTGGAAACAATGTCTCCAAAATTACCTAAATAGTGTTGACAGAGACATTAACTTCAATTCAAAAAAACAAAACAGGACTGTGAAAATATTTTTTTGGCTTGCCGAACGACAAGTACAAATGACCTAAATAGTGTTGACAGGGACATTAATTTTCACTTTAAACAAATAAAACTATCAGAGCAGTGAACATTAACCCTTGTCCTGCTGAGCCCGATATGTCTTATCTTTCAAACAATGAAGATCCAGATAAGATGGCTTCTCAGGATCTTCATTGTTTGTCATTCCAGTTTATGAATTTGTCACAATAATTCGCATCAAGTAATCTGATTGGTTGATAATCAGTAGTGGGTGTGGCATATTTAAATATTCAGCAGGACAAGGGTTAAGATGCTGATCAAACTCCACAGATGTGCAGACCGATCTGCTCCTTTGTTTTTTTCACAAGGCAAAAACTGGTTTTCCCACGATGTGTCTGCATTCTCCAATATCAGATGGCCGACCAAGACTTTTTGATTTGATTTGAGGTTTAACGTCCCCGTCAACACTGTAAAGGCCATTTTGGAGACGTTGCTACCAGTTTTGCAGGACTTTTACCCGACATTGAGATGAAATGACATCTCAAGACTTGTCGCCCAAATGAAACCAATAGGGTTTATTAGCATGGACGGTCCGCCTCGCACCGCGGTTTCTGGACAGGCTTAGATCCTCTAATCGGTTAACCAGTACTAGTGTGCGGGCCGGATTCAGCTCTGCGTGGAAGCATCATGCAGCCCATATATTTCTTCAAGCCCCTATGGGCGGGGCTTCCGACCAAGACAACTGTAATGATCCTAATAGTATTGGGATAGATAGGCCTGAGCAAGCAGTGGAGACCGAGATCAGACTGCTCCTGAAGGAGCAGTCTGATCAGGGTCTCCACTGCTTGGCATTCCGTTTCCACTTGGACTCGATGCTGGATAATGAAACTAATTTCTTAAAACTTTAGTATAATTACAGCAAGTCCTCAAGGTGTCCAATACTCGATCTTGAAACCAGTTTCTCAAAACTTAGGATAATTACAGCAAGTCCTCAAGGTAACCAATGCTGGATTGTGAAACTAATTTTTTAAAACTTTAGGATAATTACAGCAAGTCCTCAAGTTGTCCGAATTTTTTAGGGTTTTTACGGTAAAATATTATTTTCTGTTTGCAGTTATGAAACAGTGGATAGTGAAAATGGTCTACGAGAAAGACTGGAGGGAATTACACATCTTGTTGAACACCCCACACAAATGCAACCTCCAGGTATGTCAAAGTATTGAATGTTTTTCAACATCCCTCACTTCCCTTACAAATACACATAGAACCTTCACAGAAGTTATCACACAACTGTTTGAACATCCCGCACAAGTATGTCATAGTATCAGACATGTTTTTGAACATTCCTTATACCCCTCTGTTTTGTTTGAATTAGGGTATAACGTCCCTGTCAGCACTATTTAGGTTATTTTGGAGACGTTGCTTCCAATTTTGTGGGAGTTTTACCTGACATTAAGGTGAAATGACATCTCAAGCCCTGCCGCCCAATGAAGCCAGAAGGCTAAAATGCATTGGACGATTAGACTCACACCGCTTTCCCTGGGCAGGCTTAGTCCTTCTAAGTGGTTTACCAGTACTCATGTGTGGTCAGATTCAGCTCTGCGTGGAAGCACCATGCAGCCCAATCTATTTCTCCAAGCCTCTCCTTATACCCCTGACATAATTATTACATCATCATCATAACACCATTTGTTGTTACACTGTTTTGGATATAACTCTGTTTCAAGATCCATCACAAAAAAAAATTAGATTATAGATAAATGGTCATTTTTATGCCCTGCCATTAAATAAATGGCGGGGCATAAAAATGACCATTTATCTATTATCTATTATGTATTACCCTCCGAAGTTTTGAGTGTCCGTTGGTCCGTCCGTCAGTCAGTGCCTCATAGTTCCGTGTCCGCTCCATAACTCTGATACCGTTTGAGATATTTTCATGAAAATTCACAGATATGTAAAGCACTATCAGACAACGTGCAGAACATAATTTTATAAACTGTAACTCTGATTTTCCTACTTTTGGAGTTGTTGCCCTTTGAACATTGAATATAGCTATTTCTATCATAGTTTCGTGTCCGCTCCATAACTTCGAAACAATTTGAGATATTTCCATGAAATTTCAGAGATATGTATAGCACCATGAGACGATGTGCAGGACATATGACCCGCAGCTCAGATTTTCCTACTTTTGGAATTATTGCCCTTTGAATATAGCTGTTGCTATCAGTTTCCTGTCCACTCCATAACTCTGATTCCATTTGAGATATTTTCACGAAACTTCACAGATATGTAGAGCAGCCTGAGACGATATGTAGAACATATGAACCATAACTCTGATTTTCCTAATTTTGGAGTAATTGCCCTTTGAACTTTGAATAAAGCTGTTGCTATCAGTTTCGTGTTGGCTCCATAACTTCGATACCGTATGATTTGAGATATTTCCATGAAACTTCACATATGTTGAGCACTATCGGAAGACGCACACATTATATGAACCGTAACTGATTTTCCTACTTTCGGAGTTATTGCCCTTTGAACATTGAACATAGCCATTTCTATCGTAGTTTTGTGTCTGCTCCATAACTTCGATATCATTTGAGATATTTCCATGAAACTTCACTGATATGTAGAACACCATGAGACAACGTGCAGAACATATGAACTATAACTCTGATTTTCCTTGTTTTTGTTTCACTGTGATATGGCACTTGCTTGATGTAATTGTAGTGGCGGGGGCATCATGCAGTGCTTGCAGTTTTATTCTATATAATCTACACATTTTTGTTTGGATGTAACACGGTTGTTTAACAAACACAGTTTCTGCTTTGAGCCCCATTAATAGTGTTATAAAGAGGTTGTGGTGTACACGTAGAACCTTCATACCAGCCTCCTAGCAAAACCTATAAAACCTATAATAACCTATAATTTTGTGCCAAACCTATATAGAGGATCTTACATGAGTGCTCATGTATTATTGGATTTATTAAACGAGTTGAGGAAAAGGGATAAAATGCGAGGCTTTGCCGAGCATTTTATACCTTTTCCTCAACGAGTTTAATAAATTCAATAATGCATGAGCACTCATGCAAGATTCTATTTATCATATGGCATTTAAAACGCATTTTATTCGCAATTGTTTACAAAAATGTCAATATTCCGCCATTAGTAAACGCGACGTCGTTAAGGACGTCGTTCATGTAACGTTACGGAACGTATCTAGCTAATTTGATTCACTAGTGGATTATCGAAAATAATGCATGGCGTTATTACACTCTCAGACGCGACATCATATGATAAAAAACCTTTATTTTGTTCATAAAACCTATAAAAAGCCTGTATTTTCATGAAAAACCTATATTTTTCACTTTTTGAACCTTCTTGCGACTCAACCCTAACTTTTCTTCAAAATGCACTATTATTTTTTTACTTTTTAGTCCCATAAAAAGTGATGAAAACTGTCAAGAAATTGTATTTTTTTCCTCGCTCGCTTCACTTGGTCGGAATTTGTAAAACTTAGATCATATTTATCGGCACAAAAATTCATCAAATATTTTTTCTTCAGTTTTAAATCTTTATGTAAGTTTGGAAGACTCTTTTTAACCTGTATTTTTATTGAAAAACCTGTAAATAACCTATATTTTGAGTAAGAAGAACCTATATAAAAACCTATATTTTCAAAGTGGGCCACTAGGAGGCCTGTTCATAGAAGTTCATTTGACTTGAAAATCAGGATCTACACTGTTTGCCATCCAGTTTGCAAACTTGAATGGATACCATTAAATCAAGTGTTTCAATAGGTTGATCATCTTCATTAACCCTTTTTGTACCAAATGGAATCTTCCTCCTTATATATAGCACATGTTTATTTCAAAGTGTAGGGGTGTCAGTTGGTGTTTTTTTGTGTAATTGGCAAACAGTGCAGGCCAAGATCAGATGCCACAGAATGCGGTGTCTGATCAGGGCCTACACTGTTTGCAAAAAGTTACCGAGGTAAGCAGCCTCCAGGTATGTTGTAGATACACATGTTGAACATCCCATATAAATACATGTAATATCGGCACAGAAGTTCTCTTGAATTACACATGTTATTGAACATCCCTCAGAAATGTTGTCTCCAGGTATGCTGTTGGAGCATACATGTTGTTGACGGCCCCAGCCCATCAGGGCTTGGAGAAATAGATTGGGCTGCATCGTGCGTCTATTCAGAGCTGAAACTGACCACACAGTGGTGAACTCAGGAGCAAATCTTTCTTTTAACCCTTGTTCTGCTGAATATTTAAATATGCCACACCCACTACTGATTATCAACCAATCAGATTACTTGATGCAAATTATTGCAACAATTTCATAAAGTGAATGACAAACAATGCAGATCCAGATCAGATGGCTTCTTCAGATGGCTTTTTTTCATTGTTTGAAAGATTATAAGAATCTTATATGGGTGTGAGGGATGGATGGAAAAATCCGTCCCGAGGGTCACTGTCCGGCATCCCGAGGCTTGCCGAGTGATGCCGGACAGTGATCCCGAGGGACGGATTTTTCTATCCACCCTCACACCCATATAGGATTCTTTTTCTTGCATACCTTCCATTTCTATTGCAAATTTTTAATGCTGCTGTCACTTCGGTTACCGACGTCCGCCATTTTGTGATGACACAACAGGAATGTTTAGTGACGTCACGCATGACGCCGCCGCGCATGAGGTTGTATTCGATTTGGGGCTGGAACACCAGGGTCAGAACATTAATTTCTAACCCAGGGTAAAATCACGGATTTGCTTGTCTGGTGTGCAAGAAAAGACATATCCGGGCTCAGCAGGACAATAGGTAAGAGTAGACCCCTTTTTCAATGAGACAGAGCTTATAGAAAAGTGATCAAGAAGTCCCGAAAGTTGTCTCCCTTTGAAAAATGGCGGAAAAAATCTTCCAGGTGTTCCCATTCCCCTTAAGACCAGCTAAAAATGAGACAAATTATGTTTTTAGTTTTCCATCATTTCGTGTCCACAAGTATCAGACCACTTTTGGGACTGTTCAAAAGTGGTCTTTAAGACCATTTTTGAATGGTTCCAAAGGTGGTCTTAATGTAGGAATTTTACTGTAATTTAGGAAAAAGATGATTTATGGGATCCATGTTTAAACTGTTATATCCAATAATGTGTTAAAACAAATCATAGCAACAGATATGGTTCGTATTTTGTGAAAATTAAAGGATAGTTTTTGTCAGTTCTCCATAAAATCCTTTGTTGTGGGTATTCATTAGAGCAAAGGATTATACAACAAAGGATTATACAGAGAAATAAGAAAACTATCCTTCAATTATCATAAGCTGGAACCGGCCCCGATAGCTCAGTTGGTAAAGTGTCCGCTCCTGGGAACAGGAGGTCACGGGTTCGATCCCGGGCCGAGACATACCAAAGTCGTTAAAAATGGTACTAGCTGCTCCTCGCTTGGCACTCCGATTTTTGGGGTAGAGCTAGGACTGGTCGACTCAGTGTCAGGATAATGTGACTGGGACATGATACTTCAGTGAGGCAGCACTATAAAAGTGAGCATTGAGCTCCCTGTCGCAACCAGACACCGTCGTGATATGACTGAAAAATTGTTGAAAGCGACGTTAAACCCGAATTCACACACACACACACACACATCATAAACGGAAGGATGGTTTTTGTCAGTTCTCCATAAAATCCTATGTTGTGGGTATTCATTAGAACCGCCTCGGAGAGGCCGTTCTAATGAATACCCACAACAAAGGATTATACGGAGAAATAAGGAAAACTATCCTTCAGTTATCATAAACTGAAGGATAGTTTTTGTCAGTTCTCCATAAATACCTATGTTGTGGGGATTCATTAGAACTGCCTTGGTTAGACGGTTCTAATGAATACCCACAACAAAGGATTATACGGAGTAAAAAGGAAAACTATCCTTCAATTATCATAAAATACCAGTGGGTATTTTGTGAAAATAAAAGGATAGTTTTTGTCAGTTCTCCATAAAAACCTATGTTGTGGGTATTCATTAGAACCGCCTCGGCAAGGCAGTTCTAATGAATACCCACAACAAAGGATTATACGGAGAAATAAGGAAAACTATCCTTCAGTTATCATAAAATGCCAGTGGGTATTTTGTGAAAATAAAAGGATAGTTTTTATCAGTTCTCCATAAAAACCTTTGTTGTGGGTATTCATTAGAACGGCCTCAGAGAGGCCATTCTAATGAATACCCACAACAAAAATTTATACGGAGAAATAAGGAAAACTATCCTTCAGTTATCATAAATCCTTCAGTTATCATAAACTGAAGGATAGTTTTTGTCAGTTCTCCATAAATACCTATGTTGTGGGTATTCATTAGAAATGCCTTGGTTAGACTGTTCTAATGAATACCCACAACAAAGGATTATACAGAAATAAGGAAAACTGTCCTTCAATTATCATAAAATACCAGTGGGTATTTTGTGAAAATAAAAGGATAGTTTTTGTCAGTTCTCCATAAAAACCTTTGTTGTGGGTATTCATTAGAACGGCCTCAGAGAGGCCGTTCTAATGAATACCCACAACAAAGATTTATACGGAGAAATAAGGAAAACTATCCTTCAGTTATCATAAATCCTTCAGTTATCATAAACTGAAGGATAGTTTTTGTCAGTTCTCCATAAATACCTATGTTGTGGGTATTCATTAGAAATGCCTTGGTTAGACTGTTCTAATGAATACCCACAACAAAGGATTATACAGAAATAAGGAAAACTGTCCTTCAATTATCATAAAATACCAGTGGGTATTTTGTGAAAATAAAAGGATAGTTTTTGTCAGTTCTCCATAAAAACCTTTGTTGTGGGTATTCATTAGAACCACCTCGGCGAGGTGGTTCTAATGAATACCCACAACAAAGATTTATGTGGAGAAATAAGGAAAACTATCCTTCAGTTATCACAAAATACCCACCTTATCGGTTGCTCTGACTTTGTTTGATTTGAGGTTTAACATCCCGGTCAACACTGTAAAGATCATTTTGAAGACGTTGCTTCCAATTTTGTGGGACTTTTACTGGTTATTGAGATAAAATGACAAGTCAAGCCCTGCAGTCCAATGAAACCAATAGTGTTTATATGCATGGACGGGCCCGCCCCGCTCTGCTTGGGCAGGCTTAGATCCTCTAAGCGGTTACCAGTACTCGTGTGCGGTCGGTTTCAGCTCTGCGTGGAGGCATCATGCAGCCCATATATTTATTCAAGCCCCTATGGGCGGGGGCCGGAAATATCTGGGATGATGTATGGATTGTTATCGACATAAAATGGTGATAACTGAAGACAGATCAACATGGATGTACTAAAAGAAAAATAAATGATGGAAAGATGTCATCTGAAACCTCTTCATCATTTATGTTTCTTTTCACTTGCTTATAATACAGATATCACAATGGTAGTTATGGGAAAAATAAATTTTGAAATAAATAAATACACCAGAAGAGAAATTCCTATTTTTACATCTGATTTTTTGCTATTGAGTTAACTCTGTTTAATAGAGGGAATTTAGATTTGGTAAGGTTGCTGCTGGCTGGAGGAGAGAGGTGGCTGCTGAGCAGAGGTAAAATATATACATGTAGTAAAATGCTGTGGGAGAAATTATTGTGACTGCTGAAGAGAGGTGGCTGCTTAATGGAGGTGGCCATTAGTGGCGGTTTTACTGTATTACTTAACTTTTTTGTCAAAACTTTATAGCACAGCCCACGAAAGAAACAGCTGTTCCAGTCTACCTCACGGCAAAAGAACACCGAAAATTACGTCGGCAGAATCGTGCGGAAAGGGATAAAGAAGACCAGGAGAAGATAAGACTCGGTTTAAAAGCGCCGCCAGAACCGAAAGGTAAAAAATGACCGTCATTTGAGCCTTGCCATTAGAAAAACTGTCTTCATCACGAAAACACACCTGTATAATTTTTACCCCCTTGAACCCCACTTTTATATAGTAAAACAGGGGTTTACAGGAGTATACCATATTTTTCTTATTTCTTCTCTAAAATATAGATAGTGGGTACTTGTTAGAACCGCCTCATTGAGGCGGTTCTAACAAGTACCCACAATTTATATTTTGAGCAGAAATAAGAAATATTTTACAATTTTTTACCTTAAAGTTTTCGTGTTTTTTTTTTTTTTTTGGCTGTAAAGTTTACAATGTATTTGTATAGGCATGTTTTCGTATTGGAGGTTTGGAACTTGGTGAATGTATTTGTATAGGCGTGTTTTCGTAACGGGGGTTTGGACTTGGTTAGACCTGAACTGGCCTGCTGAGCCTACACAGATCAGTAAGGCTCTTGAAATTTTGAACATATAAGCTACAGGTATTGTAAAACCTAAGCTTTCAGAAGGACTAAACCTCCACAGGGAAGGTGGTGTGAGTCAGACTGTCCAATGCATATAAGCTTTTTGGTTTCATTCGGTGGCAGGGCTTGTGATGTCATTTAATCTCCTTGTCAGGTAAAAGTCCCACAAAATTGGAAGCAGCACTTCTAAAATGACCTAATTAGTGTTGACGGGGATGTTTAACCTAAATTCAAATAAACAAAAACTAAGGTTACAATCGGAATCCCAACAAAAGCAGGCTGGCCGGTGTGTGTGTTGGAGAGGTGTGTGTGTGTGGGGGGGGGGGGTGGGGTTACAGCCCTTTCAAGATTATTTCATTTATTTTGAGTCAGTCATTAACCCTTTTTGTTCCAAATGGAATCTTCCTCCTTATATATAGCAGGATTCCATTTTAAATATTAGGGGTGTCAGGTTGTGTTTTCTTCAAAATTATTCGGGAAATGTCTTATCTTTTTGCAAATAGTGTGCGGCGTCTGATCTGGGCCTGCACTGTTTGCCAGGCTACCCGTTTTGGGGTTTCCGGTACAAAATGGGTTAGCGCAGATTTGTTTGCAATTTAAGAGGTTTCAGATTTTATTTATTTGTTGTTATTTTTACAAAAACTGGAAAAGTGGAATTTGAGCTGGCCTTGGAAGCTAAGCTGGGCATGCATCTGAATTCTCTACCTTCCCATCATGAAAACACGCCTATATAATTTTGACCCCCTCGAACCCCACTTTTATATAGTAAAACTGGGGTTTACAGGGGTAAACCTTATTTTCTTATTTCTGCTCTAAAATATAGATTGTGGGTACTCGTTAGAACCACCTCAATGAGGTGGTTTTAACGAGTACCGACAATCTATATTTTGAGCGGAAATAAGAAAAAATATCATATTTTTTCATCATAAAATGTTCATTCTTTCGGCGATAAAGATTACAATTTATTTGTATAGGCGTGTTTTAGTAATGCACAGATGACATTCTTTCATGGAGATTCAGGCCCCGGCCCAATCAGGGCTTGAAGAAATAGATGGGCTGCATCATGCTTCCACGCAGAGCTGAAACGGACCGTACGTAGGACTGGTAAACTGCTTAGAGGATCTAAGCCTGCCCAGGCAATGCGGTGCGAGTCGGCCCCGTCCATGCTTATAACCCTTATTGGTTTATAAGGCTACAGGGCTTGGGATGTCATTTCATCTCCATGTCAGGTAAAAGTCATACAGAATTGGAAGCGACGTCTCCAAAATGACCTGTACAGTGTTGACGGGGATGTTAAACCTCAAATCGATAAAAAAAAATCAATAAATTCATGGAGATTGATCTCAAAATATTTTCTGTGGTCTCAATTCCTTTCACTGATTCAATATGGGCAGTTATAAGTTTCAGTTGAAAGAATGTGCACTGTATTTGTAAACCACTTTGTATAAGCTTGCCCAGGAAATGTTTGTTTAGGTAACAGACCACCAAAATTGTGTTGACTGGGTCATTATTCTCCTAATCAAACAACTAGTGTATCTCATCTTTGCCACAGACATAGGGTCATAAAATTCTTGTTAGCCTCCATAGTGCAGTGGTTAATTAGGGGATAACTGTATTCAAAATTGTCATTTGGGGAGGTAAATCGGTGGTTTTATGGTCGGAAATTTCGTTTTACGGCGATGCGTCAGCGGAGCCGTAAAAAGGAATTTGCGACCGTAAAACCACCGATTTACCTCCCCAAATGACAATTTTCAATACAGTTATCCCCATTCTAATGCACTAATTCGGTTGTTTTGTTAAAATTGTACTATTTTGCACAAAGTGGTAGGCGTTGTGAGCTGCGTAAAACCGAATGTCAGCCAATGAAAAACGACGTTAAGTGGTGACGTCGGATTTCCGACAGTATATCGTGGAATATACTGTCGCTAATTTTTAGCTCACCGTCACGTAGTGACGAGGTGAGCCTATGTGATCACTTTTCGTCCGTCGTGCATCAGTGCGTCCGTAAACAATTTCTTTAAACAACATCTCCTCCTAAACCACTTATCGGATTTTGACCAAACTTCACAGGAATGATCCTTAGGTGGTCCCCTTTCAAAGTTGTTCAAATGGTTCCAGTCCGTTGCACATATAGGTCATAGGAGCCAAAAATAGATTTTTTTCACCAAAAACTTAAAAAATCTTCTTCTCTGAAACCACAAGGCCAAGGTCTTTGATATTTGGTATGAAGCTTCATCTAGTGGACCCCTACCAAGATTGTTCAAATTATAGTGCTGGGGCCAAAAATGCCCCCGCTCCGGGGCCCTTTGGTTTTACATGGGCTTATATAGGGAAAATCTTTAAAAATCTTCTTCTCTGAAACCGTAAGGCCCAGGTCTTTGATATTTGGTATGAAGCTTCACCTAGTGGACCCCTACCAAGATTGTTCAAATTATAGTGCTGGGGCCAAAAAATGCCCCCGCCCCCAGGCCCTTTGGTTTTACATGGGCTTATAAAGGGAAAATCTTTAAAAATCTTCTTCTCTGAAACCGCAAGGCCCAGGTCTATGATATTTGGTATGAAGCTTCATCTTGTGGACCCCTACCAAGATTGTTCAAATTATAGTGCTGGGGCAAAAAATGCCCCCGCTCCGGGGCCCTTTGGTTTTACATGGGCTTATAAAGGGAAAATCTTTAAAAATCTTCTTCTCTGAAACCGTAAGGCCTAGGTCTTTGATATTTGGTATGAAGCTTCATAAAGTGGATCCCTACCAAGATTGTTCAAATTATAGTGCAGGGGCCAAAAATGCCCCCGCTCCGGGGCCCTTTGATTTTACATGGGCTTATATAGGGAAAATCTTTAAAAATCTTCTTCTCTGAAACCGTAAGGCCCAGGTCTTTGATATTTGGTATGAAGCTTCACCTAGTGGACCCCAACCAAGATTGTTCAATTTATAGTGCTGGGGCCAAAAAATGCCCCCGCCCCGGGCTCCTTTGGTTTTACATGGGCTTTTATAGGGAAAATCTTTAAAAAAATCTTCTTCTCTGAAACCGCAAGGCCCAGGTCTTTGATATTTGGTATGAAGCTTCATCTAGTGGACCCCTACCAAGTTTATTCAAATTATAGCCCTGGGGCCAAAAATGCCCCCGCTCCAGGGCCCTTTGGTTTTACGTAGACTTATATATGGAAAATCTTGAAAAATCTTCTTCTCTGAAACCACAAGGCCCAGGTCTTTGATATATGCTATGCAGCTTCATCTAGTGGACCCCTACCAAGATTGTTCAAATTTTAGTGCTGGGGCCAAAAATGCCCCCCACCCCTGGGCCCTTTGGTTTTACATGGGCTTATATAGGGAAAATCTTTAAAAATCTTCTTCTCTGAAACCGAAAGGCCCAGGTCTTTGATATTTGGTATGAAGCTTCATCTGGTGGACCCCTTCCAATATTGTTCAAATTATAGTGCTGGGGCCAAAAATGCCCCCGCCCCGGGGCCTTTTGGTTTTACATGGGCTTATATAGGGAAAATCTTTAAAAATCTTCTTCTCTGAAACCGCTAGTCCCAGGTCTTTGATATTTGGTATGAAGCTTCACCTAGTGGACCCCTACCAAGATTGTTCAAATTAAAGTGCTGGGGCAAAAAATGCCCCTGCTCTGGGGCCCTTTGGTTTTACATGGGCTTATATAGGGAAACTCTTTAAAAATCTTCTTTTCTGAAACCACAGGGCCCAGGTCTTTGATATTTGGTATGAAGCTTCACCTAGTGGACCCCTACCAAGATTGTTCAAATTATTGCCCTGGGGCCAAAAATGCTCCTGCTCCAGGGCCCTTTGGTTTTACATAGACTTATAAAGGGAAAATCTTTACAAATTTTCTTCTCTGAAACCGTAAGGCCCATGTTTTTGATATTTGGTATGAAGCTTCACCCCACAAGGCCCACCTAGTGGACCCCTACCAAGATTGTTCAAATTATAGTGCTGGGGCCAAAAATGCTCCCGCTCCGGGGCACTTTGGTTTTACATAGACTTATATAGGGATAATCTTGAAAAATCTTCTTCTCGGAAAACACAAGGCCTAGGTCTTTCATATTTGGTATGAAGCTTCATCTAGTGGACCTCTACCAAAATTGTTCAATTATAGCCCTGAGACTAAAAATGCCCCCGCTCCGGGGCCCTTTGGTTTTACATAGACATATAGGGATAATCTTGAAAAATCTTCTTCTCGGAAACCACAAGGCTTAGATCTTTGATATTTGTTATGAAGCCTCAGCTAGTGGACCTCTACCAAGATTGTTCAAATTATAGCCCTGAGACCAAAAATGCCCCCGCCACATGGCCCTTTGGTTTTACATAGACTTATATAGGGAAAATCTTTAAAAATCTTCTTCTCTGAAACCACAAGGCCCAGGTCTTTGCTATTTGGTATGAAGCTTCAGCTAGTGGACCCCTACCAAGATTGTTCAAATTATAGTGCTGGGGCAAAAAATCCCCCCGCCCCAGGGCCCTTTGGTTTTACATAGGCATATATAGGGAAAATCTTTAAAATCTTCTTCTCTGAAAACACAAGGCCTAGGTCTTTCATATTTGGTGTGAAATTTCATCTAGTGGACCTCTATCAAGGTTGTTCAAATTATAGTGTTGGGGCCAAAAATGCCCCCGCCCGAGACCCTTTGGTTTTACATAGACTTATATTGGGAAATCTTTAAAAATCTTCTTCTCTGAAACTGCAAGGCCATTGTCTTTGATATTTGGTATGGAGCTTCATCTAGTAGACCTCTACCAAGATTGTTCAAATTATAGCCCTCAGGCCACAAATGCCCCCACCCCAGGGTCCTTTTGTTTTACCTAGACTTATATAGAGATAATCTTTGAAAATCTTCTTCTCTGAAACAGCAAGTCCCAGGTCTTTGATATTTGATGTGCAGCTTCATCCAGTGGACCTCTATCAAGATTGTTGGAATTATAGCCCTGAGGCCAAAAATGCCCCTGCCCCGGGGCCATTTGGTTTTACATAGGCTTATGTAGGGAATATCTTTAAAACAACCTTCTTCTCTGAAACCGCAAAGCCCAGGTCTTTGATATTTGGTGTGTAGCTTCATCTAGTGGACCTTTGCCAAGATTGTTCAAATTATAGCCTTTGTTGATATTTGGTATGAAGCTTCACCTTTTTAGACCTCCCTCAACATTATGCACATTATAACCTTGGGGTCAATAATGGCCCTCCCCGGGGCCCACTTGTTACTCTATGGATGAGGTGAGCGATCCAGGGCCATCATGGCCCTCTTGTTGACGGTATCCAATCAGACGTCGCGTTACATACGTAAGTGCATCAGAATGCCTTATCATTGAGAGGTTGTGCGTTCGAATCCGGCCACGTGTATGGAGGCAAGACACGTAATGACACGGCCCCACTCCACCCAAGGGTAAATGGGTAGCAGAGGTGTAAAAGCCACTGCCTCTGTCCCGCACGGGCGTGAAAACACCCGGAATGAGTGTTCGAGAGCGATTCAGTAAGCTTGAAGCTTTCATCGCAATCGAACTAAAATAAATTTGTATAAAGTAAATTCTTGTTACCTTTTCAGTACGAATGGCTAATTTAATGCGAGTGCTGGGTACCGAGGCTGTGCAGGACCCTACCAAAGTGGAGGCTCACGTAAGAGCTCAAATGGCGAAACGACAAAAGTAAGTGTGACATAGAGGATCTTACATGAGTGCTCATGTATTATTGAATTTATTAAACGAGTTGAGGAAAATGAATAAAATGTGAGGCTTTGCCGAGCATTTTATCCCTTTTCTTCAACGAGTTTAATAAATTCAATAATACATGAGCACGAATGCAAGATTCTATTTATCAAATGACATTTAAAACGCATTTAATTCTCAATTGTTTACAAAAATATCAATATTCCGCCATTAATAAACGTGACGTGGTTAAGGACGTTGTATGTGTAACGTTACGGGACGTATCTAGCTAATTTGCATATTTAATCCACTAGTGGATTATCGAAAATAATGCATGGCGTTATTACACTCTCGGACGCGACGTCATATGATAAATAGCCTTTTTGACCTGTGGCCGCTTGTTCAAAACTAATGAAGTCTTTATCTAACATATCGTTAAAACATTTCTCATTAAATTTGGCAATTAGAGTATATAGTAATATTTTTGCTGAAAAAATGTTTCAGTTTTCCTGAAGAAGGCCACTGGCTGAAATTTTAAAATTGAGTGGACATATTTTACCCTCCGGAAGACTTTATACATGGTGTTCTCATTCAATTCACAAACTGCATGACAAACAGTGTAGATCCTGATCAGATGGCTTCTTCAGAAGCCATCTGATCTGGATCTTCACTGTTTGCAACAGTAGGTTGTATTTGATTTGATGTTTAACATCCCTGTCAACACTATAAAGGTCATTTTGGAGACCTTGCTTCAAATTTTGTTGGACTTTTACCCGACATTTATATGAAATGACATCTCAAGCCCTGCCCCCCAATGAAACCAATAGGGTTTTTAAGCATGAATGGTCTGACTCGCACTGCTTTGCCTGGGCAAGCTTAGATCCTCTAAGCGGTTTACCAGTACACGCGTGTGGTCGGATTCAGCTCTTGCGTGGAAGCATCATGCAGCTCATTTATTTCTCCAAGTCCCAATGGGTGGGGGCAGTTGCAACTGTAGGGGTTGTCATGAATAGCAGAATATGGGTTAACTCCTACCTTTTTAAAAAGTGAAGATCCAGATCAGATGCTTTCTGATGATCAGAATTTACGGTCGTACGGTTTGTCCTTTCATTTTGGAATTTGAATGAATTCATAATATTAAAGGCATTTATTCTTGATTATTGTGGACTATCATTTCATTACCAGTACATAATATTATGTAGCTCTCAGAGCTGACTGAAGAGAAGTCCTCTGTCTATAGTGGGTAAGGGGCCTCCGTGGGGAAAATCAATACTTTACTAATATTGACTGGTGTACATTATTCATTTTCCCCTGCCTCAGTCAGGGGATACAACAAGAGCCAAAATAAGTTTGTTCTGCCGAACTAGGGATAAGGCCTTTTTATGCCGTGCCATTACAAAACTGGCAGGGTATTATGTTATACCCTCCGAAGTTTGGAGTGTACATCTGTCCCTCTGCCCATCCGTCCATCAGCAACTCATAGTTTCGTGTCCACACCATAACTCTGATATCATTTTAGATATTTTCATGAAACTTCACAGATATGTAGAGTACTATGAGATGACTTGCAGGACACATGAACCATAACTCTGATTTTCCGACTTTTTGAGTTGTTGCCCTTTGAACATTGAACATAACCATTTCTATCATAGTAGCGTGTCTGCTCCATAATTAAGATACCATTTGAGATATTTCCATGAAACTTATCAGGTATATAGAGCATCATGAGATGACGTGCAGAACATATTAACGATAACTCTGATTTTTCTACTTTTGGAATTATTGCCTTTTGAACTTTGAACATTGAACATAGCTGTTATCTGTTTCGTGTCTGCTCCATAACTCTGATACCATTTGAGATATTTTCCCGAATCTTCACAGATATGTAGAGCACCCTGAGACGCGGTGCAGAACATATGAACCATAACTCTTATTTTCCTACTTTTGGAGTTATCACAGACTTTTTTTACATTTGTTGTATCAATTTGTTTTAGGGCACATGAAGAAGCCAATGCAGCTAGAAAACTCACAGCTGAGCAGAGGCGAGAAAAGAAAATAAAGAAAATTAAAGAAGATACTACATTAGGAGTTCATGTTGCATTATACAGGTAAGATTTAGCAAATATTACAGGAGTTCATGTTCCATTATACAGGTAAGATATAGAGGATATTACACAAGTTCATATTGCATTATACAGGTAAGATTTAGAGGATTTTACAGGAGTTCATGTTGCATTATACAGGTAAGATTTAGAGGATATTACAGGACTTCATGTTGCATTATACAGGTAAGATATAGAGGATATTACAGGAGTTCATGTTGCATTATACAGGTAAGATTTAGAGGATATTACAGGAGTTCATGTTGCATTATACAGGTAAGATTTAGAGGATATTAAAGGAGTTCATGTTCCATTATACAGGTAAGATTTAGAGGATATTACAGGAGTTCATGTTGCATTGTACAGGTGAGATGTAGAAAATATTACAGCAGTGGTTGCCAGGGTCAGTAGCTCAGTATACCTGGTGATCAGGCAGTTAGGGGTTCAATACCTGTTGAATTTGGAACATTCTTTCACAGAGATTGATCATGAAATCTTTTCTATGGTCTTTTTCACCCTTCGCTGATTCAAGAAGGGCATATGTCAGTTTCTGGAACATTACTGGTTAACCACTTATGTATACGCCTGCTGAGGGAGTGTAGTAATGTAAACTGACTGGCTTGATATTGACCTAAATAGTTTTGAAATATATTACTGATACTCGATAGGATTATAGAACCAGTCAATGCGGAGTGTCGCTTGCAAGAATGACAACTCTGCTTGTCTTCCGTTTCGAATCATCTCCCCTGTTCAGTATTATTCAACATTTCATGTCCGAAGCATAACTATGCAGCAGTCTGAAATATTTTAATGATACTTGGTAGGATTATAGAACAGTCCAATGCAAGAATGACAACTCCGCTTTTCTTCCTTTTCAAATAATTATCTCTCCTGATCCATATTTTCACTTCATTTTCGGAGCATAACTCGGCAACCATTTGAAATATTTTAATAATACCCGGTTAGATGATAGAACATGCCATGCTGGCCATGGTAGCTCAGTCTGATGCTCACCTGACTGGTGATCAGGAGAATGCAGGTTCGATACCTGCCGGGGTCAGCAACATTCTATCAGGGAGATTGATCATGAAAACTTTTCTAGGGTCATTCTCTCCCGCTGATTCAAGAAGGGCAGTTGTCAGTGCAGAGTGTCCAGTGCAATAATGACAAGTCTGCCTATAGTAAAATTTATTCTATTCCATTCTATTCTATTCTACAAGTCAGCTCTTTTGTAGCTTATATTATTTTATTTTGGATAGCCTATTGGCCATTTTGTGGGAAAGTAACTGTCCTTTTGGCTTTCCGCTATTGATGTCTCCATTAGGTCTGATGTTTCATGTTTGTGTTTCTTTCCCTTTGGTGTCTCTGATGGGAGCTGTGGGTTGATTGTATCGATTGCTGATCGTTGCCTACACTTCTATTCTGTATTATCAGAGGATCCAACCCCCCACCCCAAAAACACACACACACACACACATATTTATGGTCATTTTTTCTATTCTATACAATCTATACATATTTGGGATCCATCTTGAAACCGTGTTATATCCAAAACTGTGTTATACTTATTATATTGTTGTGATACTTTCGTATTTCAGAATAAAAGACCTCAGCAATCCATCAATAAAGTTTAAGATAGAAACTACCTCCAAACAGTTGTATATGACAGGTCTTGTTGTCTTGTTCAAGGACTGTAATATAGTGGTAGCAGAGGGAGGTAAGTTATAGTGGTGATATAGGGAGGTAAGTTATAGTGGTTGTAGAGGGAGGTAAGTTATAGTGGTTGTAGAGGGAGGTAAGTTATAGTGGTTGAAGAGGGAGGTAAGGTATAGTGGTTGTAGAGGGAGGTAATTTCTAGTGGTAGTAGAGGGAGGTAAGTTATAGTGGTTGTAGAGGGAGGTAAGTTATAGTGGTAGTATAGGGAGATAAGTTAAAGTGGTAGTAGAGGTAGGTAAGTTATAGTGGTTGTAGAGGGATGTAAATTATGGTGGTTGTAGAGGAAGGTAAGTTATAGTGGTAGTAGAAGGAGGTAAGTTATAGTTGTTGCAGAGGGAGGTAAGTTATAGTGGTTGTAGAGGGAGGTAAGTTATAGTGGTTGTAGAGGGAGGTAAGTTATAGTGGTTGTAGAGGGAGGTAAGTTATAGTGGTAGTAGAGGGAGGTAAGTTATAGTGGTTGTAGAGGGAGGTAAGTTATAGTGGTTGTAGAGGGAGGTAAGTTATAGTGGTAGTAGAGGTAGCTAAGTTATAGTGGTTGTAGAGGGAGGTAAGTTATAGTGGTAGTAGAGGGAGGTAAGTTATAGTGGTAGTAGAGGGAGGTAAGTTATAGTGGTTGTAGATAGTGGTTGTAGAGGGAGGTAAGTTATAGTGGTTGTAGAGGGAGGTAGTTATATTCGTTGTGTTTTGTTACATCTGCTTTAACGCTTTTTGTCGCGCCTGCTATTAGCACGGCGCCATATAGGCGCCCAGTTTTCTGTCCGTCCGTTTGTCAAGGCGTCAACATTTGCGACCACCCTGAGGTTCAAGATTATTTCTCAAGAACTGTAGGAGCTTCATTAAAGATATTTGGTACAAAATGTTCTTTAAATGGGTTATCCTTTGGAAGCAAAGAATACACCACAGAACTGAAAAATATGGAGTGTACATGTTTTCTGGGCCAGACTAGCTAGTTTCGGCCAATTAGGCCTCATCAGTGACCCTCAGATATCTTCAAAATTCCACAATGGAATCAATGATCCCAAAGGACAAGAAAGTATAATCTACACTATGATGTAGGGCAAGGAGACATTTTACCGCCGCCACACAGTCCCACACACCAGCTGTAGTGAAGTTCAATATGTTCTTTAAATGGGTTATCCTTTGGAAGCAAAGAATACACCACAGAACTGAAAAATATGGTGTGTACATGTTTTCTGGGCCAGACTTGCTAGTTTCGGCCAATTAGGCCTCATCAGTGACCCTCAGATATCTTCAAAATTCCACAATGGAATCAATGATCCCAAAGGACAAGAAAGTATAATCTACACTATGATGTAGGGCAAGGAGACATTTTACCGCCGCCACACAGTCCCACACACCAGCTGTAGTGAAGTTCAATATGTTCTTTAAATGGGTTATCCTTTGGAAGCAAAGAATACACCACAGAACTGAAAAATATGGTGTGTACATGTTTTCTGGGCCAGACTTGCTAGTTTCGGCCAATTAGGCCTCATCAGTGACCCTCAGATATCTTCAAAATTCCACAATGGAATCAATGATCCCAAAGGACAAGAAAATATAATCTACACTATGATGTAGGGCAGGGAGACGTTTTACCGCCACCACACAGTCCCACACACCAGCTGTAGTGAAGTTCAATATGTTCTTTAAATGGGTTATCCTTTGGAAGCAAAGAATACACCACAGAACTGAAAAATATGGAGTGTACATGTTTTCTGGGCCAGACTAGCTAGTTTCGGCCAATTAGGCCTCATCAGTGACCCTCAGATATCTTCAAAATTCCACAATGGAATCAATGATCCCAAAGGACAAGAAAATATAATCTACACTATGATGTAGGGCAGGGAGACGTTTTACCGCCACCACACAGTCCCACACACCAGCTGTAGTGAAGTTGTATCTGTGGATGGCAACTTATGTGCAAGCATCCATATTTGACCTTGACCTACATTTCATGGTTCACTGACTTTGTAAAATATTGCATCCACCCTAGCATTCACCCAAAGGTTCAAGGTTATTTCTCAAGAACTATAAGAGCTTCATTAATGATATTTGCTACAAACTTGTATCTGTTGATGGCAACTTAAGTGCAAGCATCCATATTTGACCTTGACCTACATTTCATGGTTCACTGACTTTGCAAAATATTGCGACCAACCTAGCATTCACCCAAAGGTTCAAGTTTATTTCTCAAGAACTATAAGAGCTTCATTAATGATACTTGGTACAAACTTGTACCTGTGGATTGCAACTAAAATGCAAGCATCCATATTTGACCTTGACCTACATTTCATGGCTCAATGACTTTGTAAAATATTGGGACCACCCTAGCGTTCATCCAAATGGTCAAGTTTATTTCTCAAGAACTATAAGAGCTTCATTAAATGATATTTGGTACAAACTTGTATCTGTGGATAGCAACTTAAATGCAAGCATCCATATTTGACCTTGATCTACATTTCATGGTTCACTGACTTTGTAAAATATTGCATCAACCCTAGTGTTCAACATAATGTTTTAGTTCATTTCTCAAGAACTATAAGAGCTTCATTAATGATTTTTGGTACAAACTTGTATCTGTTGATGGCAACTTTCATGGAAGCATAAATATTTGTCCTTGCCCTAGATTTAATGGTTTGGTGACTTTGTGCCCTCACAGGCGCAACATAGCCTTCGGCGGAATTCTTGTTGTACCAAATGGAATCTTCCTCCTTATATATAGCAGGAGTCCATTCCAAAGTTAAGGGGTGTCAGGTTGTTTTCTTCAAAATTTATTTGGAAAATAGCTTAATTTTTCGCAAACAGTGTAGGCTCTCAGATCAGATGCAGCGTTCTGCGGCGTCTTCAGGGCCTGCACTGTTTGCCTGGGTACCTGTTTTGGGGTTTCTGGTACAAAATGGGTTAAGCATGGTATCAGAGTTTGGTTTTCCATTCATTGCTTTGTTCTATTATCAGTTACCCCCTATATTAATTGCATTGTAACACCATGCCCTTATAAAGATATGCTATCTCAGGACAAGTGAGCTTTATCAGGTCAGCGTGACATTGCACTTTTATGAATGGAACAGACTGCTGGAAAAACTGGCAAAAATATTATTACTGGAAAAATTAGAAAAAATTCTTGTCAAAATATCATAGGAAAAATCACGGTCAGCTGTTACTAAATAAATCCATAGATTATTGCGTGCCAAAGTGTTGGGACGCACTTAGAACAACTGATAACTGATAGTAAATTGGATTTAAGAGTTTACAAGGGAATAAACTGATAAGTAGAATACCAGATTCATGTCATTTGATATTAAGTTTATCGGGCCCAGCTTCAAGAATACCAGATTCATGTCATTTGATATCAAGTTTATCAGGCCCAGCTTCGAGACTACCAGATTCATGTCATTTGATATTAAGTTTATCAGGCCCAGCTTCAAGAATACCAGATTCATGTCATTTGATAACAAGTTTATCAGACCCAGCTTCGAAAACATGTTACGGTGTAGAATTGCTTGGCAAGCCTCGAAATTCTACAAGCGTTCTCTTAGCCTTGCCTGAAAAACTTGATATCAAAAGACACAAGTCTGGGACCAGTTGTTCAAAAGTAATGACATCTTTAGTTAATGTTTAATGAAACTTTGATCATTTAATATGGCAAATATACTTATATTTTTGCTGAAAAAAAATGAGAGCAGCTTTTGCAGATGCAAAAGCTACTCTCATTTTTTTCAGCAAAAATCACACTATATTAGATATTGTACTTGCTAGAACAGTTAACAATTTGACCACTAACAAGGCTTTGAACAACTGGGCTCTGGTATTCTCTATTTATCATGTTATTCTCAGCATTTGCTACCCCCCTATTTTTATCCCTATGTTCAGATCCACACAACTGCGACATAGACTTTGGCAGAATGATTGTTTTATATTTACCACACAGTATAACCTTACAGTTGCCCAATTAGAAGCACCCTCAGACTGTACACCTAAAAATCAACCCCAGAGTTAAAAATAGAAACAAAAAAAAACAACAACAAAAAAAAAAAAACATTAAGAGACATTTTCTCTTAGGCAAATGGTCCAATTTCAAAATTATTTCACTGAAATATCTCTTGGGTGATTCTCTACCTTAATTGCCAAAATGGTTTTGCTCCAATGAACAAAATGGATGACAGAGCTAAATATAGAAAAACATATCTCCATATATTTTTATGCTCCCCGAAGGGAGAGCATATAGTCGCCGCTTTGTCAGTCCATCTGTCTGTGCATCCGTCACACTCTATATCTCTAAAAGTATTAAAGGTAATTAAGTAAAACTTGATATACTGATAGAGGACCATGAGGGGAATCGCTCTAGCGCCTACATTTATTGACGGATTTTAAGCTCACCAGCGCCGAAGGCCCCGGGGGAGCTTATAGGATAGGCAGTTGTCCGTTGTCGTCTGCGTCGTCTGGCGTAAACACTTTCAAACGACATCTCCTCTGAAACCGCCCCCTCCACTTCATAAAATGCCTTATATCTCAGAAACCTTACAGATCCCAACCCCTAAACCATACATATTCTTGTTCCTTATGATAAGATGGATTAAGTGACACCAACCTGGGGGTCCCCCGGGATGTGCCGGGGACATGCCCTGCCCCCTCTGTTTCATAAAATGCCATTTATCTCAGAAACCATTCAGATCCCCACCCCTAAACTATATATATTCTTGTTCCTTGTGCTAAGTTGCATTAAGTGACACCAACCTTGAGGTCTCCCAGGATGTGCCGGGGACATGCCCCCCATCTACTTCATAAAATGCTATTTATCCCAGAAACCATTGAGATCCCCACCCCTAAACCATATATATTCTTGTTCCTAATGATAAGACACATTCGGTGATACCAACCTTGGGGTCTCTCGGGGTGCGCTGGGGCCATGCCCCACCCTTCCACTTCATAAATGCCATATATCTCAGAAACCATTCAGATCCCCATCCCTAAACTATATATATTCTTGTTTCTTATGATAGGACGCATTCAGTGACACCAATCTGGGGGATGTGGCCGGGCTTATGTCCCACCCCCTCCACTTCGTAAAAGGCCGAATATCTCAGAAACCGTTCAGATCCCCACCCCTAAACCATTTAAATTCTGTTCTTTATGATAAGACGCATTCAGTGATACCAACCTTATGGTCTCCCTGGCTGCAAGGGGGCTATGTCAGACCCCTCCACTTCATAAAAGGCCCAATATCTCAGAAACCGTTCAGAGCCCCACCCCTAAACCATATAAATTCAAGTTCCTTATGATAAGATGCATTAAGTGATAACAACCTAAGGATCTCCCAGGCTGCACCAGGGCTATGCCCCAGCCCTCCACTTCATAAAAGGTGATATATCTCGGAAACCCTTCAGACCCCCACCCCAAAACCATGTTTATTCTTGTTTCTTATGATAAGACACATTCAGTGACACCAATCTGGAGGTCCCCTAGGATGTGCCAGGGCTATGCCCCACCCCCTGCACTTCGTAAAAGCCCAATATCTCAGAAACCGTTCAGATCCCCACCCCTAAAGCATATTAATTCTTGTTCCTTATGATAAGAAGCATTCAGTGATACATGTACCAACCTAAGGGTCTCCCGGGCCGCACAGGGGCTCTGCCCCACAACTCCACTTCATAAAAGGTGATATGTCTTGGAAACCATTCAGATCCCCACCCCAAAACCATATATATTCTTGTTTCTTATGATAAGACGCATTCATTGAAACCAACCTGGGGGTTCCCTGGGATGTGCCTGGGCCATGCCCAACCCCCTCCACTTCGTAAAAGGCTCAATATCTCAGAAACCATTCAGAACTCCCACCCCTAAACCATATATATTCTTGTTCCTTATGATGAGACACATTCAGTGATACCAACCTAGGGGTCCCTAGGGGTGTGGTGGGGCTATGCCCCCCCTTCCACTTCATAAAATGCCATATATCTCAGAAACTGTTCAGATCCCCACCCTAGAATGTGTGTATTTGTGTTCCGTATAATAAGACTCATTCACTCACATCAATGTGGGGTCTCTATGTGCTAGGGCAACATGCTGATGCCATGGCCCACCCCTCCACTTCATAAAAGGCCATATATCTCAAACACCATTAAGATCTCCACCTCATAATCATATATATTCTTGTTTCTTATGATTAGATACATTCAGTCACACCAACTTGGTGGTCCACAGGGGCCATTCCTCTCTTCATCATTTTATAAGAGGGCCTCATATCTTGGAAACTGTTCATATCCCCACCCCTAAACAATATATTTTCTTGGTCCTTATTATAAGACACATTCAGCAACAACAAACTTGGCTTTCCTGGGGTCTGCCAGGGCCATGCTCCAACCCCTCCGCAGCGTAAAAGGCCTTATTTCTCAGGAACAGTACACATCCCAACCCCTAAACCATATATGTTCTTGTGCTTTATGATAAGATGGATTCAGTGATAACAGCCTGGGCTCTGTTGGGACCATGTCTCATCCCTCCTCCTCATAAAAGGCCTAATATTTCAGATACAGAGTCCACATGGGTGCTCATTTGGAAATGGGGGTTTGTTTGAGAGACTTTATAATCAATAAATTAAAACCTGACACCATACATGGCTGCCAGTGGGCAGTGCCCGCCTGAGCTCTGGTGAGCATTGTGGCCCATGGGCCTCTTGTTATATAAATTCACACAAATGTTGCTTAAATTATGATAATATCTCAAGCGAGTTCAACTTTCAGAGTCATGACCTCAAGGTCAAGGTTACTGTGGCTATTTTTAGAAGAACTTTGTCATCACTCTAGCACCTATATTTATTGATAGATTTTAATATAACTTCACACACATGTTGGGTATGATAGTATCTTGAGCAGGTTTGTCTTTCAGGGTCCTGAGGTAGTGGTCACGGTCACTGGCTATTTTCAGAATAACTTTGTCATGGCTGTATGGGCTACATTTGCTGATGAATTTTGCCATAACTTTACACAAATGTTGCTTATGATAGTATCTCGAGCGAGTTCGACTTTCAAGGTCATGACCTCAAGGTTAAGGACATGTAGCTATTTTTAGAAAAACTTTGTCATCACTTTATAACTTCATACAAGTGTTGGGTATGATAATATCTCAAGGGAGTTTGACTTTCAGGGTCCTCAGGCCAAGGCCAAGGTTACTGTGGCTATTTTTAGAAAAACTTTGTCTTTTGTCTAACGGCTACATTAATTGCTAGATTTTAATATAACTATATTGATATAGCACTGGATTCTTTCTTTGTGACTGTTTCTGTTATGTTCTGTTTGCGCAACTGAGTCATGGCGCGACTTTCAGTGAGCTACCCTGCTGGCGACAGGTCTTATTAGCTCACCTGAGCCAAAGGCTCGTAGGTGAGCTTATAGGTGAGCTTATAGTATGGTAAGGCTCCGTTGTCTGTCTGTCGTCTGTTTTCTGTTGTCTGTCAACATTTTCAAACATCTCCTCTGAAACCGCAAGGCCAATTGGAGTCATATTTCATGTGAAGCATTCATGGGATGGGGGAATATAAGTTTGTTCGCAGGGTCCAGGTCACATGACCAAGATAGCAGCCATGCCCGTATAAGGTAAAAACCCTTCAAAAATCTTCTTCTCTGGAACGAGTGGGCCGATTGGCCTGAAACTTGGTATGTAGCATTAGGGACTCGGGTCCAACATATTTTGTTCAAATGATGACCCTTGGATAACCTTGCCCAATTTTAGGCCAAGGTCAAATATGGTCGCATAGACTTTTGTATGGGAAAAAGTCACAACCGTGTATTTTTAGCTCACCTGTCATGTACTGACTAGGTGAGCTTTTGGGATCATGTTTGGTCCGTCATGCATCCGTATGTCCGTGCGTAAACAATTTCTTCAAACAACATCTCCTCCTAAACCACTGATCAGATTTTGACCAAACTTCACAGGAATGATCCTTAGGTGGTCCCCTTTCAAAGTTTTTCAAATGGTTCCGGTCCATTGCACATCTAGGTCACAGGAGCCAAAAATAGATTTTTTTCACAGAAAACTTAAAAAAATCTTCTTCTCTAAAGCCACAAGGCCCCGGTCTTTGATATTTGGTATGAAGTTTCATCTAGTGGACCCCTGCCAAGTTTGTATAAATTACAGCACTAGGGGCTAAAAATGCCCCCGGCCCGGGGCCCTTTGGTTTTACATTGGCTTATATAGGGAAAATCTTTAAAAATCTTCTTCTCTGAAACCGCAAGGCCCAGGACTTTGATATTTGGTATGAAACTTCATTTAATGGGCCTCTACCAAGATTGTTCAAATTATAGCCCTTGGACCAAAACTGCCCCCGCTCCGGGGCCCTTTAGTTTTACATAGACTTATATAGGGAAAATCTTTAAAAAAAAAAAGGCCCAAGTCTTTGATATTTTGTTTTGTAGCTTCATCTAGTGGACCTTTGCCAAGATTGTTTCATAGACTTATACAGGAAAAAATCTTTAAAAATCTTCTTCTCTGAAACCACAAGGCCCAGGTCTTTGATATTTGGTATGAAGCTTCATCTAATGGACCCCTTCCAAGATTGTTCAAATTATAGTGATGGGGCCACAAATGCCCCTGCCAATTATAGTGATGGGGCCACAAATGCCCCTGCCCCAGGGCCCTTTGGTTTTACTTAGGCTTATATAGGGATAATCTTTAAAAATCTTCTCCTTTTTGGTATGAAGCTTCGTCTAATAGATCTCTACCAAGATTGTTCAAATTATAGCCCTGGGGCCAAAAATGCCCCCACTCCGGGGCCCTTTAGTTTTTTACATAGACTTATATAGGGATATTCTTTTAAAAAAAATCTTCTTCTGTGAAACAGCAAGGCCCAGGTCTTTGATATTTGGTGTGTAGCTTCATCTAGTGGACCTTTGCCAAGATTGTTCAAATTATAGCCTTTGTTCTGTTTGGTATGAATCTTCACCTTTTAGACCTCCCCCTGGGGCCAATAATGGCCCTCCCTGGGGCCCACTTGTTACATTATGGATCAGGTGAGTGATCAAGTGCCATCATTGCCCTCTTGTTTGGAAACTATTGCAGCCTGTGATCTGAAAATTAGTAGATGAAGTAAGCTAAATGGGTGGATGAAACTACAAGAGAATTCAAGGTCAAGTTTATTCTTTGACCTTTGTTCAACATCATTCAGATATGAGAATTAAACTTATTTTTCTCAGAAACCACAAAGCCATTTGTAACCAAATTTCATATGAAAGTTTTTAAGAACAAGGAAATGACAGTTAATTAATATGAATTTGGTCACATGACCAATATGGCCGTCATGCCCATATAAGGTAAAAACCCTTCAGAAATCTTCTTCTCTGGAACCAGTGTGGGCCGATTATCATGTAACTTGGTATGTGGCATAGTTGATTTTTGGTATGAAGCTTCATCTAGTGGACCTCTACCAAGATTGTTCAAAATATAGTCCTGGGGCCAAAAATGCCCCCTGTGGCGGGGCCCACTGGTTTCACATAGGTATATATATGGAAAACTTTTAAAAATCTTCTTGTCTGAAACAATAAAGCCCAAGTCTTTGATATTTGGTATAGTAGTCGCAGATAAGATTGACTAGGCGGAGCTATCGTTCGTACCTGCCTTAGGAATATTCCATTAACAAACAGGTAAACCAAGTCACCCGATTGTGTGAATTCAACTGTAACAAAAGCATAGTAGTGGTATATATGACCATTTCGTCCGCTTGTAGAAAGCGTGCGAAAGGCACTCTACCGAATCTTCTGGTGGACTCAATCGACATATATTGACAACACCTGAATACCTCCGCCTTGTCAATCTTATCTGCGACTACTATATGAAGCTTCATCTAGTGGACCTTTACCAAGATTATTCAAGTTATAGCCCTAGGGTCATTAATGCCCCTGTGCGGGGGCCCACCAGTTTTACCTAGACTTATATTGGGAAAAACCTTTAAAAATCTTCTTGTCTGAAACCAGAAGGCCCAGGTCTTTGATATTTGGTATGAAGCTTCATCTAGTGGACCTCTACCAAGATTGTTCAAAACATAGTCCTGGGGCCAAAAATGCCCCTGCGTGGGGGCCCACTGGTTTCACATAGGCCTATACAGGGAAAACCTTTAAAATCTTCATTTCTGCTACAAAGAGGCCCAGGTCTTTGATATTTGGTATGAAGCTTCATCTAGTGGACCTCTACCAAGATTGTTCAAATTATAGTTCTTGGGCCAATGGGCGGGGGCTCCCTAGGGAAAATGTTTGGTAAAATTTCAGAGGACAATCTTTAACATGTATTTTTGTGATTTTATAGGTCCAAAACAACAGAGGAAGTTTAAAAGATTGCTGTTAAATAGGATCAAGTGGGGAGAGGACAAACAAAAGAGAAGTAAAAATACAGGTAAAATTGTGTTGCATTTGGAAAACACGCCTATACAGATACATTGGAAACTTTACCGCCGAAAAAAACAAACATTTTAAGATGAACAATTGTGATATTTTTCTTACTTCTGCTCAAAATATAGATTGTGGGTACTTGTTAGAACCGCCTCATTGAGGCGGTTCTAAGGAGTACCCACAAACTATATTTTAGGGCAGAAATAAGAAGAATAAGGTTTACCCCTGTAAACCCCAGTTTTACTATATAAAAGTGGGGATCAAGAGGGTAAAAATTATATAGGCATGTTTTCCTGATGACTAGCATTTTGCCAATTGATTTACTCAATAATAGATCATGTACAAGTATTTGTTTCAGGCAAATGAGTACGTGATTGTTGTTTCAGACAAATGAGTACATACCGGATAATTGATCACATGTATTTGTTTAAGGCAAATAAGTACTTTGTCATTATCGATCACATGTATGTATTTCAGGCAAATGAGAACATGCTCAATCACAAGTATCTGCTACAGGCAAATAAGTACACAATTGATCACAAGTATTTGTTTCAGGCAAATGAGTACATAATCGATCACAAGTATCTGTTTCAGACAAATGAGTACATAATAGATTACCAGGATCTGTTTCAGACAAATGAGTACATGATCGATCACAAGTATCTGTTTCAGACAAATGAGTACATAATAGATTACCAGGATCTGTTTCAGACAAATGAGTACATGATTGATCACAAGTATCTGTTTCAGACAAATGAGTACATAATAGATTACCAGGATCTGTTTCAGACAAATGAGTACATGATTGATCACAAGTATCTGTTTCAGACAAATGAGTACATGATTGATCACAAGTATCTGTTTCAGACAAATGAGTACATAATCCATCACAAGTATGTTTCAGACAAATGAGTACATAATCCATCACAAGTATCTGTTTCAGACAAATGAGTACATGATTGATCACAAGTATCTGTTTCAGACAAATGAGTACATGATTGATCACAAGTATCTGTTTCAGACAAATGAGTACATAATCCATCACAAGTATCTGTTTCAGACAAATGAGTACATAATCCATCACAAGTATCTGTTTCAGACAAATGAGTACATGATTGATCACAAGTATCTGTTTCAGACAAATGAGTACATGATCGATCATGAGTATCTGTTTCAGACAAATGAGTGTATATTGAAATGAGTACATCATTGATGACAAGTATTTGATTCAGACTAATGAGTACATGATCAGTCTTAACTCTTACCATGCTGTTCATGACAACCCCAATCTTTGGAAACAGTGTAGATCCAGATCAGATGGCTTCTGAAGAAGCCATCTGATCAGGATCTACTCTGTTTGGCATTCAGTTTATAAATTTGTAGCAATAAATTACATCAAGTAATTTGATTGGTTGATGGACAGAAATGGGTGTGGCTTAAATGAATATTCAGCAAGAGAAGGGTTAAGTATTTGTTTCAGGTAAATGAGTGAATAATCAATCACAAGTATCTGTTTCAGGCAAATGAGTACATGGTCATCACCATAGCCCCTTCAGGTTTGATCAGATATTCTTGAAACTTTCAAGCAAATAAGTATGGGTTAAAAGCTCTGATGTGTTCGAAAACTAGCAAGGTCGGTCGATTATTCATGAGGTTTTGTCCCCTACTTTGCTGAATATGCTTATTTTTGACATTGTCATCACCGTAGCCCCTTCAGTTTTGATCGGATCTTCTTGAAAAGTAAGGGATAAAAGCTCAGATGATTTCGAAAACCAGCGATATTGGTCGATTACTTATAAGAGTTATGTCCCATTCTTTGCTGAAAATGCTTATTTTTTACCTTGTCATCACCGTAGCCCCTCCAGTTTTGATCGGATCTTCTTGAAAGTTACAAACAAGTAAGTCTGGGATAAAAGCTCAGATGAGTTCGAAAACTAGTGATGTCAGTCGATTATTCACGGAGGTATGTCCCCTACTTTGCTGAAAATTCCTATTATTGACCTTGTCATCACCATTGCCCCTTCAGTTTTGATTGGATCTTCTTGAAACTTACAAACAAGTAAGTCAGAGATAGAAGCTCGGATGAGTTCAAAAACTAGGGATGTTGGTCGATTACTAACGGAGTTATGTCCCCTACTGTGCTGAAAATGCTTGTTTTTGACCTTGTCGTCAGTGTAGCGCCTTCAGTTTTGATCGGATCTTCTAGAAACTTACATACAAGTAAGCCAGGGTTAAAATCTCGGATGAATTCGAAAACTAGCGATGTCGGTCGATGACTCACGGAGTTATGTCCCTTACTTTGCTGAAAATGCTTATTTTTGACCTTGTCATCACCGTAGCCCCTTCAGTTTTGATTGGATCTTCTTGAAACTTACAAACAAGTAAGTCGGATAAAAGCATGGATAAGTTAGAAAACTAGCGATATAGGTCGATTACTTAAGGAGTTATGCCCCCTACTTTGTTGTAAATGCTTATTTTTGACCCTGTCATCACCGTAGCCCCTCCAGATTTGATCGGATGTTCTTAAAACTTACAAACAAGTAAGTCAGGGATTAAAGCTTGGATGAGTTCGAAAGCTGGGAGGTCGGCCTATCCATCATAGAGTTACATCCCCTCAATAGCTGAAAATAGCTGTCAGCCTCGATAGCGCAGTGGTAAGCACGTTTGACTTATGATCGAGAGGTTGTGCATTCGATTCCGGCCACCGGTATAGAGGTGTGTCCTTGGGCAAGACACGTAATGACACTGCCCCACTCCACCCAAGTGTAAATGGGTAGCAGTGGTGTAAAAGCCCTTCTTCTCTCTCTCGCGCGCACGTGAAAACACCGGGAATGAGTGTTTGAGAGCGATTCAATAAGCTAGAAGCTTTCATCGCAATCGAACTAAAATAAATTAGTATAAACTAAACTAATAGCTGAAAATGCCTATTTTTGACCATGTCACCACTGTAGCCCTTTCAGTGTCCATCGGATCTTCTGGAATCTTACATTTTATCCCTTTTCCTCAACTCATTTAATAAATTCAATAATACATGAGCACTCATGTTAGATCCTCTATTTTCAGAAGATGGCAGAGAAGGAGATGAAGCAGATATTATAAACAAGTGTTCTCTGGTCTGGGAGGTAACTCATTTACTATATCCTAACATTGCCCACGCCCGGCCCCCGCCCATAAGGGCTTGGAAGAAATATATGGGCTGCATGATGCTTCCACGCAGAGCCAAATCTGGCCCGCACACTAGTACTTGTAAACCGCTTAGAGGATCTAAGCCTGTCCAGGAACCACGGTGCGAGGCGGACCGTCCATGCTTATAAACCCTATTGGTTTCATTGGGCGACAGGGCTTGAGATGTCATTTCATCTCATTGTCTGGTAAAAGTCCCACAAAATTGGAATCAACATCTCCAAAATGACCTTAACAGTGTTGACGGGGACGTTAAACCTCAAATCAAACAAACAAACAAACTGTCTGCTTAGGCCTGTCTGTCTAAATACATAGGGTAAAATGGTAGGCTATAGATTATAAGAATCTTATATGGGTGTGAGGGGTGGATAGAAAAATCCGTCCCAAGGGTCACTGTCCGACATCTCGAGGCTTGCCGAGAGATGCCGGACAGTGATCCCGAGGGACGGATTTTTCTATCCACCCCTCACACCCATATAGGATTCTTTTTCTTGCATACCTTCCATTTCTATTTCGAATTTTAATGCTGCTGTCGCTTCGGTTACCGACGTCCGCCATTTTGTGATGACACAACAGGAATGTTTAGTGACGTCACGCATGACGACGCCGCGCATGAGGTTGTAATCAACCAGTGCATTTATCAAACACGCGATTATATTCGATTTGGGGTCCGAACACCAGGGTCAGAACATAAATTTCTATCCCAGGGTAAAATCACGGATTTCATTGTCTGGTGTGCAAGAATATCCAGTTCCATGGATTTTTCTGATTTTCAGCAAAAATAACACTTCACATCGCATGTAAATTGTTTGCTGTCAAGCCTTATTTTCTCTGAAAAGTAATGAAAACTAGAAATGTGTCTGAAGGACATGGAAGCCGCTGCCTTGTAACACAATTAATCCTTATCTTGCTGTTCACGACAACCCCTATCTTTGCAAACAGTGTAGAACCAGATCAGATGGCTTCTGAAGAAGCCATCTGATCAGGATCTACACTGTCTGGCGTTCTGTTTATGAATTTGAAGCAATAAATTACATCAAGTAATTTGATTGGTTGATGGACAGAAATGGGTGTGACTTAAATGAATATTCAGCAAGATAAGGGTTAAGAAAACTTTAATGCAATTGCAAACGCCATCTCGGGCATGGACAAAGACTAATGGATGGACAAAAATGTGTCCAAAGGACACGGATACTCTAGTCTTGGAGCACAATTAAGAAAACTTGAACGCAAACTGTAACGGCCATCTAAGACATGGACGAAGACTAATGGATGGACTAAAATGTGTCCAAAGGACACGGATACTCCAACCTTGGAGCACAATTAAGAAAACTTGAACGCAAACTGTTACGGCCATCTCGGACATGGACAAAGACTAATGGATGGACAAAAATGTGTTCAAAGGACACGGATACTCCAGCCTTGGAGCACAATTAAGAAAACTTGAACGCAAACTGTTACTGCCATCTAAGACATGGACAAAGACTAATGGATGGACAGAAATGTTTCCAAAGGAAATAGATACTCTAGCCTTGGAGCACAATTAAGAAAACTTGAACGCAAACTGTTACGGCCATCTAAGACATGGACGAAGACTAATGGATGGACTAAAATGTGTCCAAAGGACAGGGATACTCTAGCCTTGGAGCACAATTAAGAAGAACGCAAACTGTTACAGCCATCTAAGACATGGACGAAGACTAATGGATGGACTAAAATGTGTCCAAAGGACACGGATACTCTAGCCTTGGAGCACAATTAAGAAAACTTGAACGCAAACTGTTACGGCCATCTCAGACATGGACAAAGACTAATGGATGGACAGAAATGTGTCCAAAGGACACGGATACTCTAGCCTTGGAGCACAATTAAGAAAACTTGAACACAAACTGTTATGGCCATCTAAGACATGGACGAAGACTAATGAATGGACTAAAATGTGTCCAAAGGACACGGATACTCTAGCCTTGGAGCACAATTAAGAAAACTTGAACGCAAACTGTTACGGCCATCTAAGACATGGACGAAGACTAATGGATGGACTAAAATGTGTCCAAAGGACACGGATACTCTAGCCTTGCAGCACAATTAAGAAAACTTGAACGCAAACTGTTACTGCCATCTAAGACATGGACAAAGACTGATGGATGGACAGAAATTTGTCCAAAGGACACAGATACTCTAGCCTTGCAGCACAATTAAGAAAACTTGAACGCAAACTGTTACTGCCATCTAAGACATGGACAAAGACTGATGGATGGACAGAAATTTGTCCAAAGGACACGGATACTCCAGCCTTGGAGCACAATTAAGAAGAACGCAAACTGTTACAGCCATCTCAGACACGGATGGAGATGGATGGATGGACAGAAGTAACACTTTCAATCATTGTCACCATTCTTTGGTTTTGTTTGTTTGTATTGGAGATTAACAGCCCACTCAACACTATTTAGGTCATTTTTGAGCCAGTCAGTTTACTTATCCACACTTTTCCTGGGCAGGCTTATACGTAAGCAGTTAATCAGTACAGTGCACATTTTTTTGCTAGAAACTGACAACTGCCCTTCTTGAATCAGCAGAAGGGAGAGGATGACGGTAGAAAAGAATTTGTGATCAATCTCCATGACAGCATGTTGTAGACCCCGGTAGGTATCGAACCCGCGCCCTCCTGATCACCAATCAGACGTGCATCTGACTGAGCTACCGAGGCCGGCTTCTTTGAATGGTATGGGCATAAACAATTTCTAATGCTCTTGTGTATGTAATGTGACATCTGATTGGATAACGCCCAAATTCAGGTACGGTATATGCTGTGATATACTGTCGGAAACTGGGCCCCCGCCAACCGGGGCTTGAAGCAATAGATGGGCTGCATGATAAATGCTACTGATTTCATTGGGCGACAGGGCTTGAGTTGTTATTACATCTCCATGATTGGTGAAAGTCCCACAAAGTTGGAAGCTACGTCTCCAAAATGACCTATACAGTGTTGGCAGAATGTTAAATTTCAAATCAAACACAAGAACAAAGCTGTCAGAAACCAGACCTCATCATGTAACGTTGCTTTCCATTGGGTGGTATTTGGTTTTACGCAGCAAACAGCACTTACACCTTTCAGCAAAATAGCATTTCTCTTAAGAAAACAACTTAATAGTTACATTACGGGCCTCAGTGGCCTATTGATTAAGAGCGCTGTGGTTCAAGCCTCGCTCGGGTCATATGTGAGATGCCAAGTTCCGCAATGGAAGGTCAGGAGGTTTTTCTTGGGGTACTCCGGTTGTCGCCCACCTGATTAACGCTCGGCTTGATATGAGTGAAATAATCTTGAAAGGGCCGTAAAACAAAAACAAAACATAATAATAATTACATTAGAATGGGGGTAACTGCATTGAAAATTGTCTCTTGGGGAGATAAAAATTGTCAATTTTACTGACACAATTTCCGTTTTATGGCTCACCTGGCATGTCACCTTCATATTAACCCTTATCTTGCTGAATATTCATTTAAGCCACACCCATTTCTCTCTATCATCCAATCAAATTACTTGATGTAATTTATTGCTACAAATTCATAAACTGAATGCCAAACAGTGAAGATCCTGATCAGATGGCTTCTTCAGAAGCCATCTGATCTGGATCTACACTGTTTGCAAAGATAGGGGTTGTCGTGAACAGCAAGATAAGGGTTAAATTTCCAACAGTAAAACACTATCGATTTACCTCTCCAAAGACAATTCTCAATACAGTTATCTACCTATATAGATCGACATCTGGGGCCGGTTGTTCAAAGCTCTGTTAGTTTAACGAGCTTGTTAGTGGTCAAATTGTTAGCTATTCCAGCAGGTCCAATATCTAATATAGTGATATTTTTGCTGAAAAATTTTGAGCAGCTTTTGCAATTTGGACTTCGGCCTCGGTCCAATACAGCAGACCTCCAACCTGTTTTTTTATTTGTTTGATTTGATGTTTAACGGTCCCGTTAACACTATATAGGTCATTTTGGAGACGTTGCTTCTAATTTTGTGGGACTTTTACCCGACACTGAGATGAAATGACATCTCAAGCCCTGTCGCCCAATGAAACCAATACGGTTTATATGCATGGACTGTTCGACTCGCGCACCGCTTCGCCTGGGCAGGCTTAGATCCTCTAAGCGGTTTACCAGTGCTCAAGTGCAGGTCAGTTTCAGCTCTGCGTGGAAGCATAATGCAGCCCATCTATTTCTTCAAGCCCCGATGGGTGGGGGCTTAACTTCCTGAGTTGAGATATTCGTGAATGACAGGTATGCGGAGGATAAATGAGTAAGCAGACCTGACCACTTCGCAAATCCGATCAGGATCTACACTGTTTGCTGTTAAGTTTGCAAATTTGAATGAATAAATTACATGAAGTATTTTGATTGGATGAAATGTAAATGCCTTAATGGGTGTGGCTTAATTAATTTATGCAGTGGGATAAGGCCTAATAAAATTCTCATTAACCAATTAATTTTGTACTGACCCTGTTACAGGTCCTTGGTCTGCTGTATTGGACCGAGGCTTCAGCCTCGGTCCAATAGAGCAGACCTCCAACCTGTGACAGGGCCATTACGAAATTACGTGTCAATGGTTAATTACGTTAAATAATTAGCCATGCTACATAAGCTATCCCTGTTAGAGTAATTGAAGTTTCAAAATTTGTTCCCTTCACCTTTTAGATGTTTTTTTTTTTTTTTTTTTTTTCAGGGAACCACTTTGTCAAGGGCATTTGGAGAAGTGAAGTTCAAAATCTGTCCGACAGAAGCTTTTGCTAGGGAGCAGTTTAGAAAACATAAAGTGGAACAATATTGGGACTTGGCCTTCAGTGGTGCTGTACTAGAAACAACTAGTGAGGACGTGTGACCTTGACATTTCTAATGACCTTTGACACTAACCTTTCATAGATTTTTGTCAATGAAATGGGTGTTTTAAAAGTTAAACAATACCGGGACTTGATCTTTGGCAGTGCTGTGCTAGAAACAGCCAGCCAGGATTGTGACCTTGACATTTCTAATGACCTTTGACACTAGCCCTCATTAATGGTTGTCAAGGATTAACCTTTCATGAATGGTTGTCAAGGATTAACCTATCAAGGATGGTTGTCAAGGATTTACCTTTCATGGCTGGTTGTCAAGGCTCAGCAGTTGAAAAAGTTTGACATTGGCCTACAGGGGTGATACACTAGTAACATGAAGTTTGGATCTTATGACATTGACATTTCCTATGACCTTTGACACATACCTTTCATGGAAGGTTACAAAGGATCATGGGGTTTAATTGTTTAACAGTACTGGGACTTGGCCTTCAGAAGCGATAAACTAGTAATATCAAGTTTGGGAATTAGGGCCTTGACATTTCTAATGACCTTTGACAGTGATTGTCAAAGATCAGAGGCCAGTTGTTCAAAACTAACAATGTCATTAGTTAACGTATCGTCAATACCTTGATCCTTTATTATGTCAAATATGCTAATATTTTTTGCAGCAAAAATACCAAAATTTTCGATATTGTTCTTGCTAGAACAGTTAACAACTTAACCACTAACGGGCTCGTTAAGCTAACGATGCTTTGAACAACTGGGCCCAGGCGTTTTAAAAGTAACCATACTGGGACTTAACCTTCAGAAGTGATATACTTGCAACATTAAGTTTGGAAGTTAGGACCTTGTCATTTCTAATGACCTTTGACAATGGTCGTTAAAGATCAAGCGTTTTAAAAGTAGCCGTACTGGGACTTGGCCTTCAGAAGTGATATACTCGCAACATTAAGTTTGGAAGTTAGGACCTTGACATTTCTAATGATCTTTGACAATGGTTGTCAAAGAAGTATCAGTACTGGGCCTTGGCCTTCTGTGGTGATAAACTAGCAACTTCAAGTTTGGATGTGGTTGTCAAAGACCAGTTTAAAAGTAACCGTACTGGGACTTGGCCTTCAGAAGTGATATACCCCCAACATTAAGTTTGGAAGTTAGGACCTTGACATTTCTAATGATCTTTGACAATGGTTGTCAAAAAAGTAAAAGTACTGGGCCTTGGCCTTCTGTGGTGATAAACTAGCAACTTCTAGTTTGGATGTGAGGACCTTGTTATATCTAATGAGCTTTGGCACTTACATTTCATGGCTTCTTGTCAAGGAAAAATGCATTATAAAATTGAACACTACTGGGATTTAAGCCTTCAGTATTGTTGAACTGTATAACATGGTGAATTGCAATGGATTGCCGGGATTGACATTACAATAACACACCCATGCATTTTTCAGATCTCCAAAATATCTACTTTTCTGATGAAAATCTGTGATATTTTTCTGATTTATACTGCAAACATAAGTTTTGGATGCTAGTTAGAACCGCCTCATTGAGGCGGTTCTAACAAGTACCCACAACCTATGTCTTGGAGCAGAAATAAGAAAAATAATGTATACCCCCATAAACCCCAGTTTTCTCCATATAAAGTGGAGTTTAGGGGGTGTTCATTTCGCGGACTTGTCCAAGTGATGCATATAAGTCTTACGCACTTTGATAGTACTGTTTCGTTTTAGGAATAAATTATCATTTTTGTGGATTTTATCAATGTGTGAATTCAGCCAATCACTCAAAAACTTAGCATAAAGCCCTTTGGGCTTCATACAGTGTGTGAGTGATTCGCCAGAGATACAATTCCAACATTGTCATAGAAATGATTAAAAATGTGTCACTAAATCTCAAATTTTATAATTTTTTTTTTTTCGAAAGCATAAGAATGAAGTCATCAATGAGCATGGCGGGATGGGATGTCTATTCAATTAGAAGCTGCCATCTTTAAAAGAAACTAAAAAAAACATCAAGTCTTTAAATTCCATTTATTTGTTTGGTAACATTTACATTTTCAATTTTTAATCGGAAGATGTTGACTTTACCTCACATATACAATGACGTAACGCACAGGTTTTAAATGTGGTCTTTGACGTCAAGTTATATTACTACCTGTGTGTGAACTTGTTGTTAGATTCTTGCATCACTCGAAATGGTCATAATGATGGAGAATTAGACTTATTGTTGAATGTCACAAATTATAACATAGAGGATCTTACATGAGTGTTCATGTATTATTGGATTTATTAAACGAGTTGAGGGAAAGGGATAAAATGCGAGGCTTTGCCGAGCATTTTATCCCTTTTCCTCAACGAGTTTAATAAATTCAATAACACATGAGCACGAATGCAAGATTTTATTTATCATATGACATTTTAAACGCATTTTATTCATGAAAGATTACAAAAATATCAATATTCCGCCATTAGTAAACGCGACGTCGTTAAGGGTGTCATACATTTAAAGTTACGGGACGTATCTAGCTAATTTGCATATTTAATCCACTAGTGGATTATCGAAAATATTACATGGCGTTATTACACTCTCAGACGAGACGTCATATGATAAATTACTATATCATATGATAGAAGCCTCCGTGGTGTAGTGGTTAAGCTACTCGCCTTGTAAACAAGGGGTCGCATAATCGACCCCGGCTTCTCCAGACTTTGGATGAGTCTTTAAATCGAGGTCACGTCTCCATATGACCTTAGCTGTTGGTGGGAAGTAAAACAAGAACACTCATTCACTCACTTTATCATATGACAACACGTCTGAGAGTGTAATAACGCCATGTAATAAAATCGATAATCCACTTGTGGATTTAATATGCAAATTAGTTAGAAACACTCCGTAACGTTACACGCATGACATTCTTAATGAGGTCACGTTTACTAATGGCGGGATCTAGACCCTTCTGTTTAAAATCGCGAATAAAATGCGTTTTAAATATCATATGTTAAAAGAATCTTGCATTCATGCTCCTGTATTATAAAATTAATAAACTCGTTGAAGAAAAGGGATAAAATGCTAGGCACAGCCTCGCATTTTATCTCTTTTCCTCAACTTATTTAATAAATTCAATAATACATGAACACTCAGGTAAGATCCTCCTTATAACACACTCGTGTGACATAGTACATTTTTTCACATCTCCAAATCACATCTGGCTACTTTTCTCATTACAATAACACACTTGTGCAACATAGTGCATTTTTAACATCTCCAAAATGGCCACTTTTCTGATCAAAATCCGTGATATTTTTCTTATAAATGCTCAAAACATAGGTTATGGGTGCTCGATAGAACCGCCTCATTGAGGCGGTTCTAACGAGAACCCACAACCTATGTCTAGGAGCAGAAATAAGAAAAATAATGTATACCCCCGTAAACCCCTGTTTTCTCTCTATAAAGTGGGGTTTAGGGGGGTCTTCATTTATCCGACTTGTTTACTTGATGTGATGAAATTCCGTGATGTTTCTCTTGTTTATACTGGAAGCATAGGTTGTACCCACAACTTATATCTTGGAGCAGAAATAAGGAAAATAACGTAAATCCCAGTTTTCACTATTTAAAGTGGGGTTTATGATGGTGTTCATTTCATGGACTTGTTCACATGATGATTTCATTGTTAAATGTCACAAAAGACCTTGACATGGCTTTCAGATCTTCTAATTTTCAATTAGTGAGTGAGGTAGTATGACCTTGACATTTACTTCTTATGATCTTTGGCAATGACAAAAAGACTTCAATAAATAGAGGATATTACATGAATGCTCATGTATTATTGAATTTATTAAACAAATTAAAAATGTGAGGCTTTGCCGAGCATTTTATCCCTTTTCCTCAATGAGTTTAATAAATTCAATAATACATGAGCACGAACAAGATATATTGTATGACATTTAAAAGAAATTATTTGATCTACGATTTTTGTATGAAAATGTCAATATTCCTCCATTAATGAATGCTATGTCGTTAAGGAAGTCGTACATGTAACATCTAACTAATTTGCATATTATTAGTTTATACCAATTTATTTTAGTTCGATTGCGATGGACGCTTCAAGCTTATATAAACGCTCTCAAACACTCATTCCAGATGTTTTCACGCGTGCACGAGCGAGGCAGTGACTATTACAGCACTGCTACCTGTTTACACCTGGGTGGAGTGAGGCAGTGTCATTACATGTCTTTCCCAAGGACACACCTCGATACCGGGTGTCGGAATCGAACGCACACCTCTCGATCATGAGTTGAATGCGTTAATCACTGCGCTATCAAGGTTGCATATTTAATCCACTAGGGGATTACCGAGTTTATTACATGGTGTTATTGCATTCTCCGACTCGATGTTATATGATAAAAATTTATCACTGGGGCCTGGCTTTCAGATCTTCTTTTCAGTTAGCAAATGATGTTGTGTCACCTTTTCTTCTGATGACCTTGGACACTGAACATGCACTGTTGGTTGTCAAGGAACAGTTCCATAAACATAAATGATGTGGAATAAAAGAAGAATTCCATGTTGTCGTGGTTTTTCAAGTGGATGCTGGTTAATATGCTTCCCCCCCCCCCCCCCCCACCGGAGGGGAGGGGGACATATTGTTTTTGGTGTGGATCCTGTTTGTGTTGCTGTCGGCATAGCCTGTTTGAAGCACTATAAATCCTTAACATATGGATGGATTTTGACCAAACTTGCATAGACACATCACTAGGATTGGAGACAACAGTTATTATGTCATGATGACCTTGACCTCAGTTTCAAGGTCACTGTGACCCAAAAACAGTCATTTTTGGGCTAAAGATGGCTTGTCTGCACTCTTTCTCATTAACAAATTGATTAATTTTAGTCAAACTTCGTACAATATATCATTACAACAAACCGCAGATTTGATTAGATTTTGGTGACCTTGACCTCAATTTCAAGGTCACATTGACCCAAAAACAGTCATTTTGGGGCAAAATATGGCTTGTCTGCACTCTCATTATCGAGTTGATTGATTTTAGTCAAACCTGGTACAATATATCTTTACAACATACCCCAGATTTGATTTGATTTTGGTGACATTGACCTTTTTTTCAAGGTCACAGGCTTCCAAAAAACAGTCAATTTTGGGCCAAAAATGGCTTGTTTGCACTCTATCTCATTAATGAATTGATTGATTTTCGTCAAACTTGGTACACTATATCATTACAACAAACTGCAGATTTGATTAGATTTTGGTGACCTTAACCTTTTTAGCTCACCTGTCACGTAGTGACAAGGTGAGCTTTTGGGATCACTTTTTGTCCGTCGTCCGTCGTGCGTCCGTGCGTCCGTAAACTTTTCTTCAAACGACATCTCCTCCTAAACCACTGATCGGATTTTGACCAATCTTCACAGGAATGATCCTTAGGTGGTCCCCTTTCAAAGTTGTTCAAATGGTTCCGGTCCATTGCTTATATAGGTCACAGGAGCCAAAAATAGATTTTTTTCACCGAAAACTTAAAAAATCTTCTTCTCTGAAACCGCAAGGCCCAGGTCTTTGATATTTGGTATGAAGCTTCATCTAGTGGACCCCTACCAAGATTGTTCAAATTATAGTGCTGGGGCCAAAAATGCCCCCGCACGGGGGCCCTTTGGTTTTGCATGGGCTTATATAGGGAAAATCTTAAAAAATCTTCTTCTCTAAAACCGCAAGGCCCAGATCTTTGATATTTGGTATGAAGCTTCATCTAGTGGACCCCTACCAAGATTGTTCAAATTATAGTGCTGGAGCTAAAAATGCCCCCGCATGGGGGCCCTTTGGTTTTACATGGGCTTATATAGGGAAAATCTTGAAAAATCTTCTTCTCTGAAACAGCAAGGCCCAGGTCTTTGATATTTGGTATGAAGCTTCATCTAGTGGACCCCTACCAAGATTGTTCAAATTATAGTGCTGGGGCCAAAAATGCCCCCGCACAGGGGGCCCTTTGGTTTTACATGGGCTTATATAGGGAAAATCTTGAAAAATCTTCTTCTCTGAAACCGCAAGGCCCAGGTCTTTGATATTTGGTATGAAGCTTCATCTAGTGGACCCCTACCATGATTGTTCAAATTATAGTGCTGGGGCCAAAAATGCCCCCGCACGGGGGCCCTTTGGTTTTACAAGGACTTATATAGGGAAAATCTTTAAAACTCTTCTTCTCTGAAACCGCAAGGCCCAGGTCTTTGATATTAGGTATGAAGCTTTATCTAGTGAACCCCTACCAAGATTGTTCAAATTATAGTGCTGAAGCCAAAAATTCCCCCGCAAGGGGGCCCTTTGGTTTTACATGGGCTTATATAGGGAAAATCTTGAAAAATCTTCTTCTCTGAAACCGCAAGGCCCAGGTCTTTGATATTTGGTATGAAGCTTCATCTAGTGGACCCCTACCAAGATTGTTCAAATTATAGTGCTGGGGCCAAAAATGCCCCCGCACAGGGGGCCCTTTGGTTTTACATGGGCTTATATAGGGAAAATCTTGAAAAATCTTCTTCTCTGAAACCGCAAGGCCCAGGTCTTTGATATTTGGTATGAAGCTTCATCTAGTGGACCCCTACCATGATTGTTCAAATTATAGTGCTGGGGCCAAAAATGCCCCCGCACGGGGGCCCTTTGGTTTTACAAGGACTTATATAGGGAAAATCTTTAAAACTCTTCTTCTCTGAAACCGCAAGGCCCAGGTCTTTGATATTAGGTATGAAGCTTTATCTAGTGAACCCCTACCAAGATTGTTCAAATTATAGTGCTGAAGCCAAAAATTCCCCCGCACGGGGGCCCTTTGGTTTTACATGGGCTTATATAGGGAAAATCTTGAAAAATCTTCTTCTCTGAAACCGCAAGGCCCATGTCTTTGATATTTGGTATGAAGCTTCATCTAGTGGACCCCTACCAAGATTGTTCAAATTATAGTGCTGGGGCCAAAAATGCCCCCGCATGGGGGCCCTTTGGTTTTGCATGGACTTATATGGGGAAAATCTTTAAAAATCTTCTTCTCTGAAACCGCAAGGCCCAGATCTCTGATATTTGGTATGAAGCTTCATCTAGTGGACCCCTACCAAGATTGTTCAAATTATAGTGCTGGATCAAAAAATGCCCCCGCACGGGGGCCCTTTGGTTTTACATGGGCTGATATAGGGAAAATCTTGAAAAATCTTCTTCTCTGAAACTGCAAGGCCCAGGTCTTTGATATTTGGTATGAAGCTTCATCTAGTGGACCCCTACCAAGATTGTTCAAATTATAGTGCTGGAGCAAAAAATGCCCCCACACGGGGGCCCTTTGGTTTTACATGGGCTTATATAGGGAAAATCTTGAAAAATCTTCTTCTCTGAAACCGCAAGGCCCAGGTCTTTGATATTTGGTATGAAGCTTTATCTAGTGGACCCCTACCAAGATTGTTCAAATTATAGTGCTGAAGCTAAAAATGCCCCCGCATGGGGGCCCTTTGGTTTTACATGGGCTTATATAGGGAAAATCTTTAAAAATCTTCTTCTCTGAAACCGCAAGGCCCAGGTCTTTGATATTTGGTATGAAGCTTCATCTAGTGGACCCCTACCAAGATTGTTCAAATTATAGTGCGGGAGCTAAAAATGCCCCCTGCACGGGGGCCCTTTGGTTTTACATGGGCTTATATCGGGAAAATCTTGTAAAATCTACTTTTCTGAAACCGCAAGGCCCAGGTCTTTGATATTTGGTATGAAGCTTCATCTAGTAGACCCCTACCAAGATTGTTCAAATTATAGTGCTTGGGGCCAAAAATGCCCCCGCACCAGGGCCCTTTTGTTTTACATAGGCTTATATAGAAAAAATCTTGAAAAATCTTCTTCTCTGAAACTGCAAGGCCCAGGTCTTTGATATTTGGTATGAAGCATCATCTTGTGGACCTCTACCAAGATTGTTCAAATTATAGCCCTGGGCCCAAAAATGCCCCTGCTCCGGGGCCCTTTGGTTTTACATAGACTTATATAGGGAAAATCTTGAAAAATCTTCTTCTCTGAAACCACAAGGCTTAGGTCTTCGATATTTGTTATGACGCTTCAGCTAGTGGACCTCTATAAAGATTGTTCAAATTATAGGCCTGAGACCAAAAATGCCCCCGCCATGTGGCCCTTTGGTTTTACATAGACTTATATAGGGAAAATCTTTAAAAATCATCTTCTCTGAAACACAAGGCTTAGGTCTTTGATATTTGTTATGAAGCTTCAGCTAGTGGACCTCTACCAAGATTGTTCAAATTATAGCCCTGGGGCCAAAAATGCCCCCGCTCCGGGGCCCTTTGGTTTTACATAGACTTATATAGGGAAAATCTTGTTTTACATAGACTTCTATATGCAGGGTAAACCTTTAAAATCTTCTTTTCTGAAACCAGAAAGCCCAGGTCTTTCATATTAGATATGAAGCTTCATCTTGTGGACCTCTACCAAGATTGTTCAAATTTTAGCCCTGGGGCAAAAATTGACCCTGCCCGGGGCCCACTTGTTATGCTTTGGATCAGGTGAGCGAACCAGGGCCCTCTGGGCCCTCTTGTTTTCAAGGTCACAGCACCCCAAAAATAGTCAATTTTGGGCCAAGGCCAAAAATGGCTTATTTGCAGCTTAGATTTTGGTGACTTTAACCTAGTTATTAAAGTCAAATGGGTGTTTAAGATATTTTTATGATGGTGGGGGGACATCGTTTTCCTCTGAAAACATTTCTAGTTTAACTTCAAGAACAAAATCGCCACCCCCCCCCCCTCACCCCCCCCCCCCCCCCTGCCCATCCAGGGCTTGAAGAAATAAATGGGCTGCATGAAGCTTCCACGCAGAGCTGAATCTGGCCGCACACGAGTACTGGTAAACCGCTTCCTGCCTATGGCAAAGCGGTGCGATTAGGACTGTCCACGCTTATAAACCCTTTTGGTTTCGTTAGGCGATGGGGCTTGAGATGTCATTTCATCTCATTGTTGGGTAAAAGTCCTACAAAATTGGAAGCAACATCTCCAAAATGACCTTTATGTTGTTGACGGGGATGTTAAACATCAAATCAAACAAATAAAATCAAGAACGAAATTTGTTTAGCAATCAGAATTTATTTAGTTGAGGTTTCAGCAAAAGCCAGGCTGAAATATTCACAAGATACATCATGTTAAAACTGCTAATAATACCCCTGTAAACCTTACTTTATATAGAGGATCTTACAAGAGTGCTAATGTATAATTGAATTTATTAAACGAGTTGAGAAAAAAGGATAAAATGAGAGGCTGTGCCGAGCAATTTATCCCTTTCCTCAATAAGTTTAATAAATTCATGTATGATTGAATTTATTAAACGAGTTAAGGAAAAGGGATAAAATGCGAGTCTTTGCCACTTGTGGATTATTGAAAATATTACATGGCGTTATTACACTGTCTCTCAGACGCGACGTCATGCGATAAATAGAGAAATATTTGATTTACAGGAGTATACATTATTCTTTTATTTCTTTTCCATCCACCCTTGCCCATCAGGGCTTGAAGAAATAGATGGGTTGCATGATGCTTCCACGCAGAGCTGAAACCAACCACACATGGAGTACTGGTGAACTGCTTAGAGGTTCTCAGCATGCCCTGGAAAAGTGATGCGAGTTCGGACCATCCATGCTTATAAACACTATTGGTTTGATCGGGTGACAGGGCTTGAGATGTCATTTCATCTCAATGTCGGCAAAAGTCCCCCAAAATTGGAAGCAACGTCTCCAAAATGACCTATACAGTGTTGACGGGAACGTTAAACATCAAATAAAACAAATTTCTTTTCCAAGACATAGGTTGTGAGTTCTCATTAGAACTGCCCTATGAAGCTGTTCTAATGAGCACCCACAACCAAGACATAGGTAGTGGGCACTCATTAGAACTGCCTCAATGAGATGGTTCTAATGAGCACCAACAACCAAGACGTAGGCTGTGGGTATTACTTAGAACTGTCACAATGAGGTGGTTCTAATGCGCACCGACAACCAAGACATAGACTGTGGATACTAATTAGAACTGTCTCATTGAGGGAGTTCTAATGAGCACCCACAACCAATATATTAGTAGAAATAAGAGAAAAAAAAACACAAATTTTCACTGGCTAATTAACACTTATCTTGCCGTTCACAACAACCCTTTACTTTGCAAACAGTGTAGATCCAGATCAGATGGCTTCTGAAGAAGCCATCTGATCAGGATCTACACTGTTTGGCATTCAGTTTATGAATTTGTAGCAATAAATTACATCAAGTAATCTGATTGGTTAAAAGTCAGAAATGGGTGTGGCTTAAATGAATATTCAGCAAGATGGAGATCTGAAAGAAGGCATTATATCGAACGGATGCATTATTGCACTGCCTTATTTTTGCTGAAAAAAAAAGAAAAATTATTAAGCCTTATTTTTGCTGAAAAAGAAACTTGATTGCTGTCTGCTCTAACTTTACCCTTTACCCTGATAGTGTTTTTTAAACCTTGGCATTCATCTGTGATGACCTTTGACATGTGTCGAAAACACAATCAAGGAGGACAGCCATGTTTCACTTTAAACCTTGACCCTGCATAAATTAGTTTTGCCACACCCATTCCTGTTTAGCAACCAATCAAAACACTTGATTATTATAAATCTTGCACAAAATGATCATCTTGACAATATCTGGGTCAAGTTCGAATATGGGTCATGTCGAATCAAAAAGTAGATCACTAGGTCAATTTGTCATAACTTTTGAACCCTTCATATCCCTGGGACAAGGGCTTCCCACTCATATAAAAAATTTGACCTATGATCTTGCAAATGTGACCATTTGAGAAAGAGCCTTCATAACTGGCATGTATTTGACCTGTGACCTTGACCTCGACCTGTGACCTCCTCTTCTTCAGGTTAAAGTACAGGGCCCACTCTGTACCATCGACTTACTTAGTGTGTATACAAAGTCACTGTGAGGCGCAAGGTGCAGATAAAAGCAGGATAAAATCTTTTAGTGGCCTAGTGGAGGGCAGCCAGTCCACACCCATTTTTCATAAATCATGTGCAAAATGATCATCTTGACAATATCTGGGTCAAGTTACAGGTCAAATTTCAGTACCTGCTATATAATAACTTGAACCATTTGAGATAGAGCCTTCATATTTGGCATATATGTTCCTTGTGAAAAGGATTTCCCACCCGTACAAAAATTTTGATCTGTGACCTTGACCTTCGACCTACTTTGTGTTAACTTTTTAACCATTTAAGATAAAGCTTTCATATTTGGCATGTAGGTTCCTTGTCACAAGGGCTTCCCACTCATGCAAAAACTTTTGACCTGTAACTTGACCTTTGACCTAATTGGTCATAACTTTTGAACCATTTGACATAAGGCCTTTATATTTGGCATGTAAGTTCCTTTTGACAAGGGCTTCCCACTCATACAAAAAAATTGACCTGTGTCCTTGATCTTTGGCCTACTTTGTCATAACTTTTTAACCATTTGAGTTATATTTGGGATGTAGGTTCCTTGTGACAAGGGCTTGCCACCAATACAAACATTTTGACATGTGACCTTGACCTGTGACCTACTTTATCATAACTTTTGAACCATTTGAGATAGAGCCTTCATATTTGGCGAGTTTGTTTCTTTTGACAAGGGCCTCCCACTCATATAAAAATTTGACCTGTGACCTTTGACCTACTTTGCCATTACTTTTGAACCATTTGAGATGGAGCCTTCGTATTTGGCATGTAGGTTCCTTGTGACAAGGGCTTCCCACACGTACAAAATTACCATTTTGGCAGCATTTTTAATATTTTGATGACATAGCTAGACTTATCAGGAATGAATTATCAATTTTGTGGCTTTTATCGATGTGTAAACTCCGGCGAAGAAAAAACTACCAGTACTAGAAAAAATCGAAAAAAAAATGTTATTATTAATGGGTAAAATGGAAAAATTACTTGAAAAAAATTTTATAGGAAAAAATATGGTTAGCTGATACAAAATATGTAGACTTTTGGAATGTTCGGTCGCACTGAGGACCATCGATAACTGATCATAAATTTCTAATTTAAGAGTGAACAAGGGGGTAAACTGATAAATAGAATATAAAATTTGTGTCATTTGATATCAAGTTTATCAGGCTCGGCTTTGAGAAAGCATGTAGAATCACTTGGCAAGCCTCACAATTCTACAAGCTTTCTAGAAGCATTGCCTGATAAACTTTATATCAAAAGACACTCAGCTGGTATTCTCTATTGATCTGACAGCTCTAGTGTGTAGATGCCTCCATGGTATAGTGGATAAGCTACTCTCCTCACAAACTAGGGGTCATGCTTCTCCATACTTTCCAATGATTCCTTAAACTGAGGTCCCGTCTCCATATGACCTGAGTTGTTGGTGGGACGTAAAACACACACACAAACACACACACAGCTCCAGTGTGTGAATTGTTGTGGGATGAACCATAGTCTGTCAGTCAGTTGTAAGAGGACATATCACTCGCACTACACTCTCGTGATTTGGTCTACTTTACAACTGACCTCCAAGCAGTGATTTATTACTCAACAATTGACTGGTGATGATAGGGAAGATCTTACATGAGTTCATGGATTATTGAATTTATTAAACAAGCTGAGGAAAAGGGATAAAATGCGAGGCTTTGCCGAGCATTGTATCCCTTTCTCCCAACAAGTTCAATAAATTTGATAATACATGAGCACGAATGCAAGATTCTATTTCTCATATGACATTCAAAACACATTTTATTCACGATTTTTTAACAAAAGCGCCATTGAAAAACATGACGTCATTAAGGACATTGTACGTGTAACGTTACGGGCGTATCTAACTAATTTGCATATTTAATTCACTAGTGGATTATCAAATTTATTACATTACATTATCACACTCTCAGACGCGTCGTCATATGATAATGTTTAATCAAGTGTGCTGAAAACATCTGAATTTTCAATAGTGCGGAGAACGAGTGAAAATTCAGATGTTTTCAGCACATGTGATGAAATAATTTCAGTATCCGCCGAAAAAAGTAAATTATAGGAGAACGCAATATTCAAAAAAGTAGTTCCGGCTCGCTACAGTGAAACAATATAAATGATATCAGTCACTAGTGAAATGATACAATATCATTTCATTAGTGTTTGATATCATTTTTACTTGTTTCAGATATGCATTGATTTCACTGCTGAGTATAAAATAAAAATCTACCGTATTCGCCCTAATTACCGCACAGTGTGCTTAGTTTTTTCAAAATCGTGTCAAAAGATCACAGTGAAAAATCTACCTAATTAGCCCACACTCGATGCGAAAACAATAGCTTTTGAGATGATGCATACTGATATTTAATGGGACAGAAAAGGATACTCAAGCATTGCCTTCACTGTTGAAGAAATAACGGTAAGTTTTTTTTTTATAGATTTACTGTGAGAGCTTCCAGGGGGCTGTTACTGTAAAGTGTGAGCTTATGCATTTCTTTTTTCAAAAATAGCTTTGGTGTGCACTGATAGGAGCATGTGTGGTAATTAGGGCGAAGACAGTATTTCTTAATTAAATCTTATGCCTTTTCCAAGCTACTGTTGCTATCGGGTACATGTACCTATAACTTGAAAAGACCGTAAAATCAAAATTAGGTACCGAAAGACAGAACAAAACTAACTTATCAACATGATAAAGAGCTGCATGTTGATAAACAGTTCCCGTCACGAAAACAGGCCTATATAATTTTGAACACCTTGAACCCCACTTTTATATTGTAAACTTACGGTTTGCAAGGGTAAACCTTATTTTCTCATTTCTGCTCTAAAATATATATTGTGGTTAATCGACTACCCAAAATCTATAATTTGAACAGAAATAAGAAAAATATCACGATTTTTCTTCTAAAAAGTTTCATTTTTTCGGCGATGAAAGTTACATTGTATTTGTATAGGTGTGTTTTTGCAATGCAGCCATTCTGATAACACACCCATGTGGGAATATAAGAATCTTATATGTGAGTGAGGGGTGGATTGAAAAATCCGTCCCGAGGGACACTGTCCGGCATCACCAGGCTTGCCGAGGGATGCCGGACAGTGATCACGAGGGACGGATTTTTCTATCCACTCCTCACACCCATATTGGATTCTTTTTCTTGCATACCTTCCATTTCTATTGCAAATTTTAATGCTGCTGTCACTTTGGTTACCGACGTCCGCCATTTTGTGATGACACAACAGGAATTTTTAGTGACGTCATGCATGACGACACCGCGCATGAGGTTGTAATCAACCAGTGCATTTATCAAACACGCGATTATATTCGATTTGGGGTCGGAACACCAGGGTTAGAACATAAATTTCTATCCCAGGGTAAAATCACGGATTTGCTTGTCTGGTGTGCAAGAAAATGTCTTTCCTATTTTCCTATTTCTACAACTGGCATATCTCAGATGAAAATGTTCGATACTTTTCTTACTTTTAGTTCAAACATAGATTGCGGGTGCTTGTAAGAACCGCCTCGGTGAGGCGGTTCTAACGAGTAGCCACAATCTATGTCTTCGAGCAAGATTAAGGAAAATAATGAAGACCCAAGTAAACCCAGATTTTCTCCATATAAAGTGAGGTTTTCCGGGATGTTCATTACATAGCCTGTTTTCTTTGCCATTTTACAAAGCATCAAAGTCGGCCCCCGCCCATAGGGGCTTGAAGAAATATATGGGCTGCATGATGCTTCCACGCAGAGCTGAATCCGGCCCGCACACTAGTACTGGTAAGCCGCTTAGAGGATCTCAGCCTGTCAAGAAACCGTGTTGCAAGGCGGACCGTCCATGCTAATAAACCCTTTTGGTTTCATTGGGCGACAGGGCTTGAGATGTCCTTTCATCTCCTGTCGGGTAAAAGTCCCACAAAATTGGAAGCAACGTCTCCAAAATGACCTTTACAGTGTTGACGGGGACGTTAAACCTCAAAACAAACAAACAAAGCATCAAACCCAAGGTGTTTAAAGCAAAGATAGCTTAACCAATTGGTTAGATGCTAACTGTTCTAGCCAGTGTAATATCTAATACAGGGCAATTTTGCTGAAAAAATGTGAAAAGCTTTAGCATTTTTAGCAAGTTACTCGCATTTTCCGTCAAAATATTATTGTCTATATGCCTAATTCAATGAAAAAAGTTTTATCAATACATTAATTATCACATGTAGTGTTGTTTGTTTTCAAAACAGGGCCCAGATTTGTATGTCATTTTCAAAGCCTCTTTCAATTAACAGGTTGAATATTGACCTCTACCATCTGGGCTTGGAGAAATAGATTGCACTGCAAGGTGTTTCAACGCAAAGCTGAAACTCGACTGCAAGAGTACTAAGGTCTAGGCTCGCCCAGACAAAGTAGTGCTTAAGTCGGACTGGTCATTGCCTATAAACCCTATTGCTTTCATTGGAAGGCAGGGCTTGAGATGTCACTTCATCTCAATGACGGGTAAAATTCCCACAAAATTGGAAGCAACATCTCCAAAATGACCTGTACAGTGTTGATGGGAACGTTAAATCTCAAATGAAACAAACAAAACACTAATATTTTTTGTTGGAACAATGCAAGTAGCTTTTACATGTGAAAACACTACTCATATTTTTCAGCAAAAATACCAGAGAATTAGAGGTTATTGCACACCAGACAATGAGATCCATAGTTTTAGCTTGGGATAGAGATTCTGTTCAACCCTGGTGTTCTTACCCAAAACCGATTATTCTCGCGTGTTTGATAGATGCACTGGCTGAATACAACCTCATATGCGCCGTTGTCAAGGTTGGCTTCACAACACGTTACGTGAAGTCACTAAACGTCACTGTAGTGTCATCACAATATGGTGACCGTTGGAAACCGAAGTGACTGCAGTATTAAGAACTTGGAATGGAAGGTATGCAAGGAAAAGAATCCTACATGTTTGTGAGGGGTGGATAGAAAAATCCGTCGCTTGGGATCACTGTTCTGCATCACGCGGCAAGCCTCGTGATGCCGGACAGTAACCCTCAGCACAGATTTTTCCATCCACCCCTCGAAACATGTAGATTGTACTTGGTAGCAATAAAGCATCACGTGAACAAGTCTGTGAAATGTGAAGCCCACTATACATAGAGAAAACTGTGGTTTACATGGGTATACACTATTTTTCTTATTTCTGCTCCAAGACATAGGTTGTGGGTACTCTTTAGAACCGCCTCCCACAACCTATGTTTGCAGTATAAATAAGAAAAATATCACAGATTTTCATAAGAAAAGTAGCCATTTTGGGGGATGTTAAAAATGCACTATATCGCACGGGTGTGTATCGTAATGTAACGGTGCTTTGAACTAATCAACCTAAGTATAGGATTGAAAACAACAAAACTATTGGAAAGTAATGGTATCTTCCATATTTTGTTATTTCATCTATCTACACAACAAATCCAATCAATAACTTTTAAAAACAATACTTGTGTACAAACAATTAACTTTAAAAATTAAAGCACTGAGAGTACTGGTGGGTGGATTGTCTTTGAGTGTAGATTGAGAAAATAGTCCTGAACTGAGAATTGAACTGTTCGTTGAACCCTGAAATTTTATTATTTAAAGCAAGCAGAGTAGACCTCATCAGACACAGTGACGTCTGATTAGGTATACACTATTTGCCAATGCCAATGTGCACAAGCACAGTCCATAATTTACACTGCGCTCTGGGCTTCATGATGCTTCCACGCAGAGCTGAAACCGACCCGCACACGATCACTGGTAAACGGCTTAAAGGATCTAAAAATAGAAGTAGAGGCAATGATCTAAGCCTGTCCATGCAAAGCGGTGCGAGTCGGCCCTTTCATGCTTATAAACCCTATTGGTTTCATTGGGCGGCAGGTCTTGAGATGTCATCTCATCTCAATGTCGGGTAAAACTCCCACAGAATTGGAAGCAACGTCTCCAAAATGACCTTTACAGTGTTGAAGGGGACGTTAAACCTCACATCTAACAAACAAACACTGCGCTCTGAAGTCTTAGGGAGGGGACTATTGATGCTATAAACAAACCGGCAGCAGGATTTTGTTAAGGGTCAGCGACAATCAGTTGGTAAATAGCAGGCGGGAAACTTCTGTACTTAGTATCTTTAGGTCGATTGATATAGAGGATCTTACATGAGTGCTCATTTATTATTGAATTTATTAAACGAGTTGAGGAAAAGGGATAAAATGCGAGGCTCTGCCGAGCATTTTATCCCTTTTCCTCAACGAGTTTAATAAATTGAATAATATATGGACACGAATGCAAGATTCTATTTATCATATGACATTTAAAACGCATTTTATTCACGATTGTTTCGCAAAAATGTCAATAGTCCGTCATTAGTAAACGCGATGTCGTTAAGGACGTCGTACATGTAACGTTACGGGACATATGTAGCTAATTTGCATATTTAATCCACAAGTGTATTATCGAAAATATTACGTGGCGTTATTACACTCTCAGACGCGACGTCATATGATAAAAGCGAATACCTCATACACGAGCCCAGTCCAGATTGTCTTTGGATCGATTGATAAGTCAATACCTCGTACACGAGCCAGTCCAGATTTTACCTTACATAGCGCTCTGATGTCACAAGGAGAAGACTTAACACTACTTTAAATAACCAGTACCTTGGTTTTGTACATGGTCAGCGATAGTCACGTGGACAATAGCAAGCAAGAGGAACACTGCTTTATAACGTAGACTGTTGGTACTCATTAAAATGCTTCCTTATAAGAACAGTATTCAGTACATTTTTTGTCTGAAAAAAATGACGTTCCTGTTGCACTGGTAGCATTTTCCTCCACCAAGTTTTCAAAATTATTTACTTATCATTTGTTAATGTGTTTATTTATTTTCCTTCACAGATTCATCCCTCAGACTTTACAATATTTTATTGATAATGCTTAACCTCATACTGATATGCAAGACAATATGGGCTGGAAAAGTTATTCTTGTATACCAGACAACGAAATCCGGGATTTTACCCTGGGATAGAAAGAAATTTATGTTCTGACCCTGTTGTTCTGACCCAAAATCGAATATGATCGCGTGTTTGGAAAATGCACTGGTTGATTACGACCTCGTATGCGCCGTCGTTAATGTTGGCGTCACAGCACGTTACGTGACGTCACTAAACATTCCTGCAGTGTCATCACAATATGGTCGGTGGTGGTAAGCGAAGTGACTGCAGCATTAAAAATCCGCGCTAAGAAATGGAAGGTATGCAAGAAAAAGAATCCTATATGGGTGTGAGGGGTGGATAGAAAAATCCTTCCCTCGGGATCACTGTCCGGAATCACGAGGCAAGCCTCGTGATGCCGGACAGTGACCCTCGGGATGGCTTTTTCCATCCACCCCTCCCACCCATATAAGATTCTTATATTACTTGGATAATTTATCCTACTGCTCCTTTGCAAACATTGTAGATCCATCGATGGCTTCTGCTAATGAGGATCTACACCCATAGTTTCTCCTCTCTTTCTTTTATCCTTGCTCAGTCCCACCACTGCTTCCCAGCCACTGAATTCACCACATTTGCATTATTTGCTGGCTCCCAGCTTGCACATTGTCAATATTGGAAAAAACAGGTAACCAGACCCCCCTGACCTTTCAAGGTCAGGTGGGTCTGGTTACCTGTTTTTTCCAACACTGATAATCTTCAGACTAGGAACCAGCAGATAATCCAAATAAAGTAATCTGATACAGAGCCCCTTCAGTGGCAATGCTTTAACAAAATAGTTCATTCTACCTGTTGATGCCGGCCCATAAACAGAGTTGGGAGGGGTGCAAACGTCCCCTCCCCATATTTTTTTTTTTTTGAAAATTAGAATCTACCTCAAATTCATGCAGTATTTCACCTTCTGCAAAATACCTAAAACTTGCACCCCTCTCCACTTTTTATGCCCCCGGAATCTAAGAGATTCGGAGGCATATAGTTTTTGGTCTGTCTGTCTGTTTGTCCGTTTGTCTGTTTTTCTGTTTGTCTGTCTACAAAAACCTTAACATTGGACATAACTTTTGAATGGTAATAGATAGAGCTTTTATATTTCACATGTGTATACCATATCACAACACCTTTCCAGTGGTACCATAATTTTTTATCTCGTGACCTTGACCGTGACCTTTGACCTACTTTTTCAACATTTTTGAAAAACATTAACATTGGCCATAACTTTCGATTGGTAAGTGACACAGCTTTCATATTTCACATGCGCTGTCCGGGGGCATCGGTGTTTCACAAACACATCTTGTTCAGAATCTGCGTACGGGCCTGAATCATGTTCTAAAATGTTGCTGTATGTATAATTACAATAACTCACACGTTTGACAAAGTGCTTTTTTCACATCTCGAAAATGGCTACTTTTCTGGTGAAGAGGCATAGGCATGTTTATGGGAAGAGATATTTCATCATGTGAACAAGACTTTGTAATTAACACCTCTCTAAATCCTACTTTATATAGAGAAAACTGGGGTTTACATGATTTTCCTTATTTTTGCTCAAATACACAAGTTGTGGGTACTCGTAGAGGCGTAGGCATGTTTATTTATTTCTTTAAATTGTGAATTTTGCAAAGTGACATCTGATCATGTGAACAAGTCTATTCACAACAAGTCTGTGTAGCTAACACCCCTCTAAATCCCAGTTTATACAGAGAAAACTGGGGTTTACATGGGTATACATTATTTTTCTTATTTCTGCTCAAATACATAAGTTGTGGGTACTCGTTAGAACTGGCTCGTATAGGCGTAGGCATGTTTATTTCTTTGATTATTTTGCCTGTTTGTTTGATTTGAGGTTTAACATCCCCGTCAACACTGTAAAGGCCATTTTGGAGACGTTGCTTCCAATTTTGTGGGACTTTTACCCGACATGAGATGAAATGACATCTCAAGTCCTGTCGCCCAATGAAACCAGTAGAGTTTGTAAGCATGGACGGTCCGACACTCACACCGCTTTGCCTGGGCAGGCTTAGATCCTCTAAGTGGTTTACCAGTAGTCGTGTGTGGGTTGGATTCAGATCTGCGTGGAAGCATCACGCAGCCCATATATTGCTTCAAGCCCTGATGGGCGGGAGCCGTTATTTCTTTGAATTGTAAATGTTGCGAAGAGACGTCTGCTCATGTGAACACATCTGTGTAATTAACACCCCTCTAAATCCCTTTTTATATAGAGAAAACTGGGATTTACATGGGTATACATTATTTTTCTTATTTCTGCTCAAATACACAAGTTGTGAGTACTCGTTAGAACCGCCTCATCGTGGCGGTTCTAATGAGTACCAACAACCTAGTTATTGAGTCTAAATAAGAAAAATATCATAAATTTTTACCAGGAAAATAACCATTTTGGAGATATGAAAGAATGCACACGGTTGCATTATGATAACGCACCCGTGCAACATAGTGTATTTTCTCACATCTCCAAAATGGCTACTTTTCTCATGAAAATCTGTGATATGTTTCTTATTTTAACTTCAAACTTAGGTTGTGGGTGCTCGTTAGAACCGCCTCATTGAGGCGGTTCTAACGAGTACCCACACCCTATGTATTGGAGCAGAAATAAGAAAAATAATGTTTACCCCTGAACTCCAGTTTTCTCTATAGTAAATTCTAACACAGCGCCCCTATATAGGCAATGGAAAATAACTGTGTTTTATTCTACAACAAATCACAGCTCGGAAGAGCGTGACGAGTGACGTCATTATAATTCCCAATTTATGACGTCACTAGTTGATTTCCTTGACGTTAGACGGTGTAACGTCATTTTCTCGCATCGAAAACGTAAGAAAAGGATATAAATGCATGTGTTTCAGTCGATAATTTTAGCGGGATTTCTTCTAATAATGGCGAAAGGTTGTGAGATTTTGAAGGAAACAACAACATTATTGCCGATTTCAGCGTGTTAGAATCGAAATAGATCAGCTCTAGTCTGTGATTTGTTGAGTAATAAATCACAGTTTGTCGGTCAGTTGTAAGTAGACAAATCACGCGCGCTACGCGCTTGTGATTTGATCTACTTTACAACTGACCTCCAAACTGTGATTTATTACTCAACAAATCACAGTTAGAGCTGATCTATTTCTTAATTCTAACACAGCGCGCCTATATAGGCAATGGAAAATAACTGTGTTTTATTCTGCAACAAATCACAGCTCGGAAGAGCGTGACGAGTGACGTCATTAAAATTCCCGATTCATGACGTCACTAGTAGATTTCCTTGACGTTAGACGGTGTAACGTCATTTCTCGCATCGAAAACGTAAGAAAAGGATATAAATGCATGTGTTTCAGTTGATAATTTTAGCGGGATTTTTTTCTAACAATGGCGAAAGGTTGTGAGATTTTGAAGGAAACAACAACATTATTGCCGATTTTCAGCGTGTTAGAATCGAAATAGATCAGCTCAAACTGTGATTTGTTGAGTAATAAATCACAGTTTGTCAGTCAGTTGTAAGTAGACAAATCACGCGCGCTACGCGCTTGTGACTTGTCTACTTTACAGCTGACCTCCAAACTGTGATTTATTACTCAACAAATCACAGTTAGAGCTGATCTATTTCTTAAGTATAGTGGGGTCTTCATTTCACGGACTAGTTCACATGATGGTGTTATCATAATGTATCACCAACTTCAGCTTCCCAATCAGTTTATTTAAGAAATAGATCAGCTCTAACTGTGATTTTTGAGTAATAAATCACAGTTTGGAGGTGGGTTGTAAATTTGTTTACTTACAACTGACCGACAAACTGTGATTTATTACTCAGCAAATCACAAACTAGAGCTGATCTATTTCGATTCTAACAGGCTGAAAATCGGCAATGATGCTGTTGTTTCCTTCAAAATCTCACAACTTTTCGCCGTTGTTTTAAGAAATTCCGCTAAAATTATCGACTGAAACACATGCATTTATATGCTTTTCTAAGGTTTTCGATGCGAGGATATGACGTTACACCGTCTAACGTCAAGGAAATCGACTAGTGACGTCATAAATTGCCAGTTTTTAATGACGTCAATCGTCACGCTCTCCCTTGCCGTGATTTGTTGTAGAATAAAACACAGTCATTTTCCATTGCCTATATAGGCGCGCTGTGTTAGAATGCTAAATCTTTCATATGACAGGATGCAGCATTATAGAAAGGTTTTCTCTCCAAAGAAAGTTTGAACCATTCTACAGCCCTTCCAACATTGCCTTGATCCTTAAACACCCATCCGAGTAGATTCATACATGTTTCCACGTGGCTGATATAATGCAAGTCCGTACTCATCATGGCTTCCATGTTTTCTATGTCTGTGTTGGCCTCGGTCATATTAAGTTTCCTGTGATTTAGATACAGTAAGAAATGAAGAAGAAAGTTCCCATCTACAAATGCCCAGTTACTACAACTCCTGTCTACCTCATAAAGGTCATCTTTGGAAGCGGGCTGTAGACCACTGCTCCGTTCCATCTCATATCGTAATGCAATAGGCGTAACAGGATTCTCTGTTGGTAAGAATGGAACACACGGGATTACAACTTTCTGGAGAAGATACTCTGTTGTTATGTCTGACAACCCTTGTGTTGCCTCAAGAATGGACGATGCCTCAGGTCTAACGTACTTTCCCTTGTCATAGCAACAAGGACAGAAAGTAAGCCTGTTCATACTGGCCAATGGTGACAAAATCTCAAGAGAAACCTGACAATATCCAACCACATAAAACAAGGACGCTTGTTTCAGTTTTGCCGAAAACTTATCTGAACTCACACTTATTTCGTTCCATTTGTTGCTTGACAAGTAACACCATATTTCTTGATCTTCTTTTCCTTGCTCTAATGCAAATGCAATATAGGATGTCATAACATCTAGTTCCAAATACGGTAACAACAACCATTTTGCTCTCTCTGTTTCTTCTTTGGTATGGCTAGTTATTTCATCTGTGCCAGTCAACGTTCTGAGTAATTCCAACCTTTTTTCTAGAGTCAGCCTCGCATCATTGTTGTTGCTTGTTGAACCATTCAAAACGTATTCGCGTCTCCCACTAATATATTGTTCAAGTATGTTCATATAGAATCTACACGTTGCTATTTCTATTCTGTTCTGATACACTGGACCAGTAGTAAGACCGGTTAACCCAAATGACTGTTGTAACCGTGCTCCGAGTTTACCACACTTTATGTGTAGCAGAAACTTGCAGTCAGCACCTGCCAAACGCTGGAGAATATTATTCAGCCTACGCCTTACACTACCATGGATACGCCTTTCAAACATATTTTCCTGCGGTATGAAATAGTTAGGACAATTTCCAGCATGTACCCATTCTGTGATCTTCCTCAAACAAACAACAAGGGCCGCTAACAAGTTTTCGGGTTTCCAGAAGTCAGCCGGCGTGTTTTCTGCCATGTATAACATGCACGTCTTAATATGATATGAACTAAGTGAATTAGGTACTCTTTTCTTTATTATTTCCTTCTTTATCATTTTCAGCAAAATAAAACAGTTTAACTGCACGGGATTGAAATGAGTTACAAGGAACCTCTCTTGATGAGATAGCGACCGCCTCCACTCTTTGTCCGCCTCTTTACTTTTCGGGTTACCCATTCATGCGTACATTCTGGTAAATCTCTGCATTCTAATGCATATACATTGTCTCGTGCCACTAAACTGTTGTGTTCCAGTGTTATTGCTGGTCCATTTCTTTTGTATTGCTTACTATCCTGGGGGAATTTAAAAGAACATACCAGCCGATCCTCTGCATCACAAGAAAACGCCAATTTCTCTCTGCAAACAATATCAGGATAGGGATCTGCAGTAGGTGACTTAAATTGTTGGACTCCATTTTGTAGCAACTGTAACTTACAATAACCAGCCCGTGTTTGTCTGTCTTGAACCGGAAGTAAACTGTTACCGACAGGATGCTGAGATGGTTTAGTCACTACTGGGAGATTTTGTAGGACGTGGACAATGTCCCGGTCAGAGTGCATCCCAGCTATAGTGGTTCCTTCATACCTGCTGCCGAATATGTAAGTGCTTATTTCCGGTTGCCTACAAATTGTGTATAATATTTCTTTTGTAATACTTTTGTCCATCCGCAACCTCCTCATCTCTACACTTGCATCAATGTCTTTCAATACATCAAAGAGCTTCAGTGAGAGTGGTTTGTAGTAAGGAGGCCCTGGAAGATCTGTTGGTAATGGGAACGAAACTACAAAAGAGACAATACCTTAGTTTACCTAAATTTTACATGCGTAAGCAAACTGCGTCTCATTAGAAAATGTGCTTAATGACATAGGCGGCGCGCAAAGGCTTAGATCAGACTGCATTCGCCTGATTTGCTTTGCTCACTGCATAAACTTTAAATGTAACCTAACCAGTCTGATTGTATAATAATTTCTTTAGGTCTCTCATCGCTGTTCGGCCCCTGCCCATCGGGACTTGAAGAAATAGATGGGCTTCATGATGCTGCCACGCAGAGCTGAAACCTACCCGCCCACGAGTACTGGTAAACCGCTTAGAGCATCTAAGCCTGCCAAGGCAAAGCGGTGCGAGAGTCGGACCGCCCATGCTTATAAACCCTATTGGTTTCTTTGGGCGTCAGGGCTTGAGATGTCATTTCATCTCAATGTCGGGTAAAAGTCCCACAAAATTGGAAGCAACGTCTCCAAAATCACCTTTATAGTGTTGACGGGGACGTTTAACCACAAACAAAAACTCTCGTCGCTGTGATTCCAGCCTAGCTCGGATCACATTTGAGACGCTAAATCCTGTAACGGAAGGTCCGGTGTTTTTTAGTTTTCTTCGGGATCTCCGGTTTTCGTCCACCTCTGATTAGCTATCGGCTCGAAATAAGTACATATAAATATTTTTAAAGGGCCGTAAAACCAAAACCCCAAAAAATCTCCTAAATCATTCATTTTGCTGCCAACAACGTCTGCTCACGACGAAAACACGCGTATATAATATTGAACCCCACTTGTAAAACTGGGCTTTACAGGGATAAACTTTATTTTTCTTATTTCTGCTCTAAAATATAGAGTGTGGGTACTAGTTAGAACCGCCTCTATGAGGCGGTTCTAACGAGTACTCACAATCTATATTTTGAGCAGAAATAAGAAATATATCACAATTTTATGCCCACGCCATCGGCATGATGCGGGGGGGGGGGGGGGCATATAGTTTTTCGGTTTTCCGTACGTGCATACATGTGTACATCCGTCTGTACGTGTGTGTGTACGTACGTACGTGATCCTGTAACCTCAGGATAAGGTTTTTGTAACAGGTAGAGTCTGAACCTTTAGAACTCATATTTTCCTAACCATTCGATGGAACTGGTTCATATTTGGTATGATGATAGATATAGGTCCAAAGTTTTATTAAGCGATACCTCCACCCATGCCTGTGACCTCAAGATCAAGGTCACAGACTTAGAAATTTTTCAATGTTAAAGACTCAGGTTAAGGTTTTTGTAGCAGAATATTTTAGAACTCATATTTTCCAAACCATTTGATGGAATTGGTTCATATTTTGTATGATTAGAGATATAGGTCCAAAGTTTTATTCAGTGATACCCCCACTCATGCCCATGACCTCAAGGTCAAGGTAATGGACTTAGAAATTTTCAATGTTAAAGACTCCAGTACCTGGTAGAACCTGAACTTTTATGATGGCTTTGGTTCATATTTGGTATGATGATAGATATAGGTACAATGTTTTATTCAGTAATATCCCCACCTATGACCTGAAGGTCAGGGTCACAGACTTAGACAATTTTAATGTTAAAGATTTTAAAGAGCTCAAATTTTCCAAACCATATTATGGATTTGGCTTATATTTGCTATGATGATAGATACAGGTCCAAATGTTTATTTGGCAATACCCCCACTCATGCCTATGGCTTCAAGATCAAGGTCACAGACTTAGAAATTTTTAATCAGATATTTTAAGAGTTGATATTTTCCAAATCGTATGATGGATTGAGTTTATATTTGGTTTGATGTTAGATACCTGTCCATTTCATTCAGAGATACCCCCACCCATGTCCATGAGCTCAAGGTCAAGGTCAAAGACTTAGAAATTTTTAATTAGATATTTTAAGAGTTTATATTTACCAAATCGTATGATGAATTAAGTTTATATTTGGTATGATGATTGGTACTAGTCCAATACCCCAACCATGCACGTGCCCTAGAAGTCAAGGTCACAGACAAAGAAATTTTTTATTTAAAGTTTATTAAGAGCTCATACTCATCAAACCATATGGATTTGCTTCATATTTGGTATGATGATAGTTACAGGTCCAAAGTTGTATATACCCCCACCCCTGACCTCAAGGTCAAGGTAACAGACTTAGTCTTATGATGCTTTTAAAGTTTTAGGGCTCATATTTTCCAAACCATATTGGCATCATATTTGGAATGATGATAGATACAGGTACCAAGTTTCATTCTGCCATACCACCGACCCTGCCCATGACCTCAAGGTCAAGGTCACACACTTAGAAAATTTTGAATGTTAAAGTCTCTTAGAGGTTATATTTTCAAAACTATTTAATTAATTGGGTTCAAATTGGGTATGATGATAGTTTTTTATTCTAAGGTTTAATCAGCAATATCCCCATCTATGGGTAGGACACTTTTGTAGAGCTATGCTGTCCAATGGCAGCTGTTGTTGCAACATAGATTTTCAGGGTGAGGGGGGCACCTGGGCGGGGGCATCTGTGTCGTCTGGACACATTGCTAGTTCATCTTAAAATTTTCCTTTTTTCTACGGTAAAGTTTACACTGTATTTGTATAGGCGTGTTTTCGTAAGGTGAAAGCCACTTTCAGATCTAGTTTAGCTAAATGTTACATAAGAATTTCCATTGGTTGATGGTTATTAAATAAATAAGTATATACATGAGCCGCGCGCGCGTGCTTGCATGTGTGCGTGCGTGTGTTTTATGTTCCACCGACAGCTAAGGTCATACGGAGACGGGACCTCTGTTTAAAGACTCATCCGAAAGTCTGGAGAAGCTCGAGGTTCATCACGAAAACACCCCTATATGACTTGAATCCCACTTTTATATGAGCCCCGCCAAGCGAATTTGGGTCTTCGAGCATTCCGTCATGACAAATTTTAACTGCGCATGCCCAATCATTCAGAGGGGCCAGGGATATGGCTTTCTGTCTGAAGGTTCCTCTTGATTCACTGCTTGTATGAGCGAGCAGCGAAGGTTCTTGCGAGATTGCGCGGATGCGCAGGCTCGCCTGAACCTTCGCTGTTCGCATAGGCGATAAGTACCAAAATCGCTTGACGGGGCCCATATAGTAAGGGGTAAACCTTATTTTTCTTATTTCTGGTCTTATATATAGATTGTGGGTACTCATTAGAGCCGCCTCGATGAAGCGGTTCTATCGAGTTCCCACAATCTATATTGGGTTCTCGTTCGAGCCGCCTCGATAAGGCGGTTCTAACGAGTGCCCACAATCTATTTTTTGATGAGGCTGTTCTAAAATGTACCCACAATGCAGATTTTGAACAGAAATAAGAAAACAATCACAATCTTTCATCCAAAATTTTTCGTTTTTTGGGGGTTTTTTTCGGCGGCAACATTTACTATGTATTTGTATAGGCGTGTTTTCGTAATGTCGGGCCCACAAGCCCTGGTTATGAGGCGAGTAAAAACAAAGGTGAAGATCTGCGCATTCTGATCAGTATCTTGGTTTTATTTAGCTCACCTGAGCCGAAGCCTCACAGGTGAGCTTATGGTAGTATGGCAAAGCTCCGTTGTCTGTCTGTCTGTCTGTCTGTCTGTCAACATGTTCAAACATCTCCTGTGAAACCACTGGGCCGATTGAAGTCAAATTTCATATGGAGCATCCATGCGATGGGGGAACGAAAGGTTGTTCACGGGGTCTAGGTCACATGACCAAGGTTGCCGTCATGCCCATACAAGGTAAAAATCTTTCAAAAATCTCCTCCGGAACCAATGGGCCGCTTGCCAAGAAACTTGGTATGTAGCATTGAGGACTTGGACAGGGTTCATTCCCGTCAGGGAAATGTCAGGGAAATTTAAATTTTTTCAAGGTCAGGGAATTGTCAGGGAATTTTGTGTTTTGCAGGAAAATATAAAGATTTGCTAAAATGTCAGGGAAATGTCAGGGAATTTTAAAATTCCAGCCATTATGGATAAAGAATAACAGAAAATGACTTGAGCAGCTTTCTTTTCTTAACTTTTTTGACAAAAACTAAATTATTTTGATAGCTTCTGAAAAAAAACTGAAGGGATTTGAGCCTTTTGTCTTCTTAACTGCCTTTTAGCTGAATAACTTTTTGAAGTGATTGTAAAAGCATTAGAAGACTGTTATCTGAAGTTAAATGTTCAGATGCTTACTCGCAGAAGCTTGAATTGGTTACACTACTTTGATGAAAAGGATCCTTCAGTGTTGCTAGCGTACACTTTAAGTTGTGGTTTGGGTCTTCACACAAAGCATTGCATAAAGTACAAGACCACAAAAAATCTGGAAAAGTCATTTTTGCACACCAGACAAGGGAATCCATGATTTTACCCTGGGATAGAAATTTATGTTCTGACCCTGGTGTTCCGACCCCAAATCGAATATTATCGCGTATTTGTTAAATGCGCTGGTTGATTACAACCTCATGCGCGTCGTCGTCATGCGTGACGTCACTAAACATTCCTGTTGTGTCATCACAAAATGGCGGGCGTCGGTAACCGAAGTGACAGCAGCATTAAAAATTGCAATAGAAATGGAAGGTATGTAAGAAAAAGAATCCAATATGGATGTGAGGGGTGGATAGAAAAATCCGTCCCTCGGGATCACTGTCCGGCATCACTCGGCAAGCCTCGTGATGCCGGACAGTGTCCCTCGGGACGGATTTTTCAATCGACCCCTCACACCCATATAAGATTCTTATATTATCACCAGCCACAGACAACCCAACTATATCCACCCAGGAGAATTCGAATTACACAAACATCTGTTCTACTATTCAGAGGGAGGTGCTTGAAATGCTCAAAAGGACCATAAATAGAGAATATCAGGTTCGTGTCTTTTGAAATAAAGTTTATCAGGCAAGGCTTCGAGAAAGCTTGTAGAATCGCGAGGCTTGCCGAGCGATTCTACATGCGTTCTCGAAGCCGAGCCTGATAAACTTGATATCAAATGACACGAATCTGGTATTCTATTTATCAGTTTATCCCCTTCTACACTCTTAAATTACAATTTACGATCAGTTATTGATGATTCTCAGTGCAACCGAGCATTCTAGCGGTCGATATATTTAGTATCATAGCTGACCATATTTTCCAATAATATTTTTTTCAGGTAATTTTTCCAAGTAACAATAACATTTTTGTCATTGTTCCAGTAGTCCGGTTCATTCGTAAAAGTGCAATGTCACGTTGACGTGATAAAGCTCTCTTGTCCTGAGATAGCATATCTTAATCAGGTCAATGAGTTACAATGCACTATATATAGGGTGTAACTGATAAAACATAAGTAAGCACAAGACATGACAGCACTAAACCAATTAAACTCAAATTAAGGCATCACTTGAACCACTGACTTAGAATGGATGGCAGCATAAGCTGTGGCGAGAGGTTCGGGTAGAGATGATGATATTTAACCATCAATAAAGTTTCATGCCATTGTTAAAAATAAAACCAATATGAAGAAATAGGTATAAATAGCAGTATGAACAAGAGTAAAACTGTACAAATAGAAAGGCATCACGGAAAACACGCCTATATAATTTTGACACCATATACCCCACTTTTATATAGTAAAACTGGGGTTTAAGGGGGTATACATTAGTTTTCTTATTTCTGCTCAAAAACATAGATTGTGGGTACTCGATAGAACCGCCTCGTCGAAGCGGTTCTATCGAGTCCCCGCAATCTATGTTTAGAGCAGAAATAAGAAAAAATATCACAATTTTTCATCTTAAAATTTCTAATTTTTGACCAAAAAATTGGCTATGTATTTGTATAGGCGTGTTTTCGTAATGAGAATGGTTCATACGGCACACAGTTTATTTATTCTGGCACATAACATAAATAGATGGTATATCTGCCCCGTACCCATCCCCCCCCCCCCCCCCATCGGGGCTTGGAGAAATAGATTTGGCGGCATGATGCTTCCACACAGAGCTGATACCGACCGCACTTGTGTACTGGTAAACCGTTTAGAATGTCTGATTCTGCTCAGGCAGATTGATGCGAGTCGGACCGTCATGCATATAAACCCTGTTTGTTTTATTGGGCGGCAGGGATTGAGGTGTCATTTCAGTGTCGGGTAAATGTCCCACAAACTTGGAAGCACGTCTAAAAAATGACCTAAATAGTGTTGTTGGGGACGTTTAGTCATAAATCAAACAAATATGAAACACTTTCGAATATCTTCAGCTTATGTTTCAAACAGGTATAAGACACGTTTTATTGAAATAAAAAGAGAAAAATAACATCCATACAACATACAACCTTGATGACAATGATTTATCATATGACGCCGCGTCTGCCATGTATTAAATTCAATGATACACTGGGTATACACGGCGAATGTTCCAGTATATAAGCCCAGATAATCCTCAGTAATTTACACAGCACTCTGGCATAATCTTCAGAGTGTATGATTCGCGTCACACTCCCTAATATGGGGCCCAATAAGGGGACAATTATGCAAGTGACACAAAAAATGATAACAAATATCACATACCGTTCAAGACTGATTATATTTCGGAAACACGGCCTCTTAATATCTTTCATTTATTATTTTTATCATATAGACTGATGTCAAGGCATAATCATACAATGGGTCAAGTAGCGTCACATTCTTTAGTATGAGGCCCAAAGAAGGGAATTCCATGTAAGAAATGAAAATCGTTCCAAATGCAAGTTTAGCATGTTTGTGTGAATTTCAGCACCCAAGCATCTAAATACCTGCCATCCATTATGTTCAACTTGTTGCCTGATGCCTATGCAAACTCTTAAAATGGGTACAATTGCGTCACATTCCCTTAAGTAGGGGCCCTACAGTTGTGAAAAGACATGTAAGTGATGTAAATAGCCAATAAAAGTCTTGGATTTTGAGTTAAGTTTCATCCTCTCATCCTCTAAATATCTGCAAATCGTTATGTCAGCGATAACGCTAAATAACTCGGCATACTACTCATGACAAGTGGCGTCACATTCCCTGTTAAGGGTGCCAACGAGGGGAAATTCAATATATGTGGTGTAAATGGTCGAAGTAATTAATACAGCTTCTACATTTACATTAAAAGTCACACATCAAAGCCTCTAAATATCTATATTGTGTTATGTTAAACATGTTGCTAGTTGCCTGGACATAATCTTTAGAGGGTATGATTCGCGTCAAGTTCCCTAATATGGGACCCAATAGGGGGACAATTATGCAAGTGACACAAAAATGATAACAAATTTCACATACCGTTCAAGTTTGAAAATATTTCGGAACCGCGGCCTCTTAATATCTTTCATTTATTATGTTTACCATATAGACTGATGTCAGAGCATAACCGTACATTGGGTGAAAAGTAGAAGTAAAACAAAGATCAGGAATCGATACAATTAACTTACTCCAACCACCAAAGACACCAAAGGGAAAGAAACACAAACATGAAGCGAACAGACCATAATGGAAACCTAAACAAAGGAAGGCCATAAGGACAGTTACTTTCCCAAAAAATGGCCATATGGCCATCCAAAATAAAAAGACACAAGTGATACACACAGTAAGTAACAAACAACAGCATAAATAAACCGCCACAGAAGAACCGCCTTGGAACGGTCAGTGGAAAGTTTTCCACTGGGGGGCTTAAATCGATTTTACGTGGCCACAATCCTCGCCCTTACTTCCGTCGCGATTAGACAAATAATTTGTCCAGTCCGCATGAAGGCCTCCTTACCCATCAGTGGAACATCTCCGTGAACACAAATAATCAAAGAACCACAGAGGTGAGACTACGGTGAGGACTCGACAGCAAGAAACCACTGAAATGCTGGAGCAAAAGAAAACCAACAGACTCCGATGGGCCCGACCAGAGACAGAGCATCAGGCACCAACCAACATTACCTTGAATTAGATCTCTCTAATTCTCAATAAGCCTTTACGTTGGAACAGTCATAGAATCTGAGGCCTGACCCACCGGCGTGCAATTAAAGAGGGAAGCAAAGTTGCCAACCGTGATTGGGTTAACTACCATACATGCAGTCTGTCGTATATCATCCATGTCGTACTCAATCTTTTTATATCGAAGAATGATTTTACGAAATTGGGTGCTGAAGTCATTGCGGTTATATATTTTTCTGAATTTATATACTAAATCACCATAAAATTCGGGTTCCGATAGACCTTGTTGCAGAAGAGATTTAAGTCCAATATTGAATTTTGAAATTAAATCAGAATAGCGTCTATAAAATTTTGAAAAGGCTTTGCGTAGTTTATGGTACCGATAACTCTGATTAAGAAGTTTAGCCGTTAATGATTTATTACGAGTGTTGAAGTCAGTTACATGACTACACACTCTAGCAAATCGAATTAATTGCGAAATATAAACGCCATAGGATGGCGCTCGAGGAACATCACCATCCAAAAAAGGAAAATTTACAATATCAAAATCAAAGTCATCGCGTTTATCATAAATTTTTCACGAAACAAACCCATCTACAATAGATAGCCGAAATCCAAAAACGGGGCCTCGGTATCAGAAGAATTTGCTTTATTTAACTGAAGTTCTGGTGGGGGGGGGGGGGTAAATCTGACTGATCAAACCATCGAAATAGGTATTATCAATATTTGATAAATCATCTAAATATCTAGAAGTGGAGCTAAAAACTTCAATAATTTCAGATTGGTTATCAATGGAAAGCGACAACATGAAGTCTCTTTCATAACAATACAATAACAGATCAGCCACAAGAGGTGCGCAATTCGTGCCCATCGGAATACCCACAATTTGTCTAAATAACTCAGTACCGAATCTAATATAAATATTGTCAAGTAGAAAGGTGAGGGCATCATAAACTTTCTGACATGACCAAAGTGTATAATTCTTATGCTCTTTAGAAGTGAAAAATGCATTTCTGACATTATATGCAAGATAGAGAGAATCTTCTCTGTGAAAAGCCCATTCAATTAAATCATTAAGCTTTTCTTATATAAGATTATGAGGAAGTGTAGTGTAAAGAGTGATAGTAGCGTCACATTCCCTAGTATGGGACCCAAAGAGGGGAAATTCAATGTAACTACTGAAAATCGTTAAAAATGCAAGTTTAACATGTGGGTTTCAATTTCAGCACCCCAGCCTCTAAACACCTGCCATCCATTATATTTAACCTGTTGCCTGATGCTACTGCACACTTTTCAAATGGGTCTATTTGCGTCATATTCCCTTACATAGGGGCCCTACAGTGGGGAAATGACATGTTAGGGATGTAAATGGCCAATAAATTCGCCAAGTCTTGCGTGTTTTGTTAAATTTCAGCCTCTAAATATATGTAATTCCTTCTTCAGCGATAAAGCTAAATGCCCCGGTATACTACTCAAATAAATCTAGTGGCGTCAAATTCCCTGTTAAGGGGACCAACGAGGGGAAATTCATTATAAGTGGTGTAAAAGGTCGAAGTAATCAATACAGCTTCTACATTTAAATTAAAATTCACACACCAAAGCCTCCAACTATCTATATTATATGATGTTAAACATGCAGCTGGTTGCCTAGGCATACTCTTCAGAGGGTATGATTTGCGTCTCATTCCCTAATATGTGGCCTAATAGGGGGACAATTATGCAAGTGACTAAAAATGATAACAAATTTCACATACCGTTCAAGTTTGAAAATATTTCGGAACCGCAACGTCTTAATATCTTTCATTTATTATATTTACCATATAGACTGATGTCAGAGCAAAATCGTACATTGGGTGAAGTAGCGTCACATTCCCTAGTATGGGACCCAAAGTGGGGAAATTCAGTGTAAGTGCTGATAATTGTTATAATAAATTCGCCATGTCTTGCGTGTTTTGTTAAATTTCAGCCTCTCAGCCTCTAAATATCTGTAATTCGGACTGCCAGCGATAAAGCTAAATGGTTCGGCATACTACTGATAAGGGTCCAGTGGCGACACATTCCCTGTTAAGGGGACCAACGAGGGGAAATTCAATATAGGTGGTGTAAATGGTCGAAGTAAATAATACAGCTTCTGCATTTACATTTAAAGTCACACACCAAGGCCTCTAAATATCTATATTGTATTATGTGAAACATGTGTCTAGTTGCCTGGACATGATTCGCGTCACATTCCCTAATATGGGGCCCAATAAGGGGACAATTATGCAAGTGACACAAAAATGATAAAAAATTTCACATACCGTTCAAGTTTGAAAATATTTCGGAATCGCGGCCTCTTAAAATCGTTCATTTATTATATTTACCATATAGACTGATGTCAGGGCATTACCGTACATTGGGTGAAGTAGCGTCACATTCCCTAGTATGGGACCCAAAGAGAGGAAATTCAATATAAGTACTGAAAATCGTTAAAAATGCAAGTATAACATGTGGGTTTGAATTTCAACACCCCAGTCTCTAAACACCTGTCATCCATTATGTTTAACATGTTGTCTGATGCCACTGCACACTTTTTGAATGGGTCTATGTGCGTAACATTCTCTTACATAGGGGCCCTACAGTGAGGAAAAGACATGTTAGGGATGTAAATGGCCAATAAATTCTCCAAGTCTTGCGTGTTTTGTTAAATTTCAGCCTCCCAGCCTCTAAATATCTGTAATTCGTTCTGTCAGCGATAAAGCTTAATGCCTCGGCATGCTACCCATATAGGTCAAATGGCGTCATATTCCCTGTTAAGGGGACCAACCCTTGCATAGGGGCCCTACACTCGGGAAAAGACATGTTAGGGATGTAAATGGCCAATAAATTCGCCAAGTTTTGCGTGTTTTGTAAAATTTCTTCCTCTCAGCCTCTAAATATCTGTAATTCGTTCTGTCAACGATAAAGCTAAATGGCTCGGCATACTTCTCATACGGGTCAAGTGGCGTTACATTCCCTGTTAAGGGGACCAACGAGTGGAAATTCATTATAAGTGGTGTAAATGGTCGAAGTAATCAATACAGTTTCTACATTTCAATTAAATTTCACACACCAAAGCCTCCAAATATATATATTATATTATGCTAAACATGCAGCTGGTTCCCTAGGCATAATCTTCAGAGGGTATGATTTGCGTCACCATTCCCTAATTTGGGGTCCAATAGGGGGACAATTATGCAAGTGACACACAAATGATAACAAATATCACAGACCGTTCAAGATTGATTATATTTCGGAACCCCGGCCTTTTAATATCTTCCATTTATTCTATTTACCATATAGACTGATGTCAGGGCATAATCATACAATGGGTCAAGTAGCGTCACATTCCTTAGTATGAGGCCCAAAGAAGGAAATTCCAAGTAAGTAATGAAAATCGTTCAAAATGCAAGATTAACATGTTTGTGTAAATTTCAGCACCCACGCCTCTAAATACCTGTCATCCATTATGTGCAATATGTTGCCTGATGTCTATGCACACTCTTAAATTGGGCCCAATTGCGTCACATTCTCTTACATTGGGGCCCCACAGTGCGGAAAGTCATGTAAGCGATGTAAATGGCCAATAAACTTCAAAAGTCTTGCATGTTGTGTTACATTTCATCCTCTCATCCTGTTGATATCTGTAATTCGTTCCCGTAGCGATAAAGCTAAATGCTTCGGCATACTACTCACATGGGTCATTTGGCGTCACATTTCCTATTAAGGGGACCACCGAGGGAAAATTCATTATAGGTGGTGTAAAAGGTCGAAGTAATTAATACAGCTTATACATTTACATTTAAACTCACACATCAAAGCCTCTAAATATCTATATTGTATTATGTAAAACATGTTGCTAGTTGCCTGGACATAATCTTTAGAGGGTATGATACGATTCACATTCCCTATTATGTGGCTCAATAGGGGGACAATTATGCATGTGACACAAAAACGATAACAAATTACACATACCGTTCAAGTTTGAAAATATTTCGGAACCGCGGCCTCTTAATATCTTTCATTTATTATATTTACCATATAGCCTGATGTCAGGGCATAACCGTACATTGGGTGAAGTAGCGTCACATTCCCTAGTATGGGACCCAAAGAGGGGAAATTCAATGTAAATACTGAAAATCGTTAAAAATGCAAGTTTAACATGTGAGTTTGAATTTCAGCACCCCAGCCTCTAAATACCTGTCATCCATTATGTTTAACATGTTGCCTCATGCCTCTGTACACTTTTCAAATGGGTCAATTTGCGTCACATTCCCTTACATAGGGACTCTACAGTGGGGAAAAGCCATGTTAGGGACGTAAATGGTCAATAAATTCCCCAAGTCTTGCGTGTTTTGTTAAATATCAACCTATCAGCCCCTAAATATCTGTAATTCGTTCTGTCGGCGATTAAGCTAAATGCCTCAACAAACTACTCATAGGGGCCAAGTGCGTTACATTCCCCATTAAAGGGATCAACGAGGGGAAATTGATTATAAGTGGTGTAAATGGTCAAAGTAATCAATACAGCTTCTATATTTACATTAAATTCACACACCAAAGCCTCCAAATATCTATATTATATTATGTGAAACATGCAACTGATGGCCTAGGCATAATCTTCAGATGGTTCGATTCGCGTCACGTTCCCTAATATGGGTCCCAATAGTGGGACATTTATGCAAGTGACACAAAAACTGATAGCAAAAAATCACATACCGTTCACGAAAGATTAGATTATGGAACCCCGGCCTCTTAATATCTTTCATTTATTATGTTTACCATATAGACTGATGCCAGGGCATAATCATACAATGGGTCAAGTAGCGTCACATTCCTTAGTATGGGGCCCAAAGAAGGGAAATTCCATGTAAGTAATATAAATCGTTCAAAATGAAAGTTTAAAATGTTTGCATGAATTTCAGCACTCAAGCCTGTAAATACCTGTCATCCATTATGTTGAACATGTTCCCTGATGCCTATGCACACTCTTAAAATGGGTCCAATTGCGTAACATTCCCTTACATAGGGGCCATACAGTGGGGAAAAGTCATGTAAGGGATGTAAATGTTGTGTTAAATATCATCCTCTCATCCTCTAAATATCTGTAATTTGTTCTTTTAGCGATAAAGCTAAATGCCTCGGCATACTACTCACATGGGTTATGTGGCGTCACATTCCCTGTTAAGGGGACCAACGAGGAGAAATTCATTATAGGTGGTGTAAATGGTAGAAGTAATAAATACAGCTTCTACATTTACATTTAAATTCACACACCAAAACCTCTGAATATCTATATTGTATTATGTAACACTGTATAGGTCATTTTGGAAACGTTGCTTCCAATTTTATTGGACTTTTACCCGACATTGAGATGAAAAGACATCCCAAGCCCTGTCGCCCAATGAAACCAATAGGGTTTATAAGCATGGACGGGTCGACTCGCACCGCTTTGCCTGGGCATGCTTAGATCCTCTACGAGGTTTACCAGTACTCGTGTGCGGTCGGTTTCAGCTCTGCGTGGAAGCATCATGCAGCTCATCTATTTCTTCAAGCCCCGATGGGCGGGGTCGCGTGTAATTACGGTAGGGATCTTTAACCTGCACAGGGGATGGTTCTTCCTGCACAGAGCGGCCTCCAGTTAACGTCCCGATCCGAGGGACGGTGCACTTGTGGCATTCACCCCTACAAATGATGCCAGTGGAGCATGTTCGGACACCGCAATTTTACTACCGCTGCTGGGAAGCGAACCGGGTGCCTCTATATATATATCATTAATGGCAAATGCACTAACCACTGAGCTACCATGCTCCACAGCGTTTACGGTCCATGAAACAGAGCCAAACGTATGCATGCACGTCATTAATACTGGTGATACATCAACTGACATTGATTCGTCACTTGTATTTATGACATTCATATGAAAGGCTGATGGAGCGTACCCAAATAATAAAAGAAAACCAGTGCTTCAGCTGAAGTGCACGACCCGCCGGATGCTTTTAGCTTTATGAGTGTTACGATATATGGGTATGGCGGCCATTTTGGTCATGTGACCTGGACCTAAAACGGTTCCCCCAATAAATGCGCCTTATCGTAAGGAGCAAAAATATATCTTATACTTTAGTACTGTATTCTGAATCGTTTGCAGGATAAAATGCATTCTCACATTTTCCAATACAAAAGCATATGTGTCAAAGTTTGACCTAGGCACAAAGAAGGTCAATGTCAACCCAGGGTCACCATTTTAGCAATTTATGATGGGTCTACGTCCCAGATGCCATTTATCAAGTTTCATGGAAATCTGCCCAGTGGTTCTGGAGAAGACTATTTTTGAAGGGTTTTTACCATATATGGCTTGGCGGCAATTTTGGTCATGTGACCAGGACCCCATGAGCAAATTTTGGTTTCCCCCATCCCATAGAAGCTCCATATGAAATTTGACTTCAATCGGCCCAACGGTTTCCGAGAAGAAGCAGTTCGAAAATGTTCACACTTTTCGCCTCTGCGAGGCTGTTCTAAATGGAATGTAATATTTCGCAAGTTCATTGGTTAGATATTATTGATATCTATCAGTATGCCAAAAACTGTTTAAATATTCCAAGCGGTTAAGTCACTATCACCAATTTTCACAAACGGGTTACGGATGGACAGACAGACAGACCATATATGGCTTGGCGGCCATTTTGGTCATGTGAGCTGGACCCTATGAGCAAATTTTGGTTAGCCCCGTCCCATAGAGGCTCCATATGAAATTTCACTTCAATCGGCCCAACGGTTTCCGAGGAGAAGCAGTTGGAAAATTTTCACATTTTTCTCCTCGGCGAGGCTATACTAAATGGATTGTAATAATTCGCAAGTTCATTGGTTAGATCTCATTGATATCTATCAGTATGCCAACAATTGTTTAAATATTCCAAGCGGTTTAGTCACTATCACCAATTTTCACAAACGGGTTACGGATTTTTCGCCTCGCCGAGGCTATACTAAATGGAATGTAATATTTCGCAAGTTCATTGGTTAGATCTCATTGATATCTATCAGTATGCCAAAAATTGTTTAAATATTCCAAGCGGTTAAGTCACTATCACCAATTTTCACAAACGGGTTACGGATGGACAGACAGACCGACCATATATGGCTTGGCGGCCATTTTTGTCATGTGACCTGGACCCTATAAGCAAAGTTTGGTTTCCCCCATCCCATAGAGGCTCCATATGAAATTTGACTTCAATCGGCCCAACGGTTTCCGAGGAGAAGCAGTTCGAAAATTTTCACATTTTTCGCCTCGGCGAGGCTATACTAAATGGAATGTAATATTTCGCAAGTTCATTGGATAGATCTCATTGATATCTATCAGTATGCCAAAAATTGTTTAAATATTCCAAGCGGTTAAGTCACTATCACCAATTTTCACAAACGGGTTACGGACGGACAGAAACAGACCATATAAGGTTTGGCGGCCATTTTGGTCATGTGACCTGGACCCCATGTGCAAATTTTGGTTTCCCCCATCCCATAGAGGCTCCATATGAAATTTGACTTCAATCGGCCCAACAGTTTCCGAGGAGAAGTAGTTCGAAAATTTTCACATTTTTCGCCTCGGCGAGGCTATACTAAATGGAATGGTAATATTTCGCAAGTCCATTGGTTGGATCTCATTGAAATCTATCAGTATACCAAAAAAAATTTAAATTTTCCAAGCGGTTAAGTCACTATCACCAATTTTCACAAGCGGGTTACGGATTTTTCGCCTCGGCAAGGCTATACTAAATGCAATTTAATATTTCGCAAGTTCATTGGTGAGATCTCATTGATATCTATCAGTATGCCAAAATTGTTTAAATATTCCAAGCGGTTGAGTCACTATCACCAATTTTCACAAATGGGTTACGGATGGACAGACAGACAGACCATATATGGCTTGGCGGCCATTTTTGTCATGTGACCTGGACCCTATGAGCAAAGTTTGGTTTCCCCGATCCCATAGAGGCTCCATATGAAATTTGACTTCAATCGGCCCAACGGTTTCCGAGGAGAAGCAGTTCGAAAATTTTCACATTTTCCGCCTCGGCGAGGCTATACTAAATGGAATGTAATATTTCGCAAGTTCATTGGTTAGATCTCATTGATATCTATCAGTATGCCAAAAATTGTTTAAATATTCCAAGCGGTTAAGTCACTGTCACCAATTTTCACAAACGGGTTACGGACAGACTGACAGAATGACCGATTGACCGAATGACAGAATGACACGGTGATTTTAGGGCACTCTTAGAAATCAACTGACTTCAGTCGGTCGCTTTTTCTGCGGGTCGTGCAATATATGTCTGTGGTATTGATTTGATCTGCGGTTTAACGTCTCCCGTAAGACTAATTGGGTCATTTTGGAGACGCTGCTTCCAAGTTTTAGAACATTTTACCAGACATGAGATGCAATGGCATCTCAAGCCCTCCCAGATAACATGCACGCTCAGTCCTTGCTTCATTATAGAATGTATTAGACCTAAGCGGTTCACAAGTACTCGCGTGCGGGCGATTTCAGCACTACGTGGAAGCATCTTGCAGACCAATCTTTTTCTCCAAGCACCGATGGACGGGGTCTGGGTAGGCCTATTTTTACTTTTGCTCCGTGATTTAGCACCGCGCCTTGCATAATTTAACGTCGGTCTGTGCGTAGGTGTCACTCATACTCACGAAGACCATTGCACAAATAGTTTGTTGTATATACAAATTATTTTACATCTAAACCCAAATGAAAGAGGAAAAAGTATCAATAAATTCTCGAAATACAGTCTTTTATTGTAATAACTATAGTCAAAATACGGGTGATTTATAATTCAAGGGAAGTAAAGTACTTAAAGTTTACAAGTTTATTGTAAATACCTTTGACGCACAAACAGTTTTATAACATTTATTATCACAATAACATTAAATATGGTGGAAAGATGAATAGGAAAAATATGTGATAGCTTGAAAGAAAAATCCGTGAAAAAGGCTGTAAAAAGCCGAAACGTCGGAGATTGTGAAGAATTATTGTGATAATAAATTATTGTAAATAAACCGGGTTTTAGTTCAATTTATGCGGTCTGTGCATGCTGTCTTGGTTTTAGCTCGTGTTCCTTGTCCTTGAAAACATTCGATATGATAAAATGGTTTTTCCATGAAGTGCGTAAATTTCTATTAGTACACAAGTTTTCGAAAATTCTATTTTTAGCAACATAATGATTCAACTTGCCTACAGTAACACGATGTACTTTTGTTTGTTTGATTTCAGGCTTAACGTCCCCGTCAACACTGTAAAGGTCATTTTAGAGACGTTGCTTCCAATTTTGTTTGACTTTTACCCGACATTGACTGTCATTGAGATGAAATTACATCTCAAACCCTGCATACTGCCCAATGAAACCAATAGGGTTTATAGGCATAGACGGGCCGACTCGCACCGCTTTGCCTGGGCAGGCTTAGATCCTCTAAGCGGATTACCAGTACTCGTGTGCGGGTCGGTTTCAGCTCTGCGTGGAAGCATCATGCAGCCCATATATTTCTTCCAGCCCCGATGGACGGGGGCCGTCTACACGATGTACACTTTTGTTTGTTTGTTTGTTTGTTTGAATTTAGGTTTAACGTCCCTGTCAACACTATTTAGGTCATTTTGGAAACGCTGCTTCCAATATTGTGGGACTTTTACCCGACATTGAGTTTAAACACGGGTGGTTATCAGGGGAACTAGCTCGAAAATGAGTCAATGGAAATTTGTTTCCTGGACACATCCGGGAACTTTCGAGCTAGCTTCATCACTAGAAAACTTGTAAACAAAGGTAGGTCTCCGAAGAGTTTTATCAGCAATTTTTTCTTGTAAGCTATTAATAAAAAGATCCTGCAATGCAGTGCCGACATACCGGACTTATACGGACATCACCTTTCTCAGCTGTGCTGAAAATCAAGGGAATTAACGCGAACAAGACAGAAAATAAATGGTTATCTCCACAAGGACTCGACTACCTCCTGTGCAAATTGCCTCAGGCAAATTGTAAATCGTACATTTTTAGGACCGCTTTTTATATACTATATAGGTGACTGTTTTAATTTAAGAAGGTGGAGGTTGTGTTATGGTGTATCTTGAAAAAAAAAAAACAACAATTGAATGAAAAAGAATAAACATAGATGATGTATTATATATGATTACAAATAGTAGCTTCCAGTGTCAAATATATCAATTGTATTTAGCGACATAAATCAGTCTGAAATACATAAATGTACAAGCCAACAGTGTAAAATGCAACAAGGTTTTGAACATTTTATAATGTGCAACATAAATTTTCAAGAATTGCTGAAATGAAATATTATACAAAATAAGATAAAATAAAATAAAATAAAAAATAAAACGATCAGTAGCGTATGCTCAAGAAACGCAAAGTTGTTAAACACAACATGACTAGTCCGACGAAAATGATCTAATTATCAAGTTGTTTTGTTGTTTTTTTTTTCAAAATATTTTTGTTGTTAATTCTAAGCCCAAATGATGTTTCATATCACTTGTGAATCGTCTGCAGCAAACGATTCACGTGAAATGTCAAGCCTTATTCGCGTTGGAAATTAAGAAAAAAAAAATATTTGAAAGTGTCTTCTGCTACTGATTCCCAGAGCTTGGAAGATAGTATTGTTCGGTAGCCGGACAAAATCCCCCCGGACATAACCCCACCCCCCCCCCCCGGCGGACAAAATCCCCCTTTTTGTAAAGGCGGACAAAATCCCCCTCGGAAAAAATCCCTCCGAACAAAATCCCCCTCGCTGTATGTCAGGTTGGACAAAATCCCCCCCCCCCCCCCCGGAAAAAAATCACCCTTGCTCTAAATTGTTCTAGTTAATTATCCTTTCACTACACACAATCTAAGTTTTTGAGCAGAAATATGAAAAATATTGGAATCTGTTATTTGAATATGTCAATTTAACTGATCATGCCAGACATAATCCTAATGGGTTGAGAGGTCCATAAAACCCCAAAGCACACATGTACAATTACAAAAAGTTAATACAAGTATGTCCTTTTTACTTTGATCTTACAAGCAACGTCTCCAAAATGACCTATACAGTGTTGACGGGTAATAATTTCTCCATGAGCACCGATATAGCTTTGATAGTACTGCACCAAATCGGATATGGAATCTGCAGTTTTCAAAACGACAGACTGATTTTCAAAAACCAGTAATTGTGCATGTGGAGGTGTGCGGGATACTGTCCACCTTTATAAACAGCAGGGGGGATATGTCTGGGGGGGGGGGGATTTTGTCCAGGGGGGATTTTGTTCACCTGAACAAATGTTGGGGGGGGGAGGGGATTTTGTCCGCCTTTACAAAAAGGGGGATTTTGCCCGGGGGGGGGGGGATTATGTCCGGGGGGATTTTGTCCTGGAATCTATTGTTCATGTTGCTATTACATTAAATCATATTTAGCCGATCAATCGAAGACGCAATCTGTGTGAAATTATTCATCGGGTCTCTGTATGTAGCAGAATCTCATCTCCCCTCAGGCGAATTAAACAGACTCGGACCAGACTGCGTGTATTCGCAAACTGATCGCAGTCTTTGTTTATTGCACACAATAAGGTCATAATATTGAGCCGGAACCCATGATTTAGTTTTTGCTTGCTTTGACAGTCCAATGACTCAGATCAGACTGCACCCGTTCGTATTCCTCTATCCGATTCGCGTTTGGCAAGAGCACCAGGATAATATAAATCAATGCTAGAAAAACAACCTACCGTATTCGCCCTAATTACTGCACCGTGCGCTTAGTTTTTTCAAAATCGTGTCAACAAATCACGGTGAAAAATCTACCTAATTAGCGCGCACTCGATGCAAAAACACTAGCTTTCGAGATGATGCATACTGATATTTAATGGGATGGAAAAGGATACTAAAGCATTGCCTTCACTGTTGAAGAAATAACGTTAGGTTTTCTTTATAGATTTACTGTGAGAGTGTCTAGGGGGAGGTTACTGTAAAGTGTACGCTTATGTATTTCCTTTTCAGAAATAGCTTTGGTGTGCGCTTATAGGCGCATGTGCGGTAATTAGGGCGAATACGGTAGTTGATTGCTGTCTATTCATTTAATAGGTGATATTCTTATATACTTAATGCCTCGGGCGGTCCCCAGTCTACCTTTCCAATGATGTTCACCCGTGACTTCGCGATGTTACGCGGTGTTTAACCCATTTAGTACCGAAAACCCCCAAAATAGGTACCCTGGCAAACAGTGCAGGCCCAGATCAGACGCCGCAGAACGTGGCGCCTGATCAGGGCCTACACTGTTTGCTAAAAGTTCAGCCATTTTCCAAATGAATTTTGAAGAAAACACAACCTGACACCCCTAAATCATGAAATGGACTTGTACTATATATAAGGAGGAACATTCCATTTGGTACAAAAAGGGTTAACAGGGATTAATATAATTATTGGTTTGTTACGCCAAGGTCATTTTCTCGAAAAACGCTATTGATTTTGCCTTTATCTCTTTATAATCAAATCAAAGGCTTAAGTAAATCTGATGGGTCCGAGCTTAAAGTGAGACAGAGAGGGAGGCGATTACAAAAAAAAAAAAAAAAAAAAAAAAACAGACTGAACTATTATTCTTGCTATTATTATTTTTATTATTATTATCATTATCATTACCTTCATTTTTTGACTTTGATTAGTGTATTATTATCACAAATACCCACAATCTATATTTTAGAAATAATATTAGAAAAATTTCGAAAACACGCCTATTCAAATATATTGAAAAAAAAAATCAACTAAAATTTTCAACAGAAAAAATGGTATTCTTCATATTTCGGCAGTTTGCACGGTTTATTGCAAATTCTAGCTCTTGCACTACCACTGAACTTTCTAAATTATTAACTTCCTGTCTTACTGCTATTAAAACGCATGTAATTAAATATTGTGATAAAGTCTTTGAAAGATCAGGAAGAAATCTGTTTTGGTCTATAAAAAATTCGAATGATGTTTTAAATAAATTGAAATCTAGACAGTTTCGTGCTTCTAGTCTGTCTACCTACGATTTTTCCACTCTTTACACTACACTTCCTCATAATCTTATAAAAGAAAAGCTTAATGATTTAATTGAATGGGCTTTTCACAGAGAAGATTCTCTCTATCTTGCATGTAATGTCAGAAATGCATTTTTCACTTCTAAAGAGCATAAGAATTATACACTTTGGTCATGTCAGAAAGTGTGTGATGCCCTCACCTTTCTACTTGACAATATTTATATTAGATTCGGTACTAAGTTATTTAGACAAATTGTGGGTATTCCGATGGGTACTAATTGCGCACCTCTTGTGGCTGATCTGTTCTTGTATTGTTATGAAAGAGACTTCATTTTGTCGCTTTCCATTGATAACCAATCTGAAATTATTGAAGCTTTTAGCTCTACTTCTAGATATTTAGATGATTTATTAAATATTGATAATACCTATTTTGATGGTTTGATCAGTCAGATTTACCCCCTAGAACTTCAGTTAAATAAAGCAAATTCTTCTGATACCGAGGCCCCGTTTTTGGATTTACATCTATCTATTGTAGATGGATTTGTTTCGTGCAAAATTTATGATAAACGCGATGACTTTGATTTTGAGATTGTAAATTTTCCTTTTTTGGATGGTGATGTTCCTCGTGCGCCATCCTATGGCGTTTATATTTCGCAATTAATTCGATTTGCTAGAGTGTGTAGTCATGTAACTGACTTCAACACTCGTAATAAATTATTAACGGCTAAACTCCTTAATCAGGGTTATCGGTACCATAAACTACGCAAAGCCTTTTCAAAATTTTATAGACGCCATTCTGATTTAATTTCAAAATTCAATATTGGACTTAAATCTCTTCTGCAACAAGGTCTATCGGAACCCGAATTTTATGGTGACTTAGTATTTAAATTCAGAAAAATATATAACCGCAATGACTTCAGTACCCAATTTCGTAAAATCATTCTTCGATATAAAAAGATTGGGTACAACATGGATATTATACGACAGACTGCATGCATGGTAGTTAACCCAATCACGGTTGGCAACTTTGCTTCCCTCTTTAATTGCACGCCGGTGGGTCAGGCCTCAGATTCTATGACGGCTCCAACGTAAAGGCTTATTGCGAATTAGAGAGATCTAATTCAAGGTAATGTTGGTTGGTGCCTGATGCTCTGTCTCTGGTCGGGCTCATCGGAGTCTAACTGTTGGTTTTCTTTTGCTCCAGCATTTCAGTGGTTTCTTGCTGTCGAGTCCTCACCGTTGTCTCACCTCTGTGGTTCTTTGATTTTTGTGTTCACGGAGATGTTGCACTGATGAGTTAGGAGGCCTTCATGCGGACTGAACAAATTATTTGTCTAAATCGCGACGGAAGTAAGGGCGAGGATTGTGGCCACGTAAAATCGATTTAAGCCCCCCAGTGGAAATCTTCCACTGACCGTTCCAAGGCGGCTCTTCTGTGGCGATTTATTTTATGTTGTTGTTTGTTACTTACTGTGTGTATCACTTGTGTCTTTTAGTTTCGGATGACCATATGGCCATTTTGTGGGAAAGTAACTGTCCTTATGGCCTTCCTTTGTTTAGGTTTCCATTATGGTCTGGTCGCTTAATGTTTGTATTTCTTTCCCTTTGGTGTCTTTTATGGGTGGAGTAAGTTAATTGTATCAATTCCTGATCTTTGTTTTACTTCTACTTAACGAGTACCCACAATCTATGTTTTTGAGCAGAAATAAGAAAAAATAATGTTTACTCCTGTAAAACCCAGTTTTACTAAATAAAAGTGGGGTTTTAATAAGGTAAAAATTATATAGGCGTGTTTTCGTGATGATTCATCCAATACGTTTGCATAGTCGTGAACAAAAACTGTTAACAGGCGCCCGCTTGACACGCGCCAATCTGCGCGTCGATGTGTAAGAAAATGATTAATTATCAGCTCTACTCAATAGGGAAATAAATGGACAATAAACGATTTCAGGGAATAATCCTGGACTCAAACGTTTTTTGTAACACGAGCAAAAATACGATAAACATTTTACCACCAAATCATGAAAATTTGGGGATAAAATCTGATATTTTTTATATTTCTGCTCAAAGCATAGATTTGGGCTATATAGTAGAACCACCTCGGCGAGGTGGTTCTAGCGAGTAATCACAATCAAGGTTTTTGAGCAGAAATAAGAAAATATATATCCCAGTTTTACTATATAAAAGAGGGTTTAAGGGGGTCAAAATAAATCCAGAAAAAGCTGTTTGTCTTACAATTACGTGCGTGAGAGAGATCTTTGTCCTTTATTAATAAATATTTATCCACTCCAGGACAGGTTTTTAAGGTCCATTTCTCCAAATGTAAAGTCCTACCAGAATCTAGCCTTTAGTAGTCTTTAGGTTGGCGCGGTTTTAATGTTAATATCATGATCTGTAAAGCATTCTGACTAGATTTCAGTTTGTCGAGGTGTAAACGAGATAATGTTTTGAGCAGTAAGTGACAGGTCTGTAAAAAATTGCATAATCTTCACAGTTTTCAGAACGATAAAATTATCTGTCTTTTATGGCCCCTGTCGGCAAATCTACTTCAATATAATTTAATGCAATTTAGAGCCACATTTAGAACAGAACGTCACTTAATGAAACTAAACAATTACAAAACCAGGTCTATTCAAATACACATGTACATTGAAAATTGTATCACTAAAATGATTCAAGAAAGGCAGTTGACAGTTTCTGGAGGAAGAATGTTCACTCTACTGGTTAACCGCCTACGTAAAAGCATGCCCAGGATTAGTGTAGATAGGTTAACTAAAATGATATAAATAGTGTTGACCGGGCCGCAAAAAATCCATCACAAACAAAGAGTCAAACAAACAAACAAAATCATTATAAATGAAAATCATCCGTTAAAAAATACGTTATTTTCTAATTTCTGCTCAAAACAAAGTTTGTGGATACTCACCAGAACCGCCTTGACGAGGCGGTCAAACGGAAACAAAACATAGTTTTGTGGGTACTCGTTAGAACCCTCTCGGCGTTGCAAACGGGTACCCACAATCTATGTTTTTAAGCAGAAAAAAAATGTGTACAACTGTAAACCCTGTTTTACTACATAAAAGTGGGGTTTAAGGGGGTCAAAATTATGCAGCGTGTTTTATGATGGTCAAACCAAAGTAACAAACATATTATTCCATTTCAAACTGATAATTAAGCATATCGTAGGCGTAATAAATAAGTTCTGAATAGATAGATCCTTTGGAAACAAAGAATACACCAAATAAACGAAAATAGCAAACTCGGTTTTATTGAGTCTGTTCATGACCAGTACTGAAATGTGCAACACCGGCCACGCCCTCTAGCACCGGCTTAAGCAGAACTCTATTTTCAAAATGATTCTTAATGAACCCAATGATCCCAAAGGACCAGAAAATATAATCTGCACTATGATGGATGTACGGGGAGACTTTTTACGGCCGCCACACGGCACAGCACCACAGTGAAGATAAATAAGTTCTGAATAGATAGATCCTTTGGAAGCAAAGAATACACCAAATAAACGAAAATAGCAGACTTTGTCTTGTTTTCGAAAACATTTACATTTGAGAATACATCTAAATAAATAAAAATCCCGATCCATACAGTTCAAGAAGCACGTCGTATGCGTAATATATTCTTTGTTATTGTTTACCTTAGTAACAACCGCTGACTGCTGGTTACCAAGGTAAACTGGAAATAGAATAGGAGGGTAGTGTATTTCATTTTCCAAAAGGACAAAATTATTCTCATTTCTATTTTATAAAATTTATATGGACGTGTTCGCAATACATTTTCCAACATACTCCCGCTTGCACAGAATAAAAATTACAACTTACAAAAAAGTTATGACAATATATTCATCAGTTTTTGTCGCTTCATTCAGTAGTTTTACTATATATTCTATACATTTAGAGGGTGCCTCCAATTATATGTAAAAAGGACCAAAAAGTTGTTGATAAAACTTTATGAAAAATACATGTGTGCATTCGTAAAAGAATGCAGATTCATGAACCGCTGGCACAGAAAAGATATTGCTATTACTATTTATTTTATAGGGAAATAATTATCAATTTCCTATATAAATCTATGTATTTACTTTAACCGACTGCAGTTACCTGGATGTCCGTTAAAGTTCGACATGTAGAATTTGCCATGGCAATTTGCACCGCTGGAGTATGAATGAAGGGAACCTGGTTTACAAGGCGAGTAGCGTAACCACTATACACACCACAGAGGCTTCTATGAATGAAAGGAAACTTTTTATCACGGACCTGAAAAATTGTCAATTTATGTTAACACGGAGATTTTGGCCGACGAGTTTTCATTTTCCGTCAAAAGTACGCCCTTCACACCCACAGAAGCCACATACAAATGATTTAACTTTGTACCCCGCTAGAATTTGCCATGTAAATTTGCACCGCTGGAGTATGAATGAAAGGAAACTTTTTATCACTGACCTGAATCAAAGCACTGAAAGTACTGGTGGGTCGACTGTCTGAGTGTAGGCTGAGAAAATAGTCCTGAACTTAGACTTTTCGTTCAAAGTAGAAGTAAAACAAAGATCAGGAATCGATACAATTAACTTACTCCATCCATCAAAGACACCAAAGTGAAAGAAACACAAACATGAAGCGACCAGACCATAATGGATACCTAAACAAAGAATGGCCATAAGGACAGTTACTTTCCCACAAAATGGCCAAATGGCCATCCAAAATAAAAAGACATAAGTGATACACACAGTGAGTAGTAGCAAACAACAACATAAATAAACCGCCACAGAGGAACCGCCTTGGAACGGTCAGTGGAAAGAATTCCACTGGGGGGCTTAAATCGATTTTACGTAGCCACAATCCTCGCCCTTACTTCCGTATTTCCGTATTACCCTTAATTCCAGTATTTCAAGTGTAAGCCTGATCAGACGCCGCGTTATTTTGCCTTGTGTGGCGTCTGTTTTTACGGCGTAGCCGTTATGGTTTTGCTTTTGTCCTACATTTTTCGTTATTCCATTGGTCAATAAAACCACATGTCCAAGGAGATGACCATTTCATTGGTCAATGATTTGCATAAATCATTGGTCAATGATTTGCATAAATAAATCTACTCAAAAGTACGACAGTTTACTGAAGTTTTAACCTAGGAAATGTTTCGTTTTTTATGTGAGACATGAATGAAAAATATATACAGTTTCGGCTTGCTCACCGTCTTGTCCTTTGATGACCATACGTCATATGTATAATTGTGTTTCTAGTGAATTCTGTAACTGCTGCGGTGAATAGCTATTTTGACCTAATTTCACGTGGTTGGTCTATATAGCGAAAGGAACCATTTCGCGAAAGGAACCTTCCTTTCGCGAAAGGAAGAATTTTCTGCGAAAGGAATTGTTTGTTTGATTTGAGGTTTAACGTCCCCATCAACACTGTGTAGGTCATTTTGGAGACGTTGCTTCCAAGTTTGTGGGACTTTTACCCGACATTGAGATGAAATGACACCCAAGCCCTGTTGCCCATTGAAACCAATAAAGAGATATAGCATGACAAAAACATGTAATAATCGCATTACAAATTGACAGATGTTTAATTTACAATATATGCTAAATAAGAGTTGCAGTGTATCATTTGTCTTCAGCATACTTTATGTCCTCCATTTTAACACAAAATGGACATTTTCGAATATCATTAATGTTATATAAATTCTGAAAAGGAATAAGTGTAATTTGAGTTTTAATTAGGTGCACATAAGATCAAGTTTCCGTCCGTTTGTCTGCTCGTCCGTTTGTTCGTCCGCCTATGCGTTTACGTTCACCATAGCGACAACCCGAAATGTTAACCCTAGAATTTGTGTTCAAAAACAGTAAATGATAACGTTTTCTTATTTGTTGTGCATATACTTGAGATCATATGCTCTTGAAATGAGGTCATGTTTTTAACCTTGACCTTTTACATTGACCTTAGCTAAAACAGGCGGGACACCGCCCTCTGCAAAGCTATTTTTCCTCGCGTGACATCTGAATTGTTTGAATACAGTAAACCAGTTCATAGCTAGACAGTTGTTGCTGTCACTATTGTAGCTCATATTGCACGATCCGCAGAAAAAGCGACCGACTGAAGTCGGTTGATTTTCTAAGAGTGCCCTAAAATCACCGTGTCATTCTGTCAGTCTGTCTGTCCGTCCGTAACCCGTTTGTGAAAATTGGTGATAGTGACTTAACCGCTTGGAATACTGATTTAAACAATTTTTGGCATACTGATAGATATCAATGAGATCTAACCAATGAACTTACGAAATATTATATTCCATTTAGTATAGGCTCGCCGAGGCGAAAAAATGTGAAAATTTTCGAACTGCTTCTCCTCGGAAACCGTTGGGCCGATTGAAGTCAAATTTCATATGGAGCCTCTATGGAATGGGGGAAACCAAAATTTGCTCATGGGGTCCAGGTCACATGACCCAAATGGCCGCCAAGCCATATATGGTCTGTCTGTCTGTCCGTCCGTAACCCGTTTGTGAAAATTGGTAATAGTGACTTAACCGCTTGGAATATTTAAACAATTTTTGGCATACTGATAGTATCAATGAGGTCTAACCAATGAACTTGCGAAATATTACATTCCATTTAGTATAGCCTCGCCGAGGCGAAAAATGTGAAAATTTTCGAACTGCTTCTCCTCGGAAACCGTTGGGCCGATTCAGGTCAAATTTCATATGGAGCCTCTATGGGATGGGGGAAACCAAAATTTGCTCATGGGGTCCAGGTCACATGACCAAAATGGCCGCCAAGCCATATATGGTAAAAACCCTTCAAAATAGTCTTCTCCAGAACCACTTGGCAGATTTCCACGAAACTTGATAAATAACATCTGGGACGTAGGCCCATCATAAATTGCTAAAATGGTGACCCTGGGTTGACCTTGACCTTCTTTGTGCCTAGGTCAAACTTTGACACATATGCTTTTGTATTGGTAAAGTGAGAATTCATTTTATCCTGCAAACGATTCAGAATACAGTACTAAAGTATTAGATATATTTTTGCTCCTTACGATAAGGCGCATTTATTGGGGGAACCGTTTTAGGTCCAGGTCACATGACCAAAATGGCCGCCATACCCATATATGGTAACACTCATCAAGCTAAAAGCATCCGGCGGGTCGTGCACTTCAGCTGAAGCACTGGTTTCTAAACAACCTTCCAATTAAATCTACGCCGCATATCTTTTTTAAAGATATTTCTTGTTGTATCTAATCACGGTTAGCTAATTCACCAGTCAGGCTGATAGCATTTTGAAGGTTCTCCAGTTTATTTATCTTTTATGCTATATGCATTTATTTAATTTTTTCTTGACCTTGCCAAGATCAACACAACAGATTCATCTTATTGCATTTACAATAGTCCATTGGTAGTGCTAAAGCGCAAATACAAAGCAAGCTTTGCTGGGAAGCTTTTTTTTTATTTTCGTGTAAAAACATTTTGACCACTTAACTTCCTATTTAAATGTATGTCCTAAGGCTTGTTTTGGTGGTCAGAATGTTCAATATTTTCCGTTAAGCGCCCGCTGAAGTCCGTCAGCGGGCTTCGGTTGATTTCGTCTTCCTACGATTGCTGCTTGTGATGCCAATCACAACAATTCTAGTCTGCTTTGTTGTCTACCATCATTGGGCCCAGATCGAACAGCTCCACTATGAGCAGTTTGATCAGCATCCACTATGTTTGCCTTGCAAAAATAGGTGTAAAAAGTTTGAAAAGTATATATGGCAGACGACATAAACAATCGCACCTTAAGGGTTGAGATTAAGCATATTTTATTGCCTTTTTTTAGATATAGCAATGGGGTTGGGCTACATGTTCTCGCAACATTAGTTACAGCCCTTCCCCTACAATAAAGATACAAAGCAACACCATGGCAAATAAACGATTGCACAAATACAATCAGACTAGATGAAAGAAAAGAAAGGAAATAAAGGAAGAGTAGAAAAGTGTGCTGTTCTTAAGGGTTGTAGTGACAGCACTGATTTGTCGACAGTCCTGAACTGCGATTTAACCCTGAACTACCAGTATTTTAAGAAAATACTGTATACTCTGAACAGTCTACACTATTTGCAAAATTGGTTTCATAGTGTTAAACCTCAAATTCGTGAAATCTGGTTCCGCCTTTCAGATATTCGATGCTGAAGGAAGCTGAAATCAGTGTTAAATGACATCCCAGTGAAACTAAAAGGTTCACTGGGCGCGTCTGACTCACACCACTTTATCTGGGCAGGCGGTTTGTTTGTATTATGTTTTATCTTGAGTTTGTGTATCGCTTATATTTTTGTTTTGTTTTGGATAGTCAATTGGCCATTTTGTGGGAAAGTAACTGTCCTTTTGGCTTTCCGCTATTGATGTTTCCATTACGGTCTAGTTGTTTCACGTCTTTGCTTTTTTCCCTGTGGTGTCTCGGATGGGAGCTGTGGGTTAATTGTATCGATTCCTGATCATTGCCTTTACTTCTATTTTGCATATCAGGGCTGTTTTGTTTGTGCCGTGTGGCGGCTGTAAAAGGTCTCCCTGTATATGCATTTAATGCTCTTATTTTTCCAATCCTCCGGGATTGCCTTACAATTGCTTTTCATCGTTCTTTAATTTGACATCCATTACATACCTGTTGAAGGTCTTTATTAGACCGTTGTTCGTACCTCGTTGTATAACAATTCATTGTTTGATAGATATGGGCTTTTTGTAGGCTTGGCTGTTTTGTGGGCTTTTGTTATACCTCCCTACTATTTGAAGGATTCACCTTAAGTTCTTCCGTATACTGTTTAACTTAATTACCGGTATGAACATTGCTTTAGTTTTGACGGTTTCGCCGCTTTACACACACATGAGTATCAGAAAATAAATTTAAGCTTACAATATCTCCCCTTAGGTTACATTCTGCTTCTTCTGTACGGATTCCCCATTCTATTGATAACTTTAGAGCTATGTTGCCGTCGGTATTGGTCAGACCTATAAATTTGTTTTCTGCCACTTCCTTTAATTTAAGTAGAGCAGGTAGTACCAATTCATTTAAACTTAATCTAAAAGTTAGATTATCGCCTATCAAATCGCCCATTCTTAGAACAAATCCCAATCCTTTCAAAAGAAGTGGAATGTATCCTAGTATTTCTAAGTGCAACGCTAAGAGATGCAGGTGCTGTTCGCATTCATGCACTGCGTCTACCGTTTCTTCATCTGTAAACGGTAGACGCTTTTCTGTAGTTAATATGTCAGGTTTGAAATTCTCAAAATTGCAGTATGTTTCCTCTGGCTTTCTTTGCCGGATCATTACAGGGTCACTGATGAGGCTTTATTAGCCGAAACTACGTAGTATGACCCATCTTCTTTCTTATGAATGTTTCCATTGCTCTTAAAGGGACTCATTTTTGATTTTTATTTGCCTTCACTGCAGCTGGTGTTGTGCCGTGTGGCGGCCGTAAAACGTCTCCCCGTACATCAACCATAGTGCAGTTTATATTTTACTTTTGGTCCTTTGAGATCAGCGTGAATATTCTGAGAAATCGGAAATAATTATTGGTTTGGACTCATATTCTAGACATGTTTTTAATTATTTGGACCCCATTTTGATTTATATCAGTCTTTGAATCGACTGCCTATTCGAAATTCGCAAAATTGCAGTATGTTTCCTCTGGCTTTCTTTGCCGGATCATTACAGGGTCACTGATGAGGCTTTATTAGCCGAAACTACGTGGTATGACCCATCTTCTTTCTTATGAATGTTTCCATTGCTCTTAAAGGGACTCATTTTTTATTTTTATTTGACATGGAAGTCGTCAGATTTGATATATGTGATAACCTGACGGACTGCAAAATGTAATATGCAGTACGTCGGGCAAATTAGTCGCATGCTAAAAACAAGCTTTAACTAATACTATCGTAAAATGAGTAAGGCTGAAAAACTTACACTTTCTTGTACCGACATTTCAAACGAACAGGTCATTCTGTAAATGATATTTCTATACAGCCAGTGGAAAAAAATTACTATGATTTAAAAAATTGTAAATTTTACAGCTAGGTTTAAAATCATTAAACGACATGAAACTGAATTAAAATGGATTATATTATTACAGACACCTTTTCCATTTGGCTTTAATGATAACATTTATCATGAGGGTAATATATCTAAAATGCCCGATTTGGATATTTTCTCGCATCTGGACTGTCGAAAGCGTAAAACTAGATCGCACGAAACCAGAAAAAAATGTAAACGTAAATTACGAGCTTTTAAAAGAAACAATACAAGGCTGAAGTGACTATCCATAATATTATTGAATCATGGACGCCACTCTATGCTTTTATTTTATACATAGCAGTGAAACCAATGCATATCTGAAACAAATAAAAGTGATATTTTCACACTGTGAAATTTTTAATGATATTTTCACAGTGTGAATGTTATTTTCACAGTAGCAGCCCGGACTACTTTTCTCGCCAAAATTCATATGTTATCTATAAAATAATTCTTTAACATACCTTGAAAAACCATTCTTTGAACTGTAAAAATGATGTATTAAAAATGGCGACCTGTTTATGGTTTGCAACTGACAGTTGTGACGTCATAGCCAAGTCAAAAACTGTGACGTAAGATCCGATGATCAATTACAGTAAGTGTCCTAAAATATTATCAAATAAAAAGAAAATTTACTTTTTATCGATAAATATCAAAAATATTTCATCTCGTATGTTGATAACATCTGAATTTTTACTCGTGCCTCGCACTCGTGAAAATTCTGATATTTTCAACACACTCGATGAAATATTTTTGGTATTCATCTCAAAAAAGTAAATATCCTCTATGTATTTCTAAGTTCATTACCCATTTCTGTATTACGTAATTCTGGACACCGAGGCAAATAAATTCTTTGATAGTTGTAAATAGAGAATACCAGGTTCGTGTCTTTTGATATCAAGTTTATCAGGCAAGGTTTCGAGAACGCTTGTAGAATCGCGAGGCTTGCCGAGCGATTCTACATGCGTTCTCGAAGCCGAGCCTGATAAACTTGATATCAAATGACACGAATCTGGTATTCTGTTTATCAGTTTATCCCCTTGTTCACTCTTAAATTAGCAATTTACGGTCAGTTATTGATGGTCCTCAGTGCGTCCAAGCATTCTGGTGGTCGATATATTTAGTATCAGCTGACCATGTTTTTCCTATGATATTTCTTATTTCAAGTAATTTTGACATTTTGTCCAAGGTACAATAACATTTTTGGTCATTTTCCAGTACTCCGGTTCATTCATAAAAGTGCAATATCATCTTGACGTGATAAAGCTCACTTGTCCTGAGGTAGCACATCTTTATCAGGTCAATGCGTTACAACGCAATATATATATAGGGGGTAACTGATAATCAAATATACGATGCTGATCTTTTAACTAGATGTTATTCGTCCTTTCATCGATTCTGAAATTAATCACAAACGGCTTTACACCAAAATATCCTTCATTATTAAGGGTTTGGATTTAAAGATTTTCCTACATGTAGTATCTTTCGGGACAGTTCGGTGATTGTATCTATTCCTGCTTATTTTCAAAATACTGAAACACCCATAATATGCTATAAATACAATAAACCTGTTAGAGCTATCCTTTTTAATTTCAATAAACTTGTATCTGATCTTGACATTGACACTAACACCCCTGATACCTGTGATTGTAAAAATTCAGTGTATCTATCCTGCTGCTGGTCATATTATTACTGGCAATTTAAAAATTATTCCCGATTCTAGGATACGAAATATAATTTCTAACGGACCGAAATATCGATTTTCTTCTAAAATTGATTTCAATAAATGTAGAGATGAAATCGCTGCTGCCTTGAATGAATTTGGTGACCGATGGTGTAAACGAGAGTTTGTTGAGCATACAGCTCTTAAATAATGGAAACTTAGCATTCTGAAACCAGTGAACAAACGCATTTCTTTCTACTCTCAAAATACGAACTTATTACCTCCTAAACCTAAGACGTCCATACGTCACCTTAAACTAGATATTCAAGGATTTCATAAGAAGTTTGTTTTGGCTCCAGCAGATAAGGCCGCTAACAATGTGGTCGTTGTTTGACGTCTTCACTATGTTAACAGCCTTCAGCAAGAACTTGGTGGTACAAAGGCCTATGAACTGCAGCCTTTGGCTGTAAAGAGGGCTTTAGTTGATGACCACATTTGTCATTCAGCCACCAAGTTTGGTGTATGTGTTACAGAAGGCAAAGACAAGCTTCCGACGTTATTTTGGTTGCCTAAACGTCATAAAAGACCATACAATGCACGATTTATTGCAAATTCAAGCTCTTGTTCCACCACTGAACTTTCAAAATTATTAACTTCTTGTTTTAATGCCATCAAAAAACAGGTGATTAAATATTGCGACAAAGTCTTTGAAAGATCAGGGAGAAATCTGTTTCGGTCAATAAAAAATTCTAACGCAGTTTTAAATAAATTGAAATCCAGACGTTTTCGTGCTTCAAGTCTGTCAACTTATGATTTTTCCTCCCTCTACACAACACTTCCTCACAATCTTATAAAAGAAAGAACTTACTGATTTAATTTAATGGACATTTCATAGGGAAGACTCCATCTATCTTGCGTGTAATGTAAGAATTGCTTTTTTTCACTTCTGAAGAGCATAAAAATTATACCTTATGGTCATGTCAGAAAGTGTGTGAAGCTCTCACCTTTCTATTTGACAATATTTACGTAAGATTTGGTACTACGTTATTTAGAAAAGTTGTGGGTATTCCGAGGGGTACGAATTGCGCCACCCCTGTGGTTCATCTGTTCTTGTTTTGTTATGAAAGAGACTTCATGATGTCCCTTTCTGTTAAAAACCAATCTGAAATCATTGAAGCCTTTAGCTCGACATGTAGATATTTAAATGATTTATTAAATATTGGCAACACCTATTTTGATGGTTTGATCAGTCAAACTTATCCCCCAGAACTTCAGTTAAATAAAGCAAATTCTTCTGATACCGAGGCCACCCTCTACACTACACTTCCTCATAATCTTATCAATGAAAGAACTTAATGATTTAATTTAATGGACATTTCATAGGGAAGACTCCCTCTATCTTGCGTGTAATGTAAGAATTGCAGGTCATTAAGTGTCTTCCCACACGTTGTTCACTTCAGAAGAGCATGAAAATTATACCTTATGGTCATGTCAGAAAGTGTGTGTAGCTCTAACCTTTCTACTTGACAATATTTACATAAGATTTGGTACTAAGATATTTAGGCAAGTTGTGGGTATTCCGATGGGTACGAATTGTGCACCCCTTGTGGCTGATCTGTTCTTGTTTTGTTATGAAATAGGCTTCATGATGTCCCTTCCTGTTGAAAACCAATCTGAAATCATTGAAGCCTTTAGCTCGACATCTAGATATTTTCATGGTTTATTAAATAGTGACAATACCTATTTGATCAGTCAAACTTATCCCCCAGAACTTCAGTTAAATAAAGCAAATTCTTCTGATACCGAGGCTTCGTTTTTCTATTTACATTTATTAATTGTAGATGGGTTTGTTTCTTGCAAAAATTTATGATAAACGCGATGATTCTGATTTTGAGATTGTAAATTTTCCTTTCTTGGATGGTGATGTTCCCCGTGAGGCATCCTATGGCGTTTATATTTCACAATTAATTCGATTTGCCAGAGTGTCTAGTCATGTAATTGACTTAGACACTCGCAATAAATTGTGAAATGCTTAACATCTGAATCAGGGTTATCGGTATCATAAACTACGCAAAGCCTTTTCAAAATTTTATAGACGTCATTCCGACTTAATTTTTAAATTCAATGTTGGACTTAAATCCCTTGTGCAACAAGGTATATCGGAACCCGAATTTTATGGTGACTTAGTATATAAATTCAGAAAAAATATATAAATGCAATGACATCACGGCCCCCGCCAATCGGGGCTTGAAGAAATATATGGGCTGCATGATGCTTCCACGCAGAGCTGAATCTAACCCATACACGAGTACTTGCAAACCGCTTAGAGGATCTAAGCCTGCCCAGGCAAAGCGGTGTGAGTGTCGGACCGCCCATGCGCATAAACCCTATTGGTTTCATTGGGCGACAGGGCTTGAGATGTCATTTCATCTCAATGTCGGGTAAAAGTCCCATAAAATTGGAAGCAACGTCTCCAAAATGACCTTTACAGTGTTGACGGGGACGTTTAACCTCAAATCAAACAAACAAACAATGACTTCAGCACCCAATTTCGTAAAATAAATATTCTATATAAAAAGATAGGGTACAACATAAATGTTATACGACAGACTGCATGCATGATAGTTAACCCAATCACGGTTGACAACTTTGCTTCCCTCTTTAATAGCACGCCGGTGGGCCAGGCCTCGGATTCTATGACGGTTCCAGCGTAAATGCTTTCTGGGAATTAGAGAGAATCTAATTTTATATAATGTCGATTGGTGCTTGATGCCCTGTCTCTGATCGGGCCCACCGGAGTCTAACTCTTGGTCTTTCTCTCTCCAGCATTTCTGTGATTTCTTGCTTTTGAGTCCTCACCGTTGTTTCATCTCTGTGGTTGTTTGATTTTTGTGTTCACGGAGATGTTGCACTGATGACTTAGGAGGCCTGCATGCGAACTGAACAAATTATTTGTCTAAATCGCGATGGAAATAAGGGTGAGGATTGTGGTCACGTTAAATCGATTTAAGCCCCCCCAGTGGAATTCATTTCACTGACCGTTCCAAGGAGGTTCTTCTGTCGCGGTATGTTTTTGTTATGTTTTGTTTTGAGTGTGTGTATCGCTTATATTATTTTGTTTTGGATAGCCAATCAGCCATTTTGTGGGAAAGTAACGGTCCTTTTGGCTTTCCGCTATTGATGTTTCCATTAGGGTCTAGTTGTTTCATATCTGTGCTTCTTTCGCTGTGATGTCTCTTATGGGAGCTGTGGGTTAATTGTATCGATTCCTGATCATTGACTTCACTTCTATTTAGTTCTTCTAAGCAGTGTGGTCAGTTTTAACTCTGCCTGGAAGCACCATGCAACCCAATCTATTTCTCCAAGCCCCACTGGGCAGGGGCGATACTGGTATGGTGGCCAGACTTTATATAGGATTAAGTGGTGCTGACCAGGTTCCGAGGTTATAAAATTTTCTTCATGCTCAACTCACTTGAGCATGAAATTTGAAATGCTTATAATTATTAAACATACAAACAATATGTCCGCACAGTTCAGCAAAGACTGTTGTTCGTCCTGCTTAAAAGATGTTGGCATTTTAAAATTTATTAGCATGACATTTTCATTCTCGAGTGAGTCGAGCATGAAACAAGTTTTATAACCTCGGGCCAAATTATGCCCAGAGAAAGTTCAGCAAAGGCTCCGGGCCAGATTTTAAGAATCTTATATGAATGTGAGGGGTGGATGGAAAAATCCGTCCCGAGGGTCATCGTCCGGTATCACGAGGATGCCGAGTGATGCCGGACAGTGATCACGAGGGACGGATTTTTCTATCCACCCCTCAAACCCATGTTGGATTCTTTTTCTTGCCTACATTCCATTTCTGAGCTTTTTAATACTGCAGTCATTTCGGGCGTCGACTTCCGCCATTTGGTGATGACAGTGGCGTGATGTTCAGTGACGTCATGTAACGTGATGTGACGTCAACTTTACCGACGGCGCATTTGAAATCGTATTCATCCAGTGCAATTATCAAAACACTCAGGAATATTCGATTTTGGGTAAGAACACCAGGGTTAGAACAGAATTTCTAACCCAAGCTAAAACTATGAATTTCCTTATCTTGTCTGCAAGAATATAAGAATCTTATATGGGTGTGAGGGGTGGATGGAAAATATCCGTCCCGAGGGACACTGTCCGGCATCACGAGGCTTTTCTATCCACCCCTCACACCCATATAGGATTCGTTTTCTTGCATACGCTGTCACTTCGGTTTCCGACGTCCGCCATTTTGTGATGACACAACAGGAATGTTTTGTGACGTCACGCATGACGCCACCGCGCATGAGGTTGTAATCAACCAGTGCATTTATCAAACACTCGATTATATTCGATTTGGGGTCGGAACACCAGGGTCAGATCATAAATTTCTATCCCAGGGTAAAATCACGGACTTCCTTGTCTGGTGTGCAAGAAAATGTGTTCAAACAACCTAATTCACATTACACAGACGGCCAACATGCCCAAATATGGTTAAAAACGTTAAACAATCAATTTCTCGAGTACCACTTGGCCGATTGCCTAAACACTTTGTAAGTAAATTGGATGATTGAGCACTACATCTTCCAAGTTTGTTCAAATTATGATCCCGGGTTGACCCAACTTGCAAATTTTAGGAACACTTTCGAGAAGTTACCATCGACCAGGGCGGAATGATTATTCGATTAGAAGCTGCCATTTTTTTGAAAGAAATCCAAGCGAAAAAAAAGTCACCTTTAAATTTCGTTTATCTGTCTTATAACGCGTAAATTTCGTTTATTTGTCTTATAACACGTACGTTTTCAATAGTTTCCCATCTTTAAATCGAACGTTGTTGACGTCACTTCATAAAATGCCGCAAAGCGCGGGTTTAAAACGTGCCGTCTGACGTCACGTTATATTACTACTTGTCGCTATGTGAAATAGTTCTGAGAGTCTTGCTCATGGAATTTATCGAATTATAAAACTTTTATTTCAACCAATCAAATCGCTCGAAATGTACATAGGCCTAATGACTGAGAAATGGGATTATTTTCGGTAATTTCTGTGCAATTAAGGCGTAACTATTCCAAATTTAGTGACACAGAGGCCTTTCTGATATTTAATCTTCATCAGAGTGTCTCAACCCCAAAGTTATGAAACCGAAACGGATGATGGACAAGTCCCAGCAAACACAGCACACCCCCCTCCGAGCACACACCGACCGACAAAGTATACATGAAAAAAGGGAATTTTTCTGGGTATATAATAAGACTATTTTTCATATGACGTCGCGTCTGAGAGTGTAATAACACCATGTAATATTTTCGATAATCCACTAGTGGATTAAATATGCAAATTAGCTAGATACGTCCCGTAACGTTACATGTACGACGTCCTTAACGACGTCGCTTTTACTAATGGCGGAATATTGGCATTTTTATTAAACAATCGTGAATAAAATACGTTTTAAATGTCATATGATAAATAGAATCTTGCATTCGTACTCATGTATTATCGAATTTATTAAACTCGTTGAGGAAAAGGGATAAAATGCTCGGCAAAGCCTCGCATTTTATCCCTTTTCCTTAACTCGTTTAATAAATTCGATAATACATGAACACATGTATTATCGAATTTATTAAACTCGTTGAGGAAAAGGGATAAAATGCTCGGCAAAGCCTCGCATTTTATCCCTTTTCCTCAACTCGTTTAATAAATTCGATAATACATGAACACTCAAGTAAGATCCTCTATTTATCATATGACATCGTTGATAAGCAGTGGATAATGTAGTGTAATACAAATCGTATGACCACACGTGTAATAACACTGTCGCAGGATTAAGTAAGACGACGTCCATGTCAACCATGCTTTTTATGTGGAAAAAATGTCAAATTTAAAGGTGATAAAACCCAATTTAAAGTGGACATATAATAAACAGAATCTTACACTCGTGGTCATTTCATATGAAATTTGTGAAACTCGCCGAAGGCTCGTTTAATAAATTTCATGTGAAATGACCACTCTTGTAAGATCCAAGGTCACTAAGATTACAGGTTCAATGGCATTTCACATCACGAAAACATGCCTTTATAAATTTGACCCCCTTGACCCCCACTTTTATATAGTAAAACTGGGGTTTAAGCACTGTAAAAAAATAGTGTTAATTATACCTAAAGAAAGAGTAAAGTTTACACTAAAACTCATGTGAATTCGAACCATGCACCATTTTGGGTGTAAAATGTAATTTTGAGTAACAATACACTGATAACTTGTATAGTTTACTCAAAATGTGGTGTGGCGCTGCAAATTTGGTGTTTGGTGTATCGATTCTGTAAAACAAGTGTTACGTTTCGTATCAATTGGTGTTTGAATTAATTACACTATTTATGGTGTAAGGTTTGCTACTAAATAGGGTAATTTTAGTCATACTACAGGTTAACATTTTTTGAAGAGCGGTGTAACTGTGAACATTACACTTTTTTCTGTGTAACTAAGTATCGGTGTAATGATGGATAATATTTAGTTATGTTCAGTGTAAAAAGTAAGTACACTCTGAAAGCGTTATCTCTCCAGCTTATCGGTGCTTTGGTGCACCAATACTGGTGTTTTGTTTCATCGTAACGTAAGTTAACGTTTCCTTTCGAATGGTGTAACTAGCCGTATAAGATGCGTTATATGTACGACATTATGTTATTTTGTTCCTCGCTCGTGTCACATAGCTCAAAACGGCATAAATATCATACACATTTTATAATTATAGGGTTGTTTCATGTATAATGAAAATCCTGCTAAATAAGATTAAAATGAGGTAAACTCCATTTCAGTATAAACACAATTTCTGTTTAATAAAGAATTTCTGCATAATCTTATGGAAAAAGCAGGTTTTTACACCAGCATTTTACGAAAGCTCTGACATTACCATTGAAAAATGGTAACTGATACCCTATAAGAAGTGTATCAAAGGTACACTATGAAAGTGGTATTAGAGTATGATACGTTCTATACCAATGAAAAACAATGAAAAACAGAAATAAAAAAAAAAATAAACTATACAAATGTACTCTGTGGTGTAGCCAGTCTTAATTATTGGTGTAATGTTACACCGACTGAATTAAGGAAACATGACACCCGGAAACGTTTCCTTCAAAATATGATGACAAATTTACACCTGTAATGTAGATCAGTTACATTATGGTGTAAACTTTCTGTCGATTTTCAGGTGCGTAATTACACCATTTATCTGGATCAACAGCCGGCTGTTCGGTGAAAAGTTACCGAGCATACAATGGAGATAACTTACACCAAAACTGGTGGCAGCTTAGCTGCCACCAGTTTTGGTGTAATGTTTCCATTAATTTTTTACAGTGAGGGGGTATACATTATTTTTCTTATTTCTGCTCAAAAACATAGATTGTGGGTACTCGATAGAACCGCCTCGTCGAGGCGGTTCTATCGAGCCCCCGCAATCTATGCTTTGAGCAGAAATTAGAAAAGTATCACAATTTTTAATCTTAAAATTTCTAATTTTTGGCCAAAAATTGGCAATGTATTTGTATAGGTGTATTTTCGTAATGAAAGATATTTTCTCTTGAACGGTTTGACCAATTTCAGTTAAATTTCATATGCAGCCTCTCACCCCAGAGACTCTGAGCTAATTTGAACTTAGTATGTGACAACAAGTGACCTGGTAGAAAGTTCTGCTGAGTTTGTTCAAATGATGATCCCATGCTGACCTTATCCAATGGGCTCCTTTAGGCTTTTAAGTGGAGAAAAAAGGGTAAAAGAATACATTTTTTTTATCTCGAAAACTATCGTGGCCAATGACAAGAGAATCCGATAAATGTCAAAGGTAAGGGTCATTCAACTACCTAAGACCCATCCCACTTTGATTGCAGATAAATCAACATCTCAAATGACACGGTCTCTGAAACTACTGGACCAACTTAGTTAAATTTCATATTCAGAACTAATAAAAAAAGGACTGGCTTCCAAAGAATAACCCTTTTATAGAACATATTTAACGCCTCTATAGCTGGTGTTAAGGGAATGTGTGGCGGCCGTAAAAAGTCTCCCTGCCATTCATCATAGTGTTGTTTATATTTTCTTGTCCTTCGGTATCATTGATTCCATTGTAGAATTTTGAAAATATTTGAGGGTCACCGATGACGCCTAATTGGCCGAAACTACATGTAGCTGGTCTGGCCCAGACATCACGAAAACACGCCTATATAATTTTGACCCCCTCGAACCCCACTTTTATATAGTAAAACTGGGGTTTGCAGGGGTAAACCTTATTTTTCTTATTTCTGCTCTAAAATATAGATTGGGGGTACTCGTTAGAACCGCTTCGATGAGGCGGTTCTAACGAGTACCAACAATCTATATTTTGAGCAGAAATAAGAAAAATATCGTAATTTTTCGTCTTAAAATCTTCCTTTTCTCGGCGATAAAGGTGGCAATGTATTTGTATAGGTGCAACATGCGCGCTCAATATATTTTCAAGAGGATAACACTTTTAATGAAAATATTATAATACCTCAATCAGTCATACTAGTATCCTTATTAAAGGGGATCACTTATTAGATGCTTTTGTACGTATGTAAATGCGTTCACGTGCGCTAATTCATACCCTTTTAATGTGCATGTATGTTATGTATGTACTTTATTATTACATAGGCCTACGTATGCATTTTGGCGCACGTGAAGGCTTAAGTTAGTATGAAAAAAGTTTCTTCTTCTTCTTCTTCTTCTTCTTCTTCTTTTAAAGAACAAACAAAGAAGAGTTAGTTGAGCAGTTTTTATTATTGATTTAAACGGACGCCTAATGGAATGAAAAATCCCAAGTGTTATTGGCCTGTGATAAAGAAATTAGTGGAAAACCACTGAGCCTCGATTTTCAAGGGTTTTTCCAAAATACCATAACCGACATTATAAAATCAAAGGTCAAGGAGACATACATGTGACATAGTGCATTCGTTACATTACGATAACACACCCGTGCGACATAGTGCATTTTTCACATCTCCAAATTGGCTACTTTCCTGATTAAAATCCGTGATATTTTTCTTATAAATGCTCAAAACATAGGTTATGGGTGCTCGTTAGAACCGCCTCATTGAGGCGGTTCTAACGAGTACCCACAACCTATGTCTTGGAGCAGAAATAAGAATAATAATGTATATCCCCTAAAACCCCAGTTTTCTCTATATAAAGTGGGGTTTAGGGGGACTTGTTTACGTGATGAAATCTCCAAAAACTTATGATTGCTGATGAATGTTTGTGAAATTTTACTCTTTATAATAAAAATAATAATAATAATAATAATAATAATAATAATAAAACAATTTACAATGATTACAAGGAAAGCCAACTTTGCCATGAGATTTTAATCATTTGAGAAAAGTTTCGTTTCTCTGTCTAGTTCATTTGGCTTAAATTTGCCCAGTAATAGTAGTAATTTGATATCTGAGTGATCCTGGGCCAAGGTCAATGAGTGACATTGAGCGTTGGTACTCATGCATCTTTATTTAAGAAATAGATCAGCTCAAACTGTGATTTGTTGACAATTAAATCACAGTTTGGAGGTCAGTTGTAAAGTAGACAAATCTCGAGCGCGTAGCGCGCGTGATTTGTCTACTTACAACTGACCGTAGTGCGTGTGATTTGTCTACTTACAACTGACCGACAAACTGTGATAAATTTATTACTCAACAAATCACAAACTAGAGCTGATCTATTTCGATTCTAACAGGCTGAAAATCGGCAATAATGTTGTTGTTTCCTTCAAATCTCATAACTTTTCGCCATTGTTAGAAGAAATGCCGCTAAAATTATCGACTCAAACACATGCATTTATATCCTTTTCTAACGTTTTCGATGCGAGAATATGACGTTACACCGTCTAACGCCAAGGAAATCGACTAGCGACGTCATAAGTTCGCAGTTTTTAATGACGTCACTCATCACGCTCTTCCTTGCCGTGATTTATTGTAGAATAAAACACAGTTATTTTCCATTGCCTATATAGGCGCGCTGTGTTAGAATTAAGAAATAGATCAGCTCTAGCTGTGATTTGTTGAGTAATAAATCACAGTTTGGAGGTCAGTTGTAAAGTAGATCAAATCACGAGCGCGTAGCGCGCGTGATTTGTCTACTTACAACTGACCGACAAACTGTGATTTATTACTCAACAAATCACAAAGTTAGAGTTAATCTATTTAGATTCTAACAGGCTGCAAATCGGCAATAATGCTATTGTTTCCTTTAAAATCTCACAACTTTTCGCCATTGTTAGAAGATATCCCGCTAAAATTATCGACTGAAACACATGTATTTATACCAAACACACGAAGTGTTTGCTTTACTATAGAGAGGCTGGAACAACATACTTAGTCACCAAAATCTCGCCTGGAATCTTGTTCAATTTCTCGCGATAATCCACCATCTTTACAGAGTTCTTTACAGTCAGGCCTCAGAATCTATGACGGCTCCAACGTAAAGGCTTATTGAGAATTAGAGAGATCTAATTCTTGGTAATGTTGGTTGGTGCCTGATGCTCTGTCTCTGGTCGGGCCCATCGGAGTCTAACTGTTGGTTTTCTTTTGCTCCAGCATTTCAGTGGTTTCTTGCTGTCGAGTCCTCACCGTTGTCTCACCTCTGTGGTTCTTTGATTTTTTGTGTTCACGGAGATGTTGCACTGATGAGTTAGGAGGCCTTCATGCGGACTGAACAAATTATTTGTCTAAATCGCGACGGAAGTAAGGGAGAGGATTGTGGCCACGTAAAATCGATTTAAGCCCCCCCCTCCCCCCCCCCCCCCCCCCCCAGTGGAAATCTTTCCACTGACCGTTCCAAGGCGGTTCTTCTGTGGCGATTTATTTATGTTGTTGTTTGTTACTTCAACATTTTGTGGGAAAGTAACTGTCCTTATGGCCTTCCTTTGTTTAGGTTTCCATTATGGCCTGGTCGCTTAATGTTTGTATTTCTTTCCCTTTGGTGTCTTTGATGGGTGGAGTAAGTTAATTGTATCGATTCCTGATCTTTGTTTTACGTCTACTTTTCATGAGAATTCTATTCACATCCATAATTGCTTCTCAAAACAACAAAAAAAAGTCAAGTCAAGTCCCATTACAACAGAAACACAAAAAAAGTCGAAATAATTTTAAAAAGTTCTTTTTCAAAGACTGTTGCATCCAACGCTGAAGTTTGACAGCGGGAAAGTTTCGAAACTGCGTCACGTATTAGCCGGTAACACCCAGCACCAATCTTGGACCAACGATTTACCGGAGATTTACCGAAGGATTTACCGGAACTTCTCTGGAGGGTGGAAAGAGCTTCTCGTCTGGACAAGCAATTAAAACATTTTCACAGATTTACCCAGGGGTATACAATAAAGTTCTGGGGATAGTAAGAGACACAATGAGCTATCTGGCTACTTGTGGATTTCTACCTTCCCAAGATTTACAAAGTGATGATGAGCCCCAAATCCAATAGCATAGCGTTAGTGCTTCAGAATACTTTAAAGTACCCATGCTGCAAACTAACTGAGTTACCCTATCTAATTTTCTACCCATGAAGTGCACATAGGGCCAACATTGGAGCATCATCATAATTAGGCTATGTGCAAAGCGGCAGTGAAGCTTAAACAATTGACAAGGTCATTTTCTGTCGTCTCCCAGAGAAAGGGATAAAAGAGATAGTAGACGAGAAGAGAGGGAGTGACAGGGGAGAAGGGGGGGGGGGGGTTAATAAAGTGTAGACACATAAGTAACAACGCCCTTAGCTCTACCCTACCTGCTGCAAGGACAGCAGGCTTGCCAAAATGTAAGTCAATATCAGTTCGACTCCCCAGTGATGCAAGCGACACGTCACCTAAAAGTTTCCTCACAACAGAACAAATTAAAAACTTTGAAAAACAGTTTTTACATAGTTTAGAGAAGACTTGCACGATCCCTCTTGAAGCCCTCAATGATCCCTGATGTGATAATACTTTGTGGAAGTTTGTCTTTAAGTCTGAAGGAGAGCTGACAGATGATGTCGGTTCTTATTTCCCAGGGAGTATCCTTTACAGTTCGCTACTTTCAGGTCGGAGACCCTGCAAGCATGGATGTCCACTTAGCCCAGAGAGATGCCACCACAACTTTAAATTTGACACAAGATGTCAATGCTGGTGAGTTTGCCGGCCAAAGTGTTATATCACTCGGGAAGTAATGCTGGTTGTGTGGTAGTCAGCTCTGACAAAGCGAGCTACTCGCCGATACACCATCTCAAGCCGCCGGATACAAAATGTGGGACCCATACTGATTTGGCATAATGCAGGATAAGTCTGATCATGGTCTCTGTCATCATGCTTTAACATCTTCAGAACAGCTGGTTATGTTCCTTCCAAAGAAACGCCAGCCGTTTTTTTTTTTTTTTTTTTTTTTTTTTGCAGTTGCATCAAAACGGGTTTCCCATGACATGTTCCTGATATAAAGGATACCCAGGTACTTTCAAGTCTTTTAGACTGACAGTTCATGGCAATGTGCTCCGTTTTATTACCTGACTGCCACACATTTGGTTGGGTTGAAAAGAATTTTGCCAGCCTGTATTCCATTATGGGCATTGCTGTAGTCTTTCAAGTTCCCTGTGAAATGCTGCAGTATGAGCTGTGCTTCAGAGCTGGTGATATAAAAGGCTGTCATTAGCAAGGAGGTGAGCTCCATACCTGACTTTCTGTGGCAGGTAATTTATTCATGGTCAGAATAATACATGTCCGAGCATTGCACCTTGAGGGACACCGGATACAGCTGGGGCAATAGTGAAAACTGGCCTTGACCAGGTCTGGTTAGCCCCTGTTGGTCAGGAAGCTCTGGATCCACTGTAAGATGTTGCATGCTTGCATGTCTGAGCTTGACAGTGCTCAAGCAATTTCATGTGAAACTATGCGATGTCTATCTGTTAACCTACATCTATTCCTGCTGCAAGGTCATGCCTGGACTTTGGTCAAAGTAAGCTGGCTTTCACACGACTGCCTCTTTCGAAATCTGTTCTTTTGGTCTGCTAGACTAGAGGCAAATGATCTCATTTGGTGAACGCATAGAAAGTACTGCCAAAATAGTGAAAATACCATAGGAGAATGGTGTCAACGACTCCCCTTATTTTGCTTATGAGTAGATATAAGAAATGTTAAGTACGCCCACATAAATACTATCTGCACCTGTATATAGGCGGTTAACCAAGGACTTGCTAGCGTGACTATCTATCTATCTATTATTATTGCGATAGGCCCCATTTGACCATTACTCACAGGTATACATACACTCGAGAGCTGCAGGACGAAAGCCTGTGCGATAATCATGAAATTACGACAAGATCTTTAACCTGCAAAGGGAATGCTTCTCCCTTCACAGGTGGCCTCCAGGTAACATCCCGATCCGAAGAACGGTGCACTTTGTGGCATTCATCCTTACAATTGATGCCATTGATATTTAAACACCAAACTTTATTGTCGCTGCTGTGAATCGAACCAGGGCCTCTAGAATCAGAGGCAAGTGCACTAACCACTGAGCTACCAATCTAGCACTATCGGTATTTTTATGTTCTACACCACTATTAAAACTTAAGTGTTGTAAATGAGTGTGTTTGCTCAAAAGGCAGTGTACAAGCCCCCGCCCATAGGGGCTTGAAGAAATATATGGGCTGCATGATGCTTCCACGCAGAGCTGAATCTGGCCCGCACACTAGTACTGGCAAACCGCTTAGAGGATCTAAGCCTGTCCAGGAACCGCGGTGCGAGGCGGACCATCCATGCTAATAAACCCTATTGGTTTCATTTGGCGACAGGGCTTGATATGTCATTTCATCTCAATGGCGGGTAAAAGTCCCACAAAATTTGAAGCAACGTCTTCAAAATGACCTTCACAGTGTTGACGGGGACGTTAAACCTCAAATCAAACAAACAAACAAATCAAAAGGCAGTGCCTTTATTTCATATTATCCTTTTCCAACGTATCGATGCGAGAAAATGACGTTACACCGTCTTACGTCAAGGAAATCGACTAGTGACGTCATAAATTTGCAGTTTTAATGACGTCACTCGTCACGCTCTTCCTTGTCGTGATTTGTTGTAGAATAAAACACAGTTATTTTCCATTGCCTATATAGGCGCGCTGTGTTAGAGTAACTCGTTTAGTTGATTGCATATACTTTTTGAAGTTCACATGCGATGACAGTCAATTTCAACTTTTGTGCATTCAAAAGCACAAGTGATCAAAACTAACCTTGGCATATAATAGGTTGAGGTAAACCCAGACTAACCATTTGAACAAATGAAGGGCCTGAGTGTAATATAGGGATCAACCATGGTTTTTCATGCATTAACATTCGCCGGGTCCCGAGGAAGCTGTTTGAACATGAGGCCACCAGGCCGAATGTTCAGATATCTTCCGAGGGATCCGGCAAATGTTAATGCAATGAAATAACCATGGATGATCGTTGTTCTTGCATAACTTACGATTGCGACAGCAAATTTTGACGAAAACGCCCAAAAGCTCCATATAAACTCCATATACACTCTTCAAATGCGACCGGCGAACCAACATGGCGGCAAGTTCAGAATATTGTTTACAATGACGTTGTTACGCAGTAACCATCTGACGTCATATGTGATATCAAAAGCTCAAAATCCATGTTCAAACAGCACGCGAATTTCATGATTTGAACATGGTTTTTACTGTTTGAGCATGGCTTTATGTCCTTTTGACAACGGCTTCAAACAGCCATGTGCATTGATATTTATGCAAGAATGTTGTTTACAATGACGTTGTTACGGAGTAACCATCTGACGTCATCATAGAACCCTAAAACGCTACGTTCAGGGCGATAATTAACGTCGCACAACGTAAGGTAACAACGCAAGGCTCGTCTTGTGATACCAAAAGCTCAAAATCCATGTTCAAACAGCACGCGAATTTCATGATTTGAACATGGTTTTTACTGTTTGAGCAAGGCTTTCGGTCCATTTGACAATGGCTTCAAACAGCCATGCGCATTGATATTTATGCAAGAATGGCAATTTGACAACCGGTTGAGGGGAAGCATTTGTTGGGTCGATTCAAAGTAACAAAGGACAGAAACTAAATTAGTGTTGTTGTCCACGTGGCTGTCACTGATTTTGGTAAACCAAGGTTAGATTTTTGGCTGTTAATAGAAAATAGTCCGCTATTTTTATCGATGTTACATGTGCTTCAAGTCTGTCTACTTACGATTTTTCCACTCTTTACACTACACTTGCTCATAATCTTATAAAAGAAAAGCTTAATGATTTAATTGAATGCGCTTTTCACAGAGAAGATTCGCTCTATCTTGCAGTTAATGTCAGAAATGCATTTTTCACTTCTAAAGAGCATAAGAATTATACACTTTGGTCATGTCAGAAAGTGTGTGATGCCCTCACAGACAGAAAAAAAAAAAAAAAAAATGTTGGTCACTTAATTCACACGGGGTATTCGACTACCTGGAACGCAGACGGATACCAAAAACGCCGACTTTTCACTTTTGATTTGAAAGAGGGTGAGTCGATAAAATCCTGTTTTTTTTTGCGACCCTGTTAAAAAAATCTGTTTTGATTTTTGCTGTTTTCTTCTGGAACTGTCACAGCTGTTTCGTAATGGTGTTTTTGCTTCGATAGATTGCATGAAAGCGTCTTTACAGACAACTAAACTGCAAAACATGCAAATTATCTAAAACAAAATAGTATAATTACCAGAAATACGACTGATTTATCCAAAATGTCATTGAAGCTTGAAAGAGAAATAGTTCTTGTTCGAAAATAAACTCCTATATACTTGTGTCACACGTTGCTCGGGCAGCATTAAGCATGGGCTTGATTGCACCATGCTGAAAGAAGATAATCTTTACGACGGACGCTTTCCTTTGATGTTACCATGAAACTCAGACAATGGATACCAATGACGGATTTACAATTTATGCCTAAATCAGTACCTACTTGCATATCTCCTTAATTTGGAGGGTCAAAAAGCACGGTTTTGAACAGTCTTGAATGTTTCCCATGTATATAAACAACGACGGCGTAAATGGCATAAAATAAAATGAGTACTTTCTCTCTCTCTCTCTCTCTCTCTCTCTCTCTCTCTCTCTCTCTCTCTCTCTCTCTCTCTCTCTCTCTCTGCATGTGCCTGGTATAGGAAGTATGAATTTCAACAATTTCCATTTCAGAAAATGTTTGGATAGTTCATGGTTCCTAAACTTACAAAAGTGTCTTAAGAAGACAACTGATGAATAGGAACAGTCAGAGAGCCTTTCCTTGGTACTAATATTTTTTGACTATAATAGTTTCACATTTTATTGAATAAAATAATAAAAATGAGAAATTATAATCACATCGGATTTTCCAGATAAATCATTCATAGAGGATTTTCCAGGTAGACCAAAAATCGGCTGATAAATGTTCCAGAGTTGCTATTTTGCGGGCCTGCGGGGTGCGGGCCGCGGGCCGCGGGCTGCTGGCCACAATTTTATAATGTTATTTTATGAATAAACAGTAAATTACTTGCAGCTAAATAATAAAATAAAAGAATTGTTATTTATTATTCCTGCCAAAAAGTATTTGGAATTCTGTTATATTAGTATAAACTAAGGACACTTACAAGTCTGTGATAGATCGGAGTGACTTCATTTGTCAGACATAATACATTGTCAAGCAATGCATCTTTATGCCTTGATTCCTTTAAACTACTAATTGAATACAAACAAATGGTAAACTATTATTGCCAAAAATGGTACTCTCTCTCTCTCTCTCTCTCTCTCTCTCTGTATATATATATATATATATATATATATATATATATATATATATATATATATATATATGAAAACTAACAAAAATGTCCCGAAACAAGATAATTATATGTAAAAAGTAAACAACATTAGCACATGGACTGTTTAATAGTATCTTTATTATTGCCAACCGGTTTCAGATCTTCAGGACAATAATGGCGTCAAACTATATAGTCTGTATACTTTAATATGAAATAGGCGCGACCTAACTGCAACCAACCGTTTTGATGCTTACAAACCTCCCATTTTGTGCATTCAGTATTAGGTGGGTCTTTTTGAAATGAAAAGTTTTTCTAAATGGACATTTGCAGAAGTACCACAAAATTCCTATATTAAGACCTCCTTTTGGACTGTTCTAAAGTTTAACAGTCTCAAAGGTGGTCGACAGCAACAAAGTTAAACTTGAACTGTGCAGTAGATAGTTGACCGAAAAAAAATAAGATCAGCAGTCGATGGTATACCATCGCAAATACCCGCGTTTTCTATGAGTAACACAAATGACTATGTATTAGCAAGCCAAAACTGTATGTAAGTTAAAAAAAAAAGTTGTAAAGAACATTCTAACTGATAAGCAAAAATTCAGAAGTGTAACTCTTATAGTTTAGAAGATATGGCAAAGTCATACTTTTTGACCTTTAACCTTGGGGTTATGTTGAGGTCCACCCAAAGTATCCCAATTTATTCTATATTCCAACAGCCATCAAATAACCAAGTTTCAGAAGTGTAACTCTAATAGTTAGGAAGATATAGCAAAGTCATACTTTTTTACCTTTGACCTTGGGTCGAGGTCACACCAAAAGTAGCCGAAAATATTCTATATTCCAAAGACCATCCGATAAGCAAAGTTTCAGAAGTGTATTGTGTGTGTGAATTCGGGTTTAACGTCGCTTTCAACAATTTTTCAGTCATATCACGACGGTGTCTGGTTGCGACAGGGAGCTCAATGCTCACGTTTATAGTGCTGCCTCACTGAAGTATCATGTCCCAGACACATTACATGATACCACACCCAGTCACATTATCCTGACACTGGATCGACCAGTCCTAGCTCTACCCAGTAAATCTGAGTGCCAAGCGAGGAGCAGCTAGTACCATTTTTAACGACTTTGGTATGTCGCGGCCCGGGATCGAACCCGAGACCTACCGTTCCCCGGAGCGGACACTCTACCAACTGAGCTATCGGGGCCGGTTTCAGAAGTGTAACTCCAATAGTTTAGGAGATATGGCAAATCATAATTTTTGACCTTTGACCTTGGGGTCATGTTGAGGTGAAGGTCACACCAAAAGTGTCCAAATTTATTCTATCTTCCAAGGGCCATCCAATGACTAAAGTTACAGAAGTGTAACTCTAATAGTTTAGAAGATATGGCAAAATCATACTTTTTGACCTTTGACCTTGGGGTCAAGGTCACACCAAAAGTAGCCCGACATATTCTGTATTCCAAGGACCATCCAATAAGCAAAGTTTCAGAAGTGTAACTCCAATAGTTTAGGAGATATGGCAAATCATATTTTTTTTACCTTTGCCCTTGGGGTCATGTTGAGGTCAAGGTCACACAAAAAGTATCCAGATTTATTCTATATTCCAAGGGCCATCCAATAACCAAAGTTTCAGAAGTGTACCTCTAATAGTTTAGAAGATACGGCTAAATCATACATTTTGACCTTTGACCTTGGGGTCAAGGTCACACCAAAAGTAGTCCAACATATTCTATATTCCAAAGACCATCCAATAAGCAAAGTTTCAGAAGTATATCTCCAATAGTTAAGGAGATATGACAAATTATGATTTGCCATATTTTTTTACCTTTGACCTTGGGGTCATGTTGAGGTCAAGGTCACCAAAAAGTTGCCCACTGCCATCTACATTCCACGTAGGGTCTATCCACATGCAAAGTTTCAAAAGTGTAACTTCAGTAGTTGCAGAGGAGATCCATTTACAAGAAACGTGACGGACAGACAGACCGACGGACAGACGGACGCCGGACTCAACTGTGATACGAAAACAATATACCTGATTTTTCCTCGAAAAAGCGGGTATAAAAAACCACTCCTTCCAGAGAATGGTATTGGTATTTAGTAGAACCAGTATTATTTTTGAAAACTGCAGTTGCATCCATACTTTAGGGTAGGGAAGAGTTATTATCTCTGTTCAAGAGATAGAAATGTCAGAATTCTATCCACCATATTTGCACTATTTGCTGCCACTTTGCCAATATTGGAAAAACAGGTAACCAGACCCTCCCCACTGACCTTGAAGGTCAGGGTGTTCTGGTTACCTGTTTTTCCAACTTTGATAACCTTCAGACTAGGAACCAGCAGATAATGCAAATAAGGTGAATCTCCCCCCCCCCCCTCCACCATTGGGACTTGAAGGAATAAATGGGCTGCATGATGCTTACACGCAAAGCTGAAACCGACCCGCACACAAGTACTGGTAAACTGCTTTGAGGATCTAAGCCTGCCCAGGCAAAGCAGTGCGAGTCAGACCGTCCATGCTTATAAACCCTATTGGTTTCATTGCGCGGCAGGGCTTGATATGTCATTTTATTTCGATGTTGGGTAAAAGTCCCACAAAATTGGAAGCAGAGTCACCAAAATGACCTTTACAGTGTTGACGGGGACTTTAAACCTCAAACCAAACAAACAAAATCTATCCATCTCCCCAAGGTGCCCCCCATGCACCGCCCCACTCCATCGGGGCTTTAAAAAATAGATTGGCTGCATGATGCTTCCACGCAGAGCTGAAACCGACAGCACAGGAGTACTGCCTGGTTAACGGCTTAGAGGATCTATGCCTGCCTAGGGAAAGCGGTGCAAGTCGGACCGTCCATGCTTATAAACCATATTGGTTTATGGGATACAAGGCTTTAGATGTCATTTCATCTCAATGTCGAGTAAAAGTAGCACAAAATTGGAAGCAACATTATCAAAATGTCCTATACAGTGTTGATGGGGATGTTAAACATCAAATCAAACAAACAAAACTCTCAATGGGAATGGAAAATGGTTCTAGAAGATGATCCTTCAGGAATCATGATTCTTCTAGCACACAAGTTACAAGTATGTCACATTAGGTGTACATTATTACATACACTCCGAAAGCCTACACAGTAATTCTGTAATTACGGCATCTCTAACCTGCGCAGGCACAGGAAATTCTATATCAGAATATAGATAAGACCAATTCAATATCACAGAGTTTGTAGTTGGCCTGTTGATTTGCCCAGTAAACTTACCGAATGTGTAAAAAGTCAAAATATGGGTCAAAAATAGATCTACGATGCAGTCCAGTAAGATTGCGTACATTGAGTTTTGTTCTTAGTTCTTATATGTGACTTTGTCAAAGCCACCACCACAAACATTGCAACACTTTCCCTACCAACTATGTGCAATGAAAATTGGTCTCTGAATTTTTAACAAACAGGACAAAGAATTCTTTGAAAAGGGATACCCCCTTGAAATGGAACTACCAATTTTTTCCCCCAACACGGCACTAAAAAGTTTTAAGCTACTTGAACATGGGGCTTGACTTGAATAAGTTGTTGATTAGTTATTCTGCAATGTTGTTAGATGCAGTGAGTTTAGATATAAAATATGTGTGCCTTTTTTGAGAAAAAATGAAAAGTTCTGCGAAACTGGCACAGCTGCAAGTACAAGCTCGTGTTTTCAAGCCTTTACAAAACTTAATGCTGACGCATGATAATAGTGAAACTGACAATGAGGGATACAGTTTAATACTGAAAATATGCAAGTGTCGGACCCTCCATGCTTATATTAAAGCCCTATTGGTTTCATTGGCCAGCAGGGCTTGAGATGTCAGTTCAACTCAGTGTCGGATAAAAGTCCAACAAAATTGGAAGCAATGTCTCCAAAATGACCTTTACGGTGTTGATGGGGATGTTAAACCTCAAATCAAACAAATATTTCTATTATTATTTACATAGTAAAGCTACTGCAACATACTGAAAACAGAAATCCATTTTATAATCAATGAGCTAAAAACATGGATTTTTATGACTTTGGTGGCAGATTTTCAACTACCAGGGTAGACCATTCGGACCAGCCAGCCACTGATCTCACGCGACCTGACCTGGTCCAGCTTTTCACCAGACAAAATCCGTCGGTCTTGGGTTGGTGTTGATGGGGACTTTACACCTCAAATCAAACAAACAAAACACTCCTGGTGTACATTACATATACATGTATATACACTCCAGGTTTCGCAGGATGGAGCTGCCTACATAGTAAACAGGCTGTTGTTGTTGATGTAATTATGTTAGGGATCTTTAACCTGCACGGGGGATGGTTCTCCCTGCACAGGGGGCCTCCAGTTAACGTCTGGATCCAAAGGATTGTGCCAAAGGCTGGTAAAAATGGAAATATTTATTAATTTCTTACAATTTTATCGGTTAAAGAAATTCTTTTTTGCCCTGATGATAGATAAATTTGATAGTTTTTATCATGTGTACATAGAAAATAAAATAAACATATCAAAATCACCTTAAATGATCTTATTTCTTATTTTCTAATGGTTTCTATTCATCACGTGAACAAGTCCGTGAAATGAACACCCCCTAAACCCCACTTTTTATAGAGAAAACTGGGGTTTAAGGGGGTAAACATTATTTTTAATCCAAGACATAGGTTGTGGGTACTCGTTAGAACCGCCTCGATGAGGCGGTTCTAACGAGCACCCACAACCTATGTTTGTAGTATTTATAAGAAAAATATCGCATATTTTAATCAGAAAAGTAGCCATTTTGGAGATGTGAAAAAATGCACTATGCGATATGGGCGTGTTATCGTAATGTTTAGATTAACTTTACTAAAGGAAATGACCGAAATGTACCAAAAAGGTAAAAAAACGTATTATTACTGCTGGCTGGAATTAAAGAAATATAAAAATTTATTGTTATATTTGCTAACATGTATGTGTGTATTAAAATGATAAAGAAAAAATGTTACTTTTTACTTTTCTTTAATTCCAGCTAGCAGTAAACAAAATATTCTTCCATTTCGGTTCTTTTCCGTCGTTTTCTTTAATTAAATCAAACTAAAAATAGAAACAATTAAAAAGTAAGAAAATTGATCATTTAAGGTAGTCTCATGTGTTTGTTATATTTTTCTATGGAGAAGTGATGACAATAATCAAATTCAAATATTTTCAGTACAAAAAGAAGTACTTTAAACTGTAGATTTGCAAGGATTTAAGAAATATTATAATTTTTTCCGGCCCTGGCTTTTATACCCTGGATTTCGGAAAACGGTTATTTCAAGAAAAGAGAGATAAACCTTCGTGCAGTTATCAAATATGTTATTTATAATAATTTGATACCCAATTGACCTAGATATATATCTTAATTAGAACAATAGACAAAATATAAAATCTTTGGATCAGCATTTTTTGGCCCGGCCCGGCCTTGGCTTTTATACCCGACCGTAAAATTATGACTAAATCTTCAGTGATTACTAATTGATTATCGATCGCAATGACAGGAATGATAATTGATTATCTTTTCAGCTTTGATTAGCCAGCCCTACTGCCAGGCTACTGGGAGGGTCTTCTGATGTTCAAAGAGAACATAACCCTGGGTTTACGCCCTGGGGTGGGGCTAGGGTCAAATTTGAGAATACAATTGTAAAGTTTTTTGAAACAGTCACTCACCACAAAGCATTCTTATTTACAACTTGGATACCTGGGAGTGTCTTCTGAGATTCCAAGACAATTCACTCCTGTGACCTCCAATGCTGCTTTGTTTAAACAAGAGGTACTTTGAAATGAAACACCAAAGTTTGAACAAGATGTTTGCATCCCAATTCACCTATTGCTGTGATTCTGGCCATCAATGTGCAGAGTTTTCTTCTTTCATGTACTATCTCGAGCTAGAAGCCTGGTAGCTGCATGCTTATTTTCGACAAGAGCTAGAGTCCGGCCCTGATTTTCTTCGACTGCAGTGGAAAAAATCCTCACTGAGCTTTGTTGGCTGTATTTTAACAACAGGTACATTGAACTGAAACACCAATTTTTAAGCAAGATGTTTCAAGAAAAATGTACCTACTGTATTGTTTTATTCACTCATCACAGCAGGAAAACTTTTGTTTACTTCTTCTCGCCAACACTAACGGCTATTAGTTTTGACACGGTCTGTGACACTGTATGTGTAGTACTACCTCATGCAGTGGAATATACCAGCGAAAGGGTAAAGAAGACACGTTTTTATCATTGAATTAGATGTAGCTGTTAAACGGGAAAAAGCTGTATTGTGAGTTGATGTAGCACAGCCAAGTTTGTTTATTTCGAAAAGATGAACGTGCGTCCATGGTAACAAGGAAGTTCAAGTTTTATCCAATCAGGTTTACTTCCGGCAACAGGAAGCTGTAAAACCGGAAGTACGAAGAAATTTTTGGCCTTAGTCCTGTTGGCTTTTGAGGTTTGAATGGGTGGGGTATGTTCATAAATAAATACACGTGTTACCGTTAAGCAACCAACTCTCGTTGTTTGCCGCCTTCGGCGGCAAACAACTCGTTGGTTGGTTGCTATGATGAAACAAAGAACCCAAGGTAACCTAGAAGCTTTCCTGCGATTGTTCAGATTGTCCATGTGACCAGTAATCCTGGTATCACTGCTTATGGCTATGCTATTCTTGTCACTGCGACCACAGAGTACCGTGTATAGCGGTATCTGTAAACCTTGGACTAGGCATATGTGCTGGAATACTGGCAAGCAAAATACATCAGGACACTGCAGGAAGTGGACATCAAAGCTGGGTCTACAATACTGGCTTAAGGGGCATGGGAACAACTAGCAGATTTTTCCGCAATTTTTCATAAGGAAACAAATTTCAGGACCCTCTGTTCACTTTTCTATAAACTCTGTCTCGCGGAAAAACGCGCTCAACTCTTAATGGAAAGAATTTGCTCCTGAGGAGGAGCAAAGTCTTTCCCTTAAGAGTTGACCACTATTGACATGGGATACAAAAATACTTTTGCACGAGTTGCATCCCATGAAGCTGTGTGTTCATTCCACTTTAAGTTCAAGAATATAATGAACAGCCTATATATGCACCCACAAGTGCTGTCAGCTCTTTAATTAATTGTGGAATACCAGATGCCCAGTTTAATTATATTAAGTTGCAAGCATGTTGACAGATTAAAAGTGCACCAAAAAATTTAGAAAATGAAAGATATTGATGAATCTTCTGGCTTCAAGTGGCCTTAAAACTGCTTGAACGGGTCGGCTCACTTAATTTTGCACATGAGCTATAATATATTATATCATGTTGCAGCCTTTAGGTTTATTTTTTTATTATTATATTATTATTATTTATGTCTCACAACCGCAGCCTGCCGTCCGCAGCCCGCACTTTAGTCACTTTGTAAATGTTCGAGGTTTCATGCAGGTATTCGAATGTTTGACGTTTCATTCCGATATTCTATTTAGACCCAAACCTTTTTTTCTTCGGATGTTTGAAGGGCAGGAAACTGAAGAAACCGGATCGACAGTGGTGGTTCTTGCGCAAATATATATATATGTACATTGAAACTTCTAAAGACGGTCCGCATTTATTGGCGGTTTCGTTCAGCTAGTCTATATAATATTATATCAAAACCAATAAACCCACTGTTTCAAATGCCAACAATGGGCCTTCATGACATAGTGGGTTAGAGCGCTGTCTCTTAATCATATCGTCTCTCACTGCTGTGGGTTCGAACCTCGCCCGGGTCAAATTTGAGACGCCAGATTCTGCAACCGATTTTCAGGTCGCCTTCTGGTTGTCTGGGTTTCACGCACCTCTGATTGATGCTGGGATGCAAATAAGTGAAATTATCTTAATAGGGAACGTACCTCATACAGTAGTAGTAGTAGTAGTAGTAGTAGTAGTAGTAGTAGTAGTAGTAGTAGTAGTAGTAGTAAGAAGAAGAAGAACCGTCACAGATAAAAGTGGCGGAATTTACACGATATGAACGTGTATAGGAAACAATCCGTCAAAATTGTTCGTGAGAAGGCAGGTTTCAACTGCTGACGGATCGACGTTGCGCCAACCTGTTCATGTTTAAAAACTGTTGTGCATCTGCAAGCCAGTTGGCTTGCACAATTGCACAAAATGCGTGATATTTCTTCATTTCTGTCATTCTTAGCAAAATGTGGACACTCAAATGACACTGTTTGTTGAAAATATTTGGACATGTTTCGCATCGCGCAATTTAATCAATTCCATCACATTTCGAATAAATCATTTCTGCACCGAGATGTATCTGAAAGCAATCAGACTGTACAGCTACACAGGTTGATATGATTCTTACCTGGTCGCAGGCGCCTTTCATGGTGCATGTACCCCGTATATGACAAACAGAATCTTCGTCATAACAATACTTGACAGGCGGCTTTCTCCTTTGTTTTACTTGTTGTAAGTTTTACAAATAGCCTTGCGGTTTAAGCAAACTGTGTATACCAATTACCGATTTTTGCGGCGTCTCATCTTGATCTGCATTGCCATATTTGGGACTCTGGACAAATGAGCTCAAACTACATAGTTTAATTAATCGCACGGACAGTTGACAAAAAAAAATACACTTACGTCGTGAGTTTCTGCCACTTTCATCTTTGAATTTCGCGAAAAACATGCATAGTTGCTATTATGTCAGATGCTTCAATTAAAATCATCAAAATACAGGATAAAGTAGATCACGATGAGACAGCTCCGAATGAGAGGTCTCATCTTGGCATACTCTGCATAGGCATCTGTATAAACACCATGTATTACATGCGGGTACTTTGTATTCATTCCGCGTCGTTATTGTTGTTTACGCCCACGGGCGTAGACAACCTCAAGGATGACTTTTGCTATGGAAGCATTTAAGAAAAGGGCATAACTAGGTGAATGCTATTTTCTATTAGCATGTCCTCCGTGTTATTGTCTACACTTATAGGTGTAGACTATCTGTGGTTTACATTTGCTCCAGAAGCAGTAAAGAAAAGGCCATTACTGACTGAATGCTATAGGAGCTTTTTTCGTCGTGACTTACTTCCGGTCCTAAAAATATAACGGGAAAGCCCTGGCCGTCATCTGTCGTATTGCTTCAAAGGCAGTGGGACAGATAATGTGTTAATTACAGCGTAAAACAGTGGAATTCTTTTAAACTTTTGGGGAATTCTAATGTAAGATAATGGGAGAAACACCGATATGCTGCCAGATGTGCAATTTCGCATTACGAAAATGCTATATTGTACATACGATATCTCTCTCTGTCTCTCATTGTCTGTCTCTCTCTCTTTCTCTCTCTCTCTCTCTCTCTCTCTCTCTCTCTCTCTCTCTCTCTCTCTCTCTCTCTCTCTCTCTCTCTCTCTCTCTCTCTCTCTCTCTCTCTCTCTCTCTCTTAGCGCACCAACAATTGGCGAGCGCAGGCAAATGTAAATTACAGTTTGTCGTTTAATGACGCTACGTCAACCGACATGTAGCGTGTCAACAACGTCGTGTCTACATAAAACCAACTTCAAAGCGATGCGTTGAATTTGACATTGCAACGTCGATGAAACGTCACAGCGTTTCGTTGGCGATAATACGGCGTTGCTTAATAAAATGTCATTTGCCCAGTGCTCGGACCCATCAAGACTCAATGGGATTGGAACATTAAATTCAAAACAAACGTAGAACACCCTTTCAGAGCATAAGAATGTTAAACACTCCTTCGCAAGTGCAAGATTTTACAGTAAAATCTGGCAGATTTGTAGATTGGTTCACTGCCCAGCCCTTAGGTTTACATTAACCGATTTGGTACCGGAAACCCCAAAAGGGGTAAGTGAAGAACAGTGCAGGCCCAGATCAGACGCCACAGAACGCGGCGTCTGATCAGGGCCTACACTGGTTGCAAAAAGTTCGGCCATTTTCCAAATAAATTTTGAAGAAAACACAACCTGACACCCCTAAATTTTGAAAAAAAAAAAAAAAAAAAAAAAATCCTGCTATATATAAGGAGGAAGATTCCATTTGGTACAAAAAGGGTTATGGGCTTCTTGGATACAGGGATCAGTCAAACCATCCCAACGGTCACGCGCCATTGAAGTGAGTTGGAGTGGTTGTCGAGGGCATGACGTCGAGCCAACGTTGACTCGACGCCCGTCTGTAAGTCCACTCATTGGTTGTTTTTTTCGACTATCAGTATGTTTATTTGTCTGTCTAACAGTCCGTCCGTTCGTCTGTTAGTCAGTCATTCAGTCAGTCGGGCTGTGTGTCGTCTGTCTGTCTGCTGTCAGTTTGTCAGTCAAACACCTCTCTCTCTCTCTCATGCCAACGGTCATGTGACAATGAAGTGAGTTGGAGTGGGTGTCGACGGCATGACGTCGAACCAACATTGACTCAACGCCCCTCCGTTAGTCCACCCATTAGTTTATTTCGACTGTCAGTATGGACATTTAAATTGCACATGTAGACAGATCGTTGGACATATTTCTCAAGATAGATGATAGATAGATAGATAGATAGATAGGTAGATAGATAGATAGATAGATAGATAGATAGATAGATAGATAGATAGATAGATAGATAGATAGATAGATAGATAGATAGATAGATAGATAGATAGATAGATAGATAGATAGATAGATAGCGAATAAAACGAAAGTTACGTAAAAACTTATTTTGTGAATAACGGTATCTCAATCCATTTACATGGGTCATTCACGAAAAGATTTTCGTCAATTAAAAACGGATTTAGGATAAATGAATTTGGGTAATGAAAGTAAAATATCATTCTTTCCTTCTCGAGGCATTATTTCAATGAAAACGGGTATATTTTCTCTGAAAACGTCCGAATATTGTTAGCATTTTAAGTTCTGCCAATACGTTTGAATAGCGATGGTCGTTTCAATTGACAGCCAGTACTTTGCGCATGCGCAAGAATGACGTCATAAACGGAATTCCTAAAACCTCCTATATTCTATTGACTGATCAGCATGGTTATTTGTTACAATGATAAAAAGCCGGGATTGACCGAAACACTTCCGTAAGTTTATCACACCCTCTGATGATGTTGACTTCCCTACGATGATACAATACATATTTTTAGTATGTTTTCACTAAAAGAAGGCAGATGCATCTGTTCTACTGATTTTTGTTTCCTTACTACGAGGGGTTATCATAGTAAAAGATTGGAATTTTTTTTTATATAGAAACTGGAGTCAAGGGTTAGGGTTTTGGAGACGTTGCTTCCAATTTTGTGGGACTTTTACCCGAAATTGAGATGAAATGACATCTCAAGCCCTGTCATCCAATGAAACCAATAGGGTTTATAATCATGGACGGTCCGACTCGCACATTTTTGTCCGGACATGCGTAGATCCTCTTCGCGGTTTACCAGTACTTGTGTGCGGTCGGATTCAGCTCTATGTGGAAGCATTATGCAGCCAATTTATTTCTTCAAGCCCCAATGGGCGGGGCCGAACACTTATGCTACTACTGCTATTACTACCACTACTACTACTACTACTGTTGCTGCTGCTACTGCTACTTCTTCTACTAAACCACCACTAATAATATTACTACTACTACTACTACTACTAATAATAATAATAAACCTACTACTACCACTACTTCTACTACTACTACTACTACTACAACACCAACTACTACTTCCACTATTACTACTACTACTACTTCAGGGGCTTAAAGAAATAGATTTGGCTGCATGATGCTTCCACGCAGAGTTGAAACTGACTGCACATGAGTACTGGTAAACCGCTTAAGCCTGCCCAGGAAAAGTGGAGCGAGTCAGACCGTCCCTGCATATAAACTCTATTGGTTTCATTGGGTGACAGGGCTTGAGATGTCATTTCATCTCAATGTCGGGTTTTGTTTTGTTTGATTTGAGGTTTAACGTCCCCGCCAACACCGTAGAGGTCATTTTTGAGACGTTGCTTCCAATTTTGTGGGCCTTTTACCCGACATTGAGATGAAATGACATCTCAAGCCCTGCCTTCCAATTAAACCAATAGGGTTTATATGCATGGACGGTCCAACTTGCATCACTTTCCTGGGCTTGCTTAGAACCTCTAAGCGGTTTACCAGTACTCATGTGCGGTTGGTTTCAGCTCTACGTGGAAGCATCGTGCAGCCAAATCTATTTTTTTCAAGCCCCGATGGGCGGGGGCCGTCTGAACGTCGGGTAAAAGTCCCACCAAATTGGAAACAACGTCTCCAAAATGAGCGGAGACGTTAAACCTCAAATTAAACAAACAAAACTACTACTACTTCTACTTTAACTACTGCTACTACTATTACTACGACTAGTGCTGCTACTACTACTACTACTACTACTACTACTACTACTACTACTACTACTACTACTACTACTACTACTACTACTACTACTTCTACTACTACTACTACTGCCGCTATTTCTGCGCCCCAATCAGGACTCTGAGAAACAGATAAGGTTGCATGATTTTACAACTACAAAGGCTACTACTACTACTACCCCCTCGACTACTACTACTACTACTACTACAACTACTGCTGCCGCTGCAACTACTTCTGCTACTACTACTGCTACTACTACTGCTATTACGGATATTACTAATACTACTACTACTGCTACTACTACTACTACTACTACTACTACTACTACTACTACTACTACTATGTCTACTACTATTACTACGACTACTACTACTTCTACTGCTGCTACTTCTACTACTTTACTAGTGCCCCCGCCCATCGGGGCTTGAAGAAACAGATGGGCTGCATGATGCTTCCACGCAGAGCTGAAACCGACCCGCATACGAGAACTGGTAAACCGCTTAGAGGATCTAAGCCTGCCCAGGCAATGCTGTGCCATGCTTATAAACCCTTTTGGTTTCATTGGGCGGCAGGGCTTGAGATGTCTTTTCATCTCAATGTCGGGTAGAAGTCCCACAAAATTGGAAGCAACGTCTCCAAAATGACCTTTACATTGTTGACGGGGACGTTAATCTTCAAATCAAACCAAAAACTACTTTACTTGTACTACTACATCTACTTCAAAGGCTACTATTATTAATTTTCCTATTATTACTAGTATTACTACTACCACTGTTGCTCTTTCTGCGCCCCACCCATCGTTGATTTGAGAAACAGATTAGATTGCATGTTTCTACTACCATAAAGGCTACTACTTCTAGTACTACTACTACTGCTACTATTTCTACTACCACTACTTCTACTACGACATCGGCCCCCGCCCATTTGGGGCTTGAAGAAATAGGTGGGCTGCATGATGCTTCCACGCAGAGCTGAAACCGACCGCACACAAGTACTGGTAAACAGCTTAGAGGACCTAAGCCTGCCCAGGAAAAGCTGTGCGTATTGGATCGCCCATGCTTATAAACCCTATTGGTTTCATTGGGAAACAGGGCTTGAAATGTCATTTCATTTTAATATCGGGTAAAAGTCCCACAAAATTGGAAGCAAAGTCTCCAAAATAACATATACAGTGTTGATGGGGACGTTAAACCTCAAATCAAACAAAACTACTGCGACAGTGCCAGTCTTGCTTGGAAACCCCTATCCTACCCTACTGAAAATCCAACATACCAAGAGAACTAAATCCATAAAATAAGCCTAATCCTTTATTGCAGTTATTTCCCCGTTGACCACTGACCGTTCATCGATTAGAATTGGGACAAGTGGTCTCGCTTACCTGTATTATTAGAAGCATTTTGATTTACCGGTATATTTCTGAACGAGAATCTCGCCGTTTTATGAGTTTTTGTATTGAGAAAAAAAGTGTACTAGATTTTGAGTCATACACTTAGGATAACATATCTATGCGAAATATTGCTATCTTTCATGGCTATAGGAATAGCATTTATCAGCTGCTAATTTGTTAAATATATTATATTGCTCAAAACGTTGATTGCATATGCTCAATGAGGCGGCTCTAACGAGTACCCACAAACTATATTTTTGAGCAGAAATAAGAAAAAAATGTATACCCCTGCAATTTAATGCAATTATTTAATTATGTACATGGTGATTTTATCTGGATAGTCCTGTTCTCGCTCTATAAAGATGAACGTTGTGCTCGATATAACTGAAATATTCTTAAATTGGTAAGGTCACCCAGCTCAAAAATATCTTTTTAAACAATATGTTGAGAAAGCCAAATTCTCCTGACGGAGGAAGACAAGGTAGTTTTTCTCCGGACACTCCGGTGTTTGCCTACCTTTGATGAACGATCGGCTCTATGTATGTGAAATATTCTTGAAAAGCCGTAAAACTCAATTAAAAGAAATAATTTTGTTTTTTGTTATTTAAAAATATATCTTCAGTTCTACTACAGTGACAGGTATAATTAGCCTGTGGATGAGAGAGATAGACACAGTGAGAGAGAGAGACAGAGAGAGACCAAAACGAATGCTGGATATATATCTTTATTTCATAACATATGACATTCCATTCAAATACAAAATATGACTTTTGAGCCGACTCATGAGAAAATAGTCCTTAGGATTGTCCGTTTTATGATTCTTCAAATGCGCATGCGCAGCCACTTAATAGGACCAGAAGCATGGCTCTTTACCTGGACCTTCCTCTAGGCCCACACTACATGACTGCGAACAACAAAGGCTCTGACGAGACTGTGCGTATGCGCAGGCTAGCCTGAGCCTTTGCTGTTCGCCTATGTGATAAGTACCCTCTTCTCATTGGCTGGCTCATTTTAATGATGACAGTCCATGATACGAGATGCTCGTATTTGCAGTGATATTCATAAAGGTGTGAAATCAACATGAAATTGATGATCAACGTAATTATGTAATATAAGGTTCTTAAACAGGCGCTGTCATTAAAACCATAAAATTCAACAAATATTAAGCCGGTGCACAGCAAAATCTTCATTTAGACATGTGCGTACAGCGAAGAGTCACATCAGCCTACGCATCACGCGCAGTCTGATCTGAGTCTTCTCTTTCCGCCTGGGACAACCTTTAGGTCCTTTGTTATCCCTCGATCGTCCAGTGAAGACTCTGATCAGACTACGCGGATGTACATGGCTGATATTAATTTCGCTGTCTTGGAGAAGTCGTTGTTTGCTTGCTGGGTCTAATATAACCAGGTCCCAAGAAAATTGCTGTTGTCTGATTAACCCATTTAACTTAGCCTAGAGTCCCATAAAATGGATATTGGCAAAAAGTGCAGGCCCAGATCAGACGCTCAGGACCTACACTGGTTGCATGAAACATGGGTATTTCTGACAAAAATTAAGAAAAGTAAAGCAATCAGACACCCCTAAAGGTAGAAATGGGCATGTTTAAAATATAGAGTAGTACAGTGCTAACATACAGATACTTATTCAATTAAAGATTAAATTCGAAATGCCAATTAAGACATTCATCATGTCAATTGAAACGTTTCCACTGCCGTGATAAAAAGATGTTATGTTTTTCAAACATTTTGGATTTAGTAACAAATTGCTTGTCTTTGACTGAAAAGAAGAAAAAATATTCTATTATTTACTGAATATAAAAAGACAAAAAAGCGGCATAATACTACAAACAATAATAATAATAATACTAATTACTTTAAAACGAATATTACCAAAAAAATACCAAACGCCAATTTTCTGTCAGTAAATGATCATTTGTTTGTTTAAACATTAATTTCAAGCTATTGTGAATTGTAACAAATGTGCATAGTGCATCTCGGTTCTAGCGCAATTTTACTAATGCGGGGAAGCAAAAAGATAAAATGTCAAAATAGTCTAACTTATATCTTTGTAAAGTTTGGAAAATTCACTAACCGGATCCAACAGAATTTAAAACTTTACAAAATTAATTTAAGAATAAATCTAGTCCAAAATCGGTTAGATACATGATTTCGCTATTTTTAATGACACCATTAAGGAAAATACAGTGCTGTTACTAAGTACAAAAGGGAAGCAAGAAGATCTTTTCCAAATCAGACAAAAATATACCAATAGAAAGCTCTTGGAATTTTCTACAACAATATAACAAAACTTTAATTCTACATTTAAATGTAATAAAGTTTTAAAGGTTTAAATGAGGTTTTCCCTATAAAGCTAATGCAAATCGGTTATCATTTCATACAGGTAGCATGACTGTCAGCACGTGTCCCGGAAAACCAATAATTATCGGCAATCTCCGGTGAATGTTACATAAAGTTCCACATGAATACACCCAAGAGCGGGAAAGTTATATGGATGAAAACGGATAACCTATCTGGGCCGAAACGACTGAGGCCGAAGTTACCGAGTGGTACTGGGTTTTACCAGATATAGGTCACAACAACATAATGAGTTTTCAACATCATGAAACGATCGATTGAAATAATACAATGATGGTTTAATTCGACAACATTGCCAACTTAGCAGATATATTTCTTTTCTGACATAAAATTACCGTTGAAGACAATGGAATGGCGGGTTTACAAGCCATCATTACAAGCTGACCAAATATAACGATTTTTTGAAATAATAATACTTCACTTGAAGCAAACAGGATGACGAGTTAACTTCGTATATTACAAAGTGACAAGACAAAATCGTTCTGTGAATTTATACTATTGTTATTGAAGTTAACAGGATGACCAGTTCACACAACAGCATCGCAAATTGACCAGACATGACATTTTTTGACAGAATATAACTTAAGTGGAAGTTATTAAGATGACAAGTTAACACAATAACATGACAAACAAACAAGACAACATAATAAACAAACAATATGTAATGAATATGAACATAACATAATGGTATGTCAACAGAACATGATGCCATATCTCGACGTAAGATAGTCGAGGCGTTCAATACAATAGATTGACAGTTGTATGGGTGTTTTGCTAAAACATTTTGCAATCGGTAATATAAGATTATGAGGAAGGGTAGTGTAAAGGGTGGGAAAATCATAAATAGACAGACTTGAAGCACGAAAACGTCTGGATTTCAATTTTGAATTGTCAAAACTTCATTAGAATTGTTTATTGACAAAAACAGATTTCTCCCTTATCTTGCAAAGACTTTGTCGCAACATATTACTGGAGAGAGAAGAATTCATGATCAATCTCCACGAAAGAATGACGGGGATCGAAGCAGCTAGGTATCGAAAGTGTATCCTCCGGATGCGCGTCTGACTGGTGAATAGGAGGACGCGGGTTTGATTCCTGCCAAAGTCGGCAACATTCTTTCGCGGAGATTGATCATGAAATGTTTTCTACGGTCATTCTCTCCCTTCCCCTGATTCAAGGAGGGCGGTTGTCGGTTTCTGGCGAAAGAATGTGCACTGTACTGGTTAACCGCTTACGTATAAGCTTGCCAGGTGAAAGTGTGGATAGATAAACTGAGTGGCTGAAAAATGACCTGAATAGTGTTTACTGGGCTGTTAAACTCCAATAAAAAAAAAAAAAACTAGTCAGAGGCACATGCGACTCGGCTACTGATGCCTGCATTTTGTCTTTGTGCAAAATTATGTTCTAATTATTCTTATAATTCCATCATAAGGACCTTATGGGTAAGAGCACTGACCGCTGTGGTTCGAGCCTCTCTCGGGTCACATGTTGGACGCCATGTTTTGCAAAGGAAGGTCAGTTGTTTTTTCTCCAGGGGCTCTGATGAGCTCAAAATAAGTGAAATATTCTTGGAAGGGCCACAATCCGCCCCCCCCCCCCCCTCGACCAAAAAATCCATGAAGAGGATCCAAGGGCATGTTCATTTCACAAGCTAAGCTAAATAAAAATATATTTTAAAATGTTTAGATGGTATAGAAAAATGACCATTGATGGTAATTTTTCTATACAATTTATGCATATTAACCCATTGTATACTAGTGAACTCTGCCAATGCTATATGTTGGACAAGTCCATTTGTCATATAAGGGGTGTCAGGCCTTTTTGTTTTTATTCTATTTTTGACGGACAATTCTGTTAGCAAATAGTGCAGGCCCTGATCAGACGCCGCATTCTGCAGCATTTGATCTGGTCCTGCACTGTTTGCCAAGGTACCCCTTTAGGGGTTTCCGGTTGCACTACAGTAAATAATTGGTCTTTATGAAAGCTGTACTTGCTTTGGGGAGAGCTTTCAGTACAGAATTGAATATTCTACTGCTTCTGATTGGATTTGGTACTAAGCCATTATTTTTCTGAGAAGTATTATTGTTTATTAGAAGGAATATTAGTAGGTATTTGCTATTGTGAAAAGCAGCTGATTTAAATTGAACCAGAAAATTGTGCTGACTGGCCAATGGAAATGCCCGGATTAATTCGCTGCGGTATGGGTTTGTTGACACTGGCTGCCAAAAAGGCCAAAATATGCCGCACAGCACCCATATTTTTTAGCTGTTCCATGTAATTGGAGGGGGGGGGGGGTTACTTCAAAGCCATGTAAATCAGTTGTCATTGGTCTGTTTGGAAAGAAGCCTTGCAGTAAATGTATAAACAGGAACACAAGAAAAAGAATATAGTCCATATTGAATATAACCCTGAGGTTACTTGGCATTAGGCAAGGGTCTCAAGCCAATGCAAAATTTCAAAATTGTCTCTCCGTACAGCCCGCTGCAATATCGCAATGAGTTTTCTCAGCCATTGTAAGTTCTTATTGGGTGGGTTCATGTTATAAGGTTTGAACAGATATATTCAGCCATTTCTCATGGCATTAAGCCATTTATAATCATTTTCATTAAAGTTGTGTCTCCAAAATACCCCCAAAATGCCAATTTTTACTGAAATTAGGGGGTATAGGTGTGAGAACAGCCACAATTTCTAGCATGGGTGCTAATAGGACATGATTTAGTGCATTTTAGGATTAAAGTATTCAAAAGACATCTGAGAAGAAACACTGATGCAAGCCGGCTTCTGGGTTCCATTCTGGAAAGAGGTAAACTTATCGCTTTTTCACAAAACATGGTTTGTTCGGCTTTCATCGTAGAATCTGGAAGCGATAACTTTTTAACAAAGTTAAAAGATTCTTTGTCGCTGGACATTAATTATGCATGACTATATTATTAGATATGGTCTAAACTTGTGATTGGCAATTCTTTTGATGGATCATAAAGAAATTAGGGTTTGGTATAGGTTGCACTACAGTAAATAATTGGTCTTTATGAAAGCTGTACTTGCTTTGGGGAGAGCTTTCAGTACAGAATTGAATATTCTACTGCTTCTGATTGGATTTAGTACTAAGCCATTATTTTTCTGAGAAGTACTATTGTTTATTAGAAGAAATATTAGTAGGTATTTGCTATTGTGAAAAGCAGCTGATTTAAATTGAACCAGAAAATTGTGCTGATTGGCCACTGGAAATGCCCGGATTTATTCGCTGCGGTATGGGTTTGTTGACACTGGCTGCCAAAAAAGGCCAAAATATGCCGCACAGCACCCATAATTTTTAGCTGCTTCTGAAAGGTAAATGGTCAGCCTATCAAATTATATGCCTCATAATGGAAGCATTAGGCTTGCTGAAATGTGGTAGAACATGGAATATGCCCCAATTTACATTGTGAGTAAGGGGATTTGTTTTACTGTAGTGCCACCTTCCTGCATACAATGGATTAAAATAACATTTTAAAACATAATCTTTGCATTTTCCAAATTGGCTTCCACTTTGATAAATCAAAACCATATAATTGAGAACAGTGCTTCAAAATATTTCTGTCATTTCATTAATTGATAGTTTATCAATCATAGGTCTCTTGTACATCACATAAACAAGTCTATGAAATGAACACCCCCTAAACCCCACTTTAAATAGAGAAAACTGAGGTTTATGCGGGTGTACATTATTTTTAGTATTTTTGCTCCAAGACATAGGTTGTGGGTACTCGTTGGAACCGCCTCAATGAGGCAGTTCTTACGAGCACCTACAACTTATGTTTTCAGTATAAATCAGACAAATATCATGGATTTTCATCAGAAAAGTTGTCATTGTGGAAATATGAAAAAATGCACCATGTTGCATGGGTTTGTTTGTTCGTTTGATTTGTGGTTTAACGTCCCCGTCAACACTGTATAGATCATTTTGGAGACGTTGCTTCCAATTTTGTGGGACTTTTACACGATATTGAGATTAAATGGCATCTCAAGCCAATGAAACCGATAAAGTTTATAAGCATGGACGGTCCAACTCGCACCGCTTTGCCTGGACAGGCTTAGATCCTCTGAGCGGTTTACCAGTACTCGTGTGCGGGTCGGTTTCAGCTCTGCGCGGAAGCATCATGCAGCCCATATATTTGTTCAAGCCCCAATGGGCTGGGGCCGGAGGACTTGCTGTAATTGTCCCGTAATTTTAACATATTTGTTTTCATAATCCAGCAAGGAGTCAAAATAGTGCAGACAGAATGGCACTCACCATGAAAACATGCCTATATAATTTTGATCCCCTTGAACCCCAATTTTATATAGTAAAACTGGGGTTTGCAGGGATAAACCTTACTTTTCTTATTTCCGCTCTAAAATATAGATTGTGGGTACTTGTTAGAACCACCTCGATGAGGCGGTTCTAACGTGTACCAACAATTTATATTTTGAGCAGAAATAAGAAAAATATCACAGTTTTTCAACTTAAAATTTTCGTTTCTTCAGGGGTAACATTTACAATGTATTTGTAAAGGCGTGTTTTCGTAATGGGTAAATTGTTTTGAAGGACTAAGCCTGCCAAAGCAACATGGTGTTTGTCCGAGCATATAAACCCTATTGGTTTCAAAGGGCGGCAGGGCTTGAGATGTCACTCCATCTCAATGTTGGGTAAAAGTCTCAATAAATTGGAAGCAACGTCTCAAAAATGACTTAAATAGTGTTGATGGGGACATTTCACCTCAAATCAAACATTACCCCTGTAAACCCCAGTTTTACTGTACAAAAGTGGGGTTCACGGGGGTCAAAATTATATAGGCGTGTTTTCTTGATGCTTTTACGTCAACTTTGACCTTGTTAAGTTCGTTTTTAGCTCACCTGTCACGTAGTGACGAGGTGAGCTTTTGGGATCATTTTTCGTCCGTCGTGCGTCCGTGCGTAAACCTTTTCTTCAAACGACATCTCCTCCTGAACCACTGATCGGATTTTGATCAAACTTCACAGGGATCATCCTTGGTTGGTCCCCTTTCAAAGTTGTTCAAATGGTTTCAGTCCGTTGCACATCTAGGTCACAGGAGCCAAAAATGGATTTTTTTCACCACAGACTTAAAAAATCTTCCTCTCTGAAACCACATGGCCCAGGTCTGTGATATTTGGTATGAAGCTTCATCTAGAGGACCCCTACCAAGAGTGTTCAAATAATAGTGCTGGGGCCAAAAATGCCCCCACCCACGGTCCCTTTGGTTTTCCATAGGATTATATAGGGAAAAATCTATAAAAATCTTCTTCTCTGAAACCGCAAGGCTCAGGTCTTTGATATTTGGTATGAAGCTTCATCTAGTAGACCCCTACCAAGATTGTTCAAATTATAGTGCTGGGGTCGAAAATGTCCCCGCCCAGGGGCCCTTTGGTTTTACATGGGCTTATATAGGGAAAATCTTAAAAAATCTTCTTCTATGAAACCACAAGGGCCAGGTCTTTGATATTTGGTATGAAGCTTCATCTAGGGGACCTCTACCAAGTTTGTTCAAATTATAGCCATGAGACCAAAAATGCCCCTGCCTCGGGCCCTTTGGTTTTACATAGACTTATATAGGAAACAACTTTAAAAATCTTCTTCTGAGAAACCACAAGGCCTAGATCTTTGTTATTTGGTGTGAAATTTCATCTTGTGGACCTCTATCAAGATTGTTCAAATTATAGCTCTGGGGCCAAAAATGCCCCCCCCCACCCCCCCCCCGCCCCTAGACCCTTTGGTTCTAAATAGACTTACACAGAGAAATATTTAAAAATCTTCTTCTCTGAAACTGCAAGGCCCATGTCTTTGGAGCCTTATCTAGTGGACCTCTACCAAGATTGTTCAAATTATAGCCCTCGGGCCACAAATCATCCGCCCCGGGGCCCTTTGGTTTTACGTAAACTTATATAGAGATAATCTTAGAAAATCTTCTTCTCTGAAACAGCAAGGCTCAGGTCTTTGATATTTGGTATGAAGCTTCATCTAGTGGACCTCTATCAAGATTGTTTAAATTATAACCCTGAGGCCAAAAATGTCCCCGCCCCGGGGCCATTTGGTTTTACATAGGCTTATGTAGGGAATATCTTTATAAGAATCTTCTTCTCTGAAACCGCAAGCCCCAGGTCTTTGATATTTGGTGTGTAGCTTCATCTAGTGGACCTTTGCCAAGATTGTTCAAATTATAGCCTTTGTTGATATTTGGTATGAAGCTTCACATTTTTAGACCTCCTTCAATATTATGCACATTATAGCCCTGGTGTCAATAATGGCCCTCCCCGGGGCCAACTTGTTACTCTATGGATCAGGTGAGCGAACCAGGGCCATCATGGCCCTCTTGTTGTATTTTCTGTCTCATAAGTTTATTATGCGATGCCTTGTTATCATTTGAGGTGGTTGGGTGAGACAAAGGTGGCGTGTATCTTCCGCCATTGGGGCATCCGTGTGATATTTGCTTTCAGTTGTCCTTGCAGCAGGTAAGGGTAGAGGTGGAGTGTTGATATTTCTTCTGTTTCTATACGTCCATTCATTTCCCCCTTTCTCCCCTGTCCCTCACTATCGTCTCCTCTTCTTTTCCCTTTTATCTCTTTCCTCCCAGGCTATCTCTGGGAAACGACACAAATACATCTCTGCAACCATTACATATGGATGTGTATTTTTGCCGTTTACCAAGTATTTCTATGTTTTACGACCTCAAGAAAGACAGTTCTTAAAATTATTTTGGGAAAGCAGAAAAAGCTGGAGGCAGAAATTTTTCATTTTCCCACAATATTTTCTACCTTTCAGAGACAAATACTATCATTTGAGCCTCTATTAATTTGTCGCTTGGAATTTAATTTCAATATGTACAAGTCTAAAATGTTGTCGTTTTGTAAAGAGTTGGCGTATTGATCTTTTGATTGATACTATAATGTTATTAACCAAGTAATTTCGTATTGGCCAAGTTACAGGTCCGAAGTCTGCTGTATTGGCACGAGGCCAATGCAGCTTACCTAGGACCTGTAACAGGGACAATGCGAAATTCCTAAATAAATGACAATTTTATTAATTGACATAATTAAAAAACATGATTATTGATCTGGTTAATATTGGTTGACCTGGTGTTAATACGGATGGCCTCCGATCAAAACAGGATAGTCAATTAATAAAATACAGATGTTAACCAGCATCATTTCCAGGAGGCGATTTGTAAATATCTTTGTCTTTGTGGAATCTATAGAACTTAACTGCGTTGTTTGAGTCTTGAGTACTTTTACTTAGAAGTTCTGTTATCGTTGCTTTTTTGGAAACATGGTCCAGTTTATCTCTCACCTGAACAGAAAGCTTCTTTACAAGCTCTTCCCTTTTTTTGAGCTGTTCACGAGTCATTTGGGTTACTTTATTGTATAGAAAAGCTGCATTTCTCTTGACCTCACTGGAAGCTGCTGTCTTTTTTAACAAATCCAGCTCTTTGAATAGAGACGCAGGATCTTCGGAGTTTTCAGCAGCACGAACGAGATCTTTGTAAAACTTGTCCAGTTCAGCATGTTTTGAAACAGCATTTTGAATAGCATCGCTTTTCCTTAGGTCATCTAGTTTATTTCTTAAATTCTGCTGTACGTGAGCACTTAGATCTTTGTAAAAATTGAAAAAGTTTGTTTCTACTTTGCCAGGCCATACTTCCTCAAGCCGTTTATGGATGTTTATATCCAAGAGAATGTTGTCAAACTTTTTCTCGATCATTGTCGAAATAGTCGCGATACTTTGTGCATCTGAGAGTATCTCATCAATGTTTTTTCTCCCAAATTCATCGGGGAATTTGCCGCGCTTGATTGTTTCTGTCAGGAGATTCGACCAGTCAGCAAATGGAAGTTCATTGTCATAGAATGTTTCAAAACTAACAAAACATTTGGTGCTGTACAAATATAACCATTCTTCGCATTTCCTGGTGATTACGGAAAGACATGCTTCAATATCATCTTGACGTGAATGGCAGGGAGATAATTTGGTAAACATGAATACTTTACATGGTTTCTCGCTGGAACACTGTTTTACATGAGTTTCAAGGTTATTCATCAAAAACGGTTCAGTGTGCTTTCCAGTGTTTGCCTCCGCTACAAGATTACCTGCCTTATCTCGCAGACCTTCTTTTGAGATTATTGCGTGGTCAGTAAAAGAAAACCCATCTTGCGTTTTTAGACCAACTGCCGCCTTCTGACCATTGTCTGGCCCAACCAACTGATATACCGTGTTCATGTCGTGTTTTAGGTTATTTGGAACATTTTCTATTTTCTTTCCATTATTGAGATAGTTTTGCATTGTCTTTATCCTTTGATATGGAGTAATACCAATGCTCACACCACAGTATTCGTTACCACGTTTGCAGCGAATTTTCCCGCGAAACTTTATGTCATCAGCCTTTTTTACAGCATTTTCAGCTTTCTTTGCAAGTTTATCATTCAGTTCTTTTAGCTGACCTTTCAATTTAATTCCTAACCTTGAGAATTTTATTTTCATTTTACGAGGCATGGTTTTAAGAGAACTCTTAAGCCGAGAACCTATTCCTTTCAAGTGGGTTTTCCATTGTGATTTAGTTTGCACAACTACAGTTTTCATCGACCTTATGCTCGTTTTAACATACTTCTTGAAATTGCTTGCGGTAGCTTTTGTGATAGTTTTCAGTGTTGCTGGTATTTTCTTGACAGTTGAAATAATGTTTTTGATATTGAGTTTCATTTTAGTTAATTGTTGCTTGAGTGTGCGTCTGAACCCCGTTTTAACAAAGTTAACGATCCCTTTTGTAACCGATTTGATAGCAACTTTTATCATAGATTTTATGCCGTTCGCAAAAGCTTTTAAGCCGGCTTTTAAACCAAATTTTAAGGCAGTTTTTACGCCAAATGCAATCGCCGAAGCTGAACCAGCACTTAAGACCATAACTGCATCCATTGCTATGTCAATCAAGCTATCCAGTAAAGCACTCAGAGCAATTTTAGGGCATTGTTTTACTGCATACGCTATAGACCGTCCAATGTTGTAAAATAAACTAACAAAAGGAATCCAGCTAATAATTTCGGCGGCTTTTTCTTCACTCTTGTCATAACATCGTGAACAGCGAAGGTTTTTTGGGTCGTCTTCAATTTGAGCTGATGAATACCATTTCCATATTTGCTTTTTGTCATCATGATGGTCAGACGATAATATTATATGCGATCCAGTATAGATTAACTTTTCAAGCCCATATAGATATTCGATCCGATCATTCTGTATAGTCCACTTTTGACCTCTCTTGAATGCATATCGTGGTTCTAGCTGAACAGCATGTGAAGATGAACTGCTTACAGATAAGCATAAAGAATGTCTGGCATTGCAAATATGGTCTTTCTGTCGTGTCCACCAAAGAGAGTCTTCCATATGTCCCCCTGAGTCGTCTACTTCTTTATAACCTACCTTGTCACCACCAACAACGTTAAGGAGTGGGCATTCATTATGCTCACTTCGAACAACATACAAAGCCAAATCTGAGTCTTTTTCGCAGTGAAATTTGTTGTTTGCGGCAAGGTTTAAACCATCATTTTTATCAACAAATACCCACTGTCGACAGAGTTTTTCTTGGTGAGATATACTCTTTATTTGAACAATATCGCTGTCTGTATAGAAACCTACAATAAAGGAGTCCCTACCAGGATGTTTCAAAGATTTAATGTAGCCATTATTAAAAACCCATTCGTTTTGCCAGATATGATTTCCAGTGGTCATTCTCTGAAGACTCAATGCCAAATTCCCCTGTTCATTCGTGATGGTAAGTATTTGATTTGATTTTGAATTTACAAGTTGTTTATTCTTCCAAAACCATAACTGTCCTGCCACAAGTTTTTCAGATAAGGGCCTCATTTTTATAGAGTTTCCCACGACTGTCAAAAGTTCGCAGGGTGCCGTCGTTGTCTTTATGAAAAATAAGCATGAAATCTTATCGATAAAGTCTCCCTTATCATCAAAGTTTACAACTGTCAGATCAGATTGTTTTCCTTCATCACATTGCAAACTTATTGTGACACCCCTTTCAGTATTGATAGATGCTGGAACGCATTTATCGTTCCTCAAATATCTAAAAGTGGATGAGCTGTCTACGCGAAATTTCTGCTTTGCAGAGAATTTATATTTTTCCCACATTACAATATCATGATCATCAGACAGCTCATCAAATTCAACCATGATTACCATTTCAGTACCAACATTTATTATATGACTGTCATGAAAATACCATAACTGATTTTCTAAATTATCCTTGTCATATGCAGTAAAGACAGGCACTTCACCTAAACGACTAGAGGTTAAAACTACACATTTTTCACTGGTACTCATAATAAAAAAAGGAGAAACATTTTCCAGATCGATATTTTCGGAACAATCGGGATTTTCCGATTCATCCTTTTCGAAGTCGAAATTTAGCGGAACTTTTGACCAACCAAATCCAAATGTAGCCACTTCTAGATTCTCAACCTTAGCCGTCCCATCTTTCGGGTCAAATGTTATTGCTGTATGACGTTTGTCTTTAACCTTAAGCTGACTGTTTTCAAAGAGCCAAGTTTGATCATATTCAAAATTTTTGTTTAGCAAAGCCAGAGACAAATTAACAGACGACAATATTAACCCGGTCTGTTGGTGAATAATTAGATCTCCTTTTGTGTAAAATATCTGATTTTGAATCAGTCTGTCTGTAAGCGGTCTGATTTTCAGCGAATTTCCTTCATCATAGCCCGTCAAAAATTCACATGGTTTTGAAGTACTGCGGATGTAGAATAAGCATTTCACTTGACTTATGTCTTCGAGGATGTGATATCCAACAAATTCCCATGCCGCGCTTTCTTCGAAAACTTTAGAGCACAAAATACTCTTAAAATCACCTGAACTGACAGTTTTCATAAAACAGTCAAATTTCTGGTTTCCAAGAACCTTGAGATTGCCAACTTCATCTAGAACCTCAATGTCTTGAAACGGATCGTAATAAAGCTGTTCGGTCATTATATATTTACTGCCAGACATTTGTTGTTTGAGCACAAGTCCCGAGTATAGGTTAATTAAACGCGAACTCTCCAGATACCATAACTGGGCTTGTGCATTTTTTTCATCAAATACTTCAAAATAAGGTTCATGGTTTATTTCCCCTGTTGTAAGAACTACACAGGGATTGTTCTTTTCCTTGATGAAGAAATACGATCGATTGGATGAGGAGCATTGGAACACGGAAAAATCATCAAATGCCTCGACCGAATGTATTTTCCTCCATTTATGTGTCACAAAAGTTTTACTATCCTGAATAAAAACTGCGTCGGTGCCCTTCTCATTGTAATAATAACCTGCTGAAAATGACTGATCACTTGATAACTCAAACTTCCCGTTATCTTTTAGTGTAAGAGATTTGCCCGACTTTAGGTGCACGAGAAATTTGTCCGATTTGTACCATAGCTGTCCTTCTGCAAGATCAGATGTTACGGGACCAAAAAAAATTCTACCATCATTTTTGTCCACACTGAGTAACCCACAAGGAGGCTCCTGTTGTTGTAAGAAAAAGGGACAGAGAATTTTGTCCGCGTATGAAATGAAATCTTCATTGAACATGACTAGTCTTGAATCTGAGATATTTGATCGAAGAACGTAATTTGATGCAAAATTTCTTACCACACCACCTCCTTTTTCCCAAAGTTGTTGAAAGTAATTTATTTGATCATATTCGTGAAAAGCTAACATATTTTCCCCGGTATCATTCTTATAGGTAAGTAAAGTACACGTATCCCACTCCGATTTGATGAAATATAAATTTCTAGTACATCCGGAAGAAAAACCTGTTTCTGCCTGCTCGTCTGTTAATGGAATTTTCTCCATTGAAGTTTCTACTTCTGTGGCAGAAATATTGAAAGATTCGCCCGCTCCTAGATTGTAAAATGCATGTCCCCTCTTATACCATAGCTGATCGAAGAGCCGGGATGGTAAAGGCATAGAACTTTGAAGTTTGATGTCATGATGTGTAGCATTTACTGTAAGTACGCCGCAGTCTTTTTTATCACTCGTCTGTCGGAGAAAATACATGCATGTGGTTTGCTCCTTAAAACTTGCAGATTTTGTAGCTTTAACTATGTTCCATTTGTCGGCTTCTTTTGAGACTTCTGTACATTCAAATTGGAGAGCCTCTACAGAATTTATATTCTCATTATCACTGTGTGTAACTGACAGCCCACATATATGACCAAGTTGTTGTATCGATTTCTCATTCATTACCCAGCCTTGTTTTAATTTATCACTCAAACGGATTGTTTGAAAATCATTGGCTCCAACTTGTTCTAAAGTAATATATTGTTCATATTGTACATTCTTTATTCCGTCATCAAACTGGTACCATAAACAATTACTTGAGTTTTCAGTATCGAAAATATCAAAATAGCCACTTCGATACTGAATTCTGAAGAATGTCGAAAACCATGCCACTAGAGCTGCTACTGCAGCAAGAATAAACCCTACTAATAAACCCGCAATAACCGCCTCCTTCCCGTCAAAGCATATCAAAAAAAGAAGGCCAGAGGGGATGGCAACTGCGAGCGAAACAACGATGGCCAATAATTTTGTTGTGAAATGTGATTCTGCTTCATTTTGTCTTACACAAAGGACCAAACATGGAAAATCATCATGTTTAATGGCAAAATACTCGGAATTATATTCACAAGTAGATATGTTGCCCATAGCTAAATCAACTAATCTGACATCAAAATCTTGTCTGCTGTTCTCGTATTTATAGCCCACACGAATGTCATTTTCTTTCAGGACAAGAACACTTTCTTTGGGAAGATCTAGGGCATTTAGACTGTGATTGTTTGCTTCCCATCTCTGACATATATCATCATCTAAGTTACTTAGAGAAACATGCGAACCAATCCAGCTAGATGTCAGGTATTTATGTGTTCGGCTATGTCGTATGTAGCTGTAGTCCCAATACCACAACTGATTTTCTACATCATGTTCGTTTAAAATGTTAAGTGTTAATGAATTTTCTTCATTGGTAAGGACTTTGCATGAATCTGTTTTCTGTATGAAAAACAAACACGTAATCAAGGCAATGTTGTCGCGGGCATCTCCAAGACTGACATACATCCATTCATCAAGATGTTGTTTTTCTTCACAATCCCTTCGCAGCAAAATTTCATCCTTTCGGTCGATCGTCGTAATTTTACAAATATTATCAATGATTATGTTTTTATTGTCAAATTTGAATGTTGACGAAGACCGACCTTTATCAAGTTGTATAATTCCACCAGCAGAAAGTTTCATAAAGTATCCCGTTTGGTAATGCTGAAGATAACCTTTGGAGAGAACCCAAATCTGTGATGTAATGGATAATTCGTCGAACTTTGTAAAAAACAGTTTTCCGTTTTGAAATGTAAGCAGACTACAAGCATACCTCGAATTTTTTATGAAAACTATATCTGAGCTTTCTAAGTCGTGCGATTCTCTTTTGACCCTTAAAGAAACTGAGTCGCCAAATCTTTCTAATTCCATTAGATTACCTTCGAACAAACTGGTGGTAAATGTCAGGTTACGTAGTTGTTCATTTTTGCTCATTGAGCTAAAATTTTCAATGTTCATATTTCTCTTAAGTTTCATGTGGTTTGTAGTTAGCTGAATATCCTTACTAGCAAAAGATTTCTTCATTTCTGTGTTTAACTGACTAAACGTCGTTGAACGAAATTGTTTTGTATAGGTCTCTATGGCTTTTCTCTGTGCTTCTTTCAGATTCAGTTGACTTCTTGATGGAGCATGTATTGTGTCTCTCTTACGCCTAACCATGGTATTAGCATCAAGCATGGAAGACATTACTAAAAATTCATTGATAGATCCTTCAATCATGTCATCGATACCATCAAATGTTCTTAATGTTGAGCTGTTGAAGGACAAGAAAACGTCTGCCAATTTTTCAGTTGTATGAATATTTAGAGCTATAATATAAGAAACTTCATTAAGCGTGCTACTTTCTCTACTTTCTGGATCAATCGCTAAATCATCGTCATCCATTTCATCATTGTTCTCTTCTTCGGATTCATCCTGGCCTTCCAACAGTTCGATTGTGTATCTAATGTACTCAACCGCCTCTTCGACACCGACAATACGAACTAGCTCCTCCAGCTGATCTATCATTAAACGATGACAATGTTTAAGACGGTATGTTAGCGCAGAAGTTGTCAGATAAAGCGGTAGAACCAATCCTTCATTCTCTGACCAAACCGCGCGAGTTTTACGTTCCGTTGAAAAACTACACTCCAGATCTTTTACCTTTTCATGCCAGCGTTTGTCGTGTTTTTGATACAACTGCACTGCTTCTTCAAAAATTGTCAACACTTCGTCAATATCTGTGTCTTGTTTAGACTGCCTTTTAGTTCGATCATTATCTCTTTTGGGATTTATACCGTCAAGGAGACCTTTGCGTTCTCTTGACAATGCTTCGTCTGCTCCGTCTTTCATAGCCTGCAGATTTATCATCAGGATCACTTGAAACTGTTGCAACAGCAGCAACGCAATCCAGACCACAGCCTCGTTCCTTAATCTTCTTTGTGTCATCGTTGGTCTATAATAAAGTATTAATAATAATAATAATAATAATAATAATAATAATAATAATAACGGCAACAATAATAATCAATCAATAAATGCCAAAATACTCTGTGAATGTATTTTGACAATGTCTACAATTTAAATAGAAGTGAAGGCAATGATCAGGAATCGATACAATAAACCCACAGCTCCCATCAGAGACAACAAAGGGAAAAAAGCACAGACATGAAACAACTTGACCTTAATGGAAACATCAATAGCGGAGAGCCAAAAGGACAGTTTCTTTCCCACAAAATGGCCAATTGGCTATCCAAAACAAAATAATATAAGCGATACACACACTCAAAGATAAACCATAAAAAATAAACCGCGACGGAAGAACCGCCTTGGAACGGTTGGTGAGGGGGCTGGGGGGTTAAATCGATTTAACGTGGCCACATTCCTCGTCCTTATCTCCGTTGCGATTTAGACTAATAATTTGTTAAAGCCTCCTGACTTATCAGTGCAACATCTCCATGAACACAAAAATCAGACAACCACAGAGATGAAACAACAGTGAGGACTCGACAGCAAGTTACCACAGAAATGCTGGAGCAAAAGAAGACCATCAGTTAGACTCCGATGGCCCCGACCAGAGACAGAGCATCAGGCACCAACCAACATTACATAAATTAGATACTCTCGAATTCTCAGTAAGCCTTTAAGTTGGAACCGCATAGAATCTGAGGCCTGACCCATCGGCGTGCAATGTGGAAGCAATGTTGTCAACAGTGATTGGGTTAACTACCATGCATGTAGTCTGTCGTATAACATTTACGTTGTACCCCATGCCTCCACATCGGAGAACGACTCCACGAAACCGGGCGCCGAAGTCACTGCATCCACAAATTTTTCTGAATTTATATACTAAGTCACCATAAAATTCGGGCTCTGACAGACCTTGCTGCAAAAGAGTTTTAAGTCCAACAATTTAATTTTAAAATTAAATCGGAATGACGTCTATAAAATTTTGAAAAGGCTTTGCGTAGTTTATGATACCGATAACCCTGATTGAGAAGTTTAGCAGTTAACAATTTATTACGAGTGTTGAAGGCAGTTACACGACTAGACGTTCTGGCAAATCGAATTAATTGCAAAATATGAACGCCATAGGATGCTGCACGAGGAACATTACCACACAAGAAAGGAAAATTTACAATCTCAAAAGCAAAACAATCGAGTTTATCATCAATATTGAGAGAAACAAGCCCATCGTCATCAGATAGATGTAAATCCAATACCGGGGCCTCGGCATCAGAAGAAATCGCTTTATTGAAAGTAGAAGTAAAACAAAGATCAGGAATTGATACAATTAACTTACTCCATCCATAAAAGACACCAAAGGGAAAGAAATACAAACATTAAGCGACCAGACCATAATGGAAACCTAAACAAAGGAAGGCCATATGGACAGTTACTTTCCCACAAAATGGCCATATGGCCATCCAAAATTAAAAGACACAAGTGATACACACAGTAAGTAACAAACAACAACATAAATAAATCGCCACAGAAGAGCCGCACACAGAACTTGGGTTCTGTGTGTGTGTTTGTGTGTGTGTTGTAGGGGGGGGGGTTACATTTGACTGATCAAACCATCGAAATAGCTATTGGCAATACTTAACAAATCATCCAAATATTTAGAAGTCAAGCTAAAGGCTTCAATGATTTCAGATTGGATTTCAATGGAAAGGCACATCATGAAGTCTCTTTCATAACAAAACAAGAACAGATCAGCCACAAGGGGTGCGCAGTTTGTACCCATCGCAATATCCACAACTTGTCTAAATAACTTAGTACCAAAAATGTAAACACTGTCAAGTAGAAAGGTGATAGCTTCATACACTTTCTGACATGACCATTAAGTATAAATTTTATGCTTTTCAGAAGTGAAAAATATATATCTTAAAGTCCAACTAACAATAGTTTCAACAATAACAAACAAGAGGACCATGATGCCTTGGGTCGCTGTCCTGAGTTAAAAATGTTTCAGAGCTTATGGAAAACAAGTCCCCAAGCCTAGGTCATTTGTTTTTAAAACTTGTTCGCAGGTCCAGGTCAAGGTCACAACTAAAATTTTTGTATGAGTGTGAAGCCCTTGACACAAGGAACCTACATGCAAAGTATGAAGGCTCTATCACAAAAAAGATAAAATAGGTCAGATGTCAAGGTCATAGGACAATTTTATAAGAGTACGAAGCCCTTGTGACAATAAATCTTCATGCCAAATATGAAGGCTCTATCTAAAACGGCTCAAAAGAAATGACAAAGTAGGCCACAGTTCAAGGTCACAGGTCACAATTTTGTATAAGTTGGAAGCCCTTGTCACACGAAACCAAATATGATGGCTCTATCTTACTAGGATTCAAAGTTATGATAAAATAAGTTACAAGGCCAAAGTCAAGGGTCAAAATTGTTGTATGGGTTGGAAGCCCTTTTCACAAGAAACCTACATAATAAATATGTAGGCTCTGTCTCGAACAATTCAAAAGTTATGATAAGTATGTCACAGGTCAAAGTCACAGATCATTTTCTTTGTATGAGTGGTAAGCCCTTGTCACAAGAAATCTACATGTCAAATATCTCAAAGGGTTCAAAAGTAATTATAAAAAAGGCACAGTTCAAGGCCACATCAAAGATGTTGTATAAGTGGGAAGCCCTTGTCACAAGAAACCTACATATCAAATATGAAGGCTCTGTCTTACACGGTTAAACAGATATGATAAATGTTATTTAGGTCACAGGTCAAGGTCCAGAGTAAAACGTTTGTTTGGTTGGGAAGCCCTTGTCACAAGGAACATACATTCCAAATATAAATGCTCTATTTAAAATGGTTCAGAAGATATGACCAATGTTTTTTTTCCTTAATGTAGGTCACAGGTCAAGATAACAGGTCGATTTTTTTAATGAGTGGGTTGCCCTTGTCACAAGGAACCTTATTTCAAATATGAAGACTCTAACGGTTCAAAAGAAATGACTAATTTTATTTTGTTTCTTAAAAATAGGTCAAAGGTCAAGGGATATACAAGGCTACCGTTCTGTTCCTAAAATACCCGATCTGGCCAAGATATATTTTCAAATTGATCGTTATGAGAAAGACTGATGATGATCAGAACAAAAACTTCGGCCTCTAGAGTGTTCACAAGGTTTTTCTTTGATTTGACCTGCTTTTGGACCCCACATAATCCATTCCAAACGTGACCCTGATATTGTCAAGGTGATCATTCTGACCAAATTTGACGATGATTAAACAAAACTTTGGCCTCTACAGTGTTCACGTTTTACTATGATTTGACCCACTTACCTACTTTTTGACTCACTTACCTACGTTTTGACCCAACACGACCCATAATCGAACTGGACCAAGATATTGACAAGATGATCATTCAGACCGCGTTCAATGATGATGAGACCAAGACTGTGGCCTCCAGGAGGCTAAAATGTTTTTCTATGATTTGACCTACTGACCTACTTTTCAATACCATATTTGACTTTGACAGAGATATTGTCATGATAATCATTCTGACCAAGCTTGATAAACTGTGGCCTCCAGAGTCCTCGCAAGAACAAGGTAAAAAAGGCATTTTCAGCAATCAATGGGAAATAACTCTATGATAAACAGGCCGACTGTGTGAGTTTTCCAACTCATCCGAGCTTTTGCCCCACACCTTTTTATAGAAAAGATTCAGAAAGTTACGATCAAAACTGAAAAGGCTACGGTGATAAAAAGGTCAAAAATATGCATTTTCAGCAATCAAAGGGACATAACACGATTATAAATAGTCCGACTTCGCCAGATTTCGAATTCATCTGAGCTTTTACCCCAAGCCTACTAATGTATAAGTTTCAGAATGTTCCGATCAAACTGAAGGCGCTACGGTGTTGACAACGATTTTGCCATTGAAAGTCTATTGGACCTTTTGGTTGCCTTAGCAACCAAAGTTTTGATCCGATTTCGATAAAAGGCATATGTCATCAATCCCCCACTAGGGGTATGCTACAGATGAGAAATGACTGAGATCAGCCTGCAGAGATATAATTGGTCAAATGTGCTGACGGACGGACGGCGGACCGACTACTATACTTTAAGCTCCCCTGGAGCCTTCGGCTCAGGTGAGCTGAAAGAGAAACACTGAGTAATCATGTTAATAAAAGCAATGATAATGATGGTAACAATAATAATGGTAAAATTAATTTATATTACTGTTAATGGAATGGATCTTTATTTTGAATGCACATATATCACTGTTAATGCAAAACGGATCATCATTTTGAATGCATGGTGAATATTTCGCAGCATTTGAGTTTTCTCTCATTTTTTTTTATTTTTCGAAATCTGATATTAAAACATTTTCTAAATTGCATGAACATTTGTGCAAGTCTAGGTTAAAATTTCACGGAAAGTTTATTTCAAAAACCAAATAACGAAAATTTCGTTTCGAAGCGAGGAGATTTTGATGTTGATGTAATGAATCTATCTAAATTTAAGAATTAGATAAGCTGTGATTTGTTGAGTAATAAATCACAGTGTGGAGGTCAGTTGTAAAGTAGATCAAATCACGAGCTCGTAGCGCGCGTGATTTGTCTACTTACAACTGACCAACAAACTGTGATTTATTACTCAACCATTCACAGACTAGAGCTTTTTTCTATTTCGATTCTAGCACTCTGAAAATCGGCAATAATGTTGTTGTTTCCTTCAAAATCTCACTATCTTTCGCCAGTGTTAGAAGAAATCCCGCTAAAATTATCGACTGAAACACACGCATTTATATCCTTTTCTATCGTTTTCGATGCTAGAAAATGACGTAACACCGTCTAACATCAATGAAATCTACGAGTGACGCCATAAATGGGCAGTTTTAATGACGTCACTCCATACGCTCTTCCGAGTTGTGATTTGTTGCAGAATAAAACAGTTATTTTCCATTGCCAATATAGGCGCGCTGTGTTAGAATTGTACATCGAACACAACAGAAATATTTCTGCGTTCGAATCGCGTAAATATCTGGTGTTTTGGGGCGGTTTCCCCAAAAATGTTTTATTACGAAAACACGCCTATTCAAATAAACTGACAGTCCCACCAAAAATCAAAATTATTAGTTTAAAAAATAAACTGACATTTTTTTCATATTTCTGTTGAAAACATAGATGGTAGGAATTCGTTAAACCTGCTTCGGCGAGGCATTTCTAACGAGTGCCCATAATCATTTTTTTAGCAAAATTAACAAAAAATTATATCTAGCCGCTTATACCCCAGGTTAATTATATAAAATAGCGTTTAAAAGGGTCAAAACTATATAGACGTATTTTCATAGTGCAAGCTGGCACCAAGAAAAAATACCATCGCAACACTACATAAGCAAAGCAATTTACGACCTTTCATCATTTAATGACCCTAAATTTGTGTGTAAAGTGGGGGCAGCGGGGGCAGCGGGGCGTGTGAGGGCACATGGTAGCAACCGAAGCTTCCTTATTATAATTTCAGATTGTATTGTGTTGACGCACTCTGTATCACTCTCTTTCAATTCTGGTACCCACTGAGAGGGCAAATATAGGCGAAACCTACGCCAAATCCGAACCATACATATATCATGATATGGCTGTATTAAGTACATATGATTGATGACTGATATTTCGAATAAATAAATTATAACACCAGAGTAATGTATCCATTTATGTAAAACTTCTCTATATATATATCATCCGCCGAACCTTCCATTTGACATTTTTCATAGCTACATACATTTCTTTAAAGATTAAGCCATCCTTAAAAAAAATTGGTTTGCTGTGCTCCCATCTACCCACACAGATTGCCCCTTACCAAAAAATTGTATTACCCTCCTGAGGAAAAGATTTTTTTTTTAAATCCTGATTAAACTCAAATTTAACACACTAAGCCAAATTTCAAGAAGATGACATTCTTGGTTTTATTTTTTTTTTCCTTTTTTATTTTTTTCAGAGAAAATCAGGCTTGACATTTCATTGAATGGTCTAGCCTGATTTTCTCTGAAAAATCAGAAAATAAGTATTTGACATGATGTTTCCGGTTGTTGTATGGTGCTTTAAGGGTCAAATATCTTTTCAGATCTATAAAAAAAGACCTACCTTCCTACCCACCTCACATATGATGGGTAGTAGCACAGCAAACAAACATTTTTTAAGGATGGCCCTAACTACATTGTTACTATAACTCTGGTAGGGAGTTAATGATGAGGCAGGGGATAGAGTATAGATTTTGGATACATTATTTCTTGCACACCATACAAGGAAATCCGTGATTTTACCCAGGGATAGAAATTTATGTTCTGACCGTGGTGTTCTTACCCCAAATCGAATATTCTAGCGTGTTTGATAAATGCACTGGTTGAATACGACCCAGCATGCGCCGTCGTTAAGGTTGACGTCATGCACGTTACGTGACGTCACTAAACATTCCTGTAGTATCATCACATCGGTAACCGATGTGACTGCAGCATTACAAATTCTCTCTAAGAAATGGAAGGTATGCAAAAAAAAAGAATCCTATATGGCCTTTCAAACTTGTTCAAGTGGTTCCGGTTCGTTGCACATCTAGGTCACAGGAGTCAAAAATAGATTTTGTTCACCGAAGACTTAAACAATATTCTTCTCTGAAACCACACGGCCCAGGTCTTTGATATTTGGTATGAAGCTTTACTAGACCCTACCAAGATTGTTCAAATTATAGTGCAGGTCCCTTTGGTTTTACATAGGAATATATAGGGAAAATCTTTAAAAATCTTCTTCTCTGAAACAACTGCAAGGCCCAGGTCTTTGATATTTGGTATGAAACTTCATCTAGTGGACTCCTACCAAGATTGTTCAAATTATAATGCTGTGGCCAAAAATGCCCCCGCCCGGCGCCCTTTGGTTTTACATGGGCTTATATAGAGAAAATCTTTTAAATTCTTCTTCTCTGACACTGCAAAGCCCAGGTCTTTGATATTTGGTATGAATCTTTATCTAGTGGACCCCTACCAAGATTGTTCAAATTATGGTGCTTGAGCCAAAAATACCCCCAGCCCCGGGGCCCTTTGGTTTTACATAGGCTTATATAGGGAAAATCTTTAAAAATCTCCTTCTCTGAAACCACAAGGCACAGGTCTTTGCTATTTGGTATGAAGCTTCATCTTGTGGACCTCTACCAAGACTGTTCAAAAAATAGCCCTGGGGCCAAAAATGCCCCGCTCCGGGGCCCTTTGGTTTTACATAGACTTAAAAAGGGAAAATCTTTAAAACTATTTTTCTGTGAAACCACAAGGCCTAGGTCTTTGCTATTTGGTGTGAAATTTCATCTGGTGGACCTCTATCAAGATTATTCAAATTATAGCCCTGGGGCAAAAAAATGCCCCCGCCCCGAGACCCTTTGGTTTTACATAGACTTATATAGGGAAATCTTTAAAAATCTTCTTCTCTGAAACTGCAAGGCCCATGTCTTTCATATTTGGTATGGAGCTTCATCTACTGGACCTCTACCAAGATTGTTCAAATTATAGTCCTCGGAACACAAATGCCCCCCGCCAAGGGCCCTTTGGTTTTACATAGACTTATATAGAGATAAACTTCAGCTTCATCTAGTGGACCTCAATCAAGATTGTTTAAATTATAGCCCTGAAGCCAAAAATGCCCCCACCCCGGGGCCATTTGGTTTTACATAGGCTTATGTAGGGAATGAATAGCTTTAAAAAAAATCTTCTTCTCTGAAACCGCAATGCCCAGGTCTTTGATATTTGGTGTGTAGCTTCATCTAGTGGACCTATGCCAAAATTGTTCAAATTATAGCCTTTGTTGATATTTGGTATGAAGCTTCACCTTTTTAGACCTACCTCAAAATTATGCACATTATAGCCCTTGGGTTAATAATGGCCCTCCCCGGGGTCAACTTCTTGTTTTTTTTTTGCAAAACATGCCATTCAAGGAGTATAAGTATTTTTTTACTATATTCTTGTTCAGGATGTACCGGATAAAGGTTTATGCTGTGCGTCAAGATATTTATAAGGTCAAATGAACATAACTCTGCTAATATTTGGTCAATAAAAATTCCAAAATAACATCCGCTGCTTGAAATCATTGGCTTACTACCCACAAACTTTCAGCTTTATCGCATACATTCTTTAGGCGGATTTATCCAGAAATCAAGTCCTTGTTTTGAATCTTCAAAGAGCTGTAATTCCTCATAAACCTGATTGACTGCAACCTCGACATGCTATACACTGCCCCAAACCCTGGGTGAACAACAATGGTGTCAGAACTAAAGTTTACATCAGGTGCACAAAATTACTATCATCTTAATGCATATAGTGCGCTTGGCTTGCTCGTCTCAAGTGCACTTGATGTAAACTTTAGTTTTGACACCGCTGTATTCACATACAATGAAAATTGTAGGTGGAGTTATCCAGAAACGAAAATGTTTTCAGACGGACGGACACCAAGTGTCATAACATTATACGACCATTATTGCAAACGGGTGTATAGAAGTGGAAAACATTTACTGGTAATCATACGTCAAAACATTCACCGCTACAAACAACCAATACAGGCGTGCTCTTTCGAGGGCGACTATACAATAATTATTGATTTATCGTCAAAGACAATACGCATTGGTCGCATCATAGAATCCAGTAGCAGACTGTATGTGTTCAAGATTAGACTGCACATTCTGTGCAGCCTGATCTTGGTCTACGCATTCCGAAGAAGCTACTTATGTCGCCTACTGCGAATAAAGTGTAAAAGCCCGCAGATGTTCTTAAAGTGTATTGAAGCCCTCGGTTTTTGCCCTCGGACACTACTCCGTTTTTCGGGCATCAGCAGATGTTATGGACCCCTGACAAGCAGATGTTATAGACCCCTGACATGACCTGGGGTTTTGTCCTTGTCATTATTACAGAACAAAAGCATGTATTTGCACTCATGAAAAGATGATGCCACAATAAGGCATAAAATTCCGTCATAATTTAATATCACTTGCTATAACGTAATGTTTACTTGTTGACCAGTATCAGCAAAAGACGTTTATTCCACTGAAAGAATCGCTAGAAGTCAGATTTCGCTATAATAAATCGGTCGTGGCCCTTAAGTTGAAGGAGACGATATGGTCGCCCTCGACGGGTAAAATTACCCGAGTGCGAATATGATGATTTAGTCACCCTCAACAGGTGATATTGCTCTCAGTCATATTCTTGCACACCAGACAAGCAAATCCGTGATTTTACCCTGGGAAAGAAATTTATGTTCTGACCCTGCTGTTCAGACCCTAAATCGAAAATAACCGCGTGTTTGAAAAATGCACTGGTTGATTACGACCTCGTATGCGCCATCGTTAATGTTGACGTCACAGCACGTTACGTGACGTCACTAAACATTCCTGCAGTGTCAACACAATATGGCGGACGTTGGTAACCGTGCAGCATTAAAATCCGCGCTAAGAAACGGAAGGTATGCAAGAAAAAGAATCCAATATGGATGTGAGGGGTGGATAGAAAAATCCGTCCCTCGGGATCACTGTTCGGCATCACTCGGCAAGCCTCGTGATGCCGGACAGTGTCCCTCAGGACGGATTTTTCCATCCACCCCTCACACCCATATAAGATTCTTATATTCCCCTTTTACAAGGGCAAGAAGCGCGAGGGCAATATTACCTGTCAAGGGTGAACAAATCGTCATTTTCACCTCACACAAGGGCAATTAATTTATATAGTCTTACTGTTTACCTTATTTCAGCCTGGTTAGGTGTTGAATACTGTAGTAGATAGCAAAAAGTGAAGTATCACTCAAAGAATCTTTTAAGCGTTATATAACTCTGTTCAGATTTGGTGAACTGTAACCGTGAAAGATATGCACTGCTACAAATCAAGATGCCATAAGGGAAGAGCTGATGGTGTGTGCGTGTGTGTGTGTGTTTAACTCTACACTATTGAGGTCATGTCGAACCGGTCTGTGTACGTAACCAACTTTCCTGGGCAGGCTTTGGAAATCGTAGCAGTTTACCAGTACAAGGTTCATTCTTTTGCGGCGGTCAGATATCTATCTTTCTATCTATCTTCATTATGGCACACTATATCATGGTTTATCTTATACAGGAATGTCAAAGAAGGCTGCTCCACACGGGCCTTCAGGGATGGCCATTCGAACTCCCAAACATATAACCTACGCTACGTTTGTTCCACCATCTCCTATGGACCTATCAAGCACCCGTCCTCTAGACATTCTCAATCTGTTGATTCTTGCACACCAGACAAGGCAATCCGTGCTTTTACCCTGGGATAGAAATTTATGGTCTGACCCTGGTGTTCTTACCCAAAATCGAATATTCTAGCGTGTTTGATAAATACACTGGTTGAATACGACCCAGGATGCGCCGTCGTTAATGTTGACGTCATGCACGTTACGTGACGTCACTAAGCATAACTGCAGTGTCATCACAATATGGCGGACCTCGGTAACCGAAGTGACTGCAGCATTACAAATTCTCTCTAAGAAATGGAAGGTATGCAAGAAATAGAATCCTATATGGGTGTGAGGGGTGGATAGAAAAATCTGTCCATCGGGATCACTGTCCGGCATCACTCGACAAGCCTCGTGATGCCGGACTATGACCCTCGGGACGGATTTTTCCATCCACCCCTCACACCCATATAAGATTCTTATAATCTCTGTCAAACAGTCCCCGAGTATAATTAACAATTTTTAATTTTATTCAAGCATGAAAAATATTCTGCTGCAATAAGGTAGGTGCCGATGTGCGTATCACTGCAGATATATTCAAATGTCTTTCTTGCCGATATATTCTGTGTGAATTGTGTGTCTTTCCTTTTTTCTCTCGTGTATGTCTATGTTGCAAAGATAAATGACTTAACAGTGTCTGCGTATCTGAAACATTGTTGTGCATACCTTTAATGGCATTAGTGTTTGCCCCAGATAATTAACCAATCGAATCACTTGAATTTTAAAAAATAGTGAAGACTCGTAAATTAGTCATGAAGAGCTTCTTCTTCACCATTAAATCTACCGAATACTTGAAAATTCAAGAGACCAAACATTCATATATCTACGGCCTTCCGTAACTTGTGATCTGTGACTTCTCACGTTTTAAAATAGCTTAAACATGACAGGTCAGATTGAATTAGAAGTCATGTTTATTCTGGAATGATGAGGATTTTCTCCATTGAAGACATTTATTTGCAGAGGAACAAAAATGTGTGCATATGGCAATATTCAGTCCAGAAGATCTTCGGAATTTTCTTTATATATCTCTATATAACTGTGGTCCCTGGGTCAAGATTGTTTTTGACCCCAGGGTTATAATTTAAACACACTTGGCTGCATGCAAAATATCACTCTTAGCCCTGTAGTTTCAGACCAATGAATTCTCACTAAAAATAACTCAAAACAACATAGTCGCCCAAAGTTTGCCTCTTCCCCAAAGGTAATGGTCAACTTTTGGTAAAACTTTTGTCCAGGCTGGCAGTACGCATGTTGCTAACTTCGTGCCAAGTCTTAAAGCCATCTGACTTTCGATAATGGAGAATATTATTTTCTATTTTTAACACTGCTGGTCACATTGGTTACCTGGCCTAAATCTTTTAACAGCTCTCCCCCAAAACACCTAGGAAGGCTGCACAAAACAGTTCAGCACGATAGCCCAAATATTTGCTGTGGGGAAGATCTTTTAAAATGTTGATTGATCGACGAACGGACAACAAACGGACCGTGGACAATCACAAAAGCTCATTTTTGTTTTGCTCATATAAATATTGGAACCGAGCTGTCATTGATTTCAACATGTAAGGCAAGTTGGAAAAGATTGGCTTTAAGCAGTGTCCTCTATAGTACTGACAAGCTGAACATTGCAATTTTTATTAATCAGGGTACATAACTCAGTAACCTCTGAATAGATTTCGCTCATACGAGGGTAGGCTGAAAAGTTCTGAGCCTGACCAATATCCAATGGCTTGTCCATGCTGAAAGTGTCTTATTTTTCAACATAGTCTCCCTTCCTGTCCACACACTTCCTCCAGCGATGCTGGAGTCCTTGGATCCCAGTGGTATAGAAGGTCTCATCTTGGTCCCTGAAAAACTCCTCCACAGCAGCTATCACCTCCTCGTCTGACCGATAATGCTGCCCAGCCAAGTGCTTTTTCATGTTTGGAAACAGGAAATAATCTGATGGAGCTAGATCAGGTGAATACGGAGGGTGATCGACAAGTATGAAGCCACAGTCATGCACAGCAGCCATTGCGACAACCGATCTATGAGCAGGCGCATTGTCCTGATGGAACAAGACCCCTTTTGTCAATTTTCCGGGTCGTTTAGCCTTAATTGCTTTTCGCAATTGTTTTAGCAGATCTGCATAATAGTCCCCATTAATTGCTCTGCCCTTTTGAAGGTAATCTATGAATATTATACCCTTGGCATCCCAGAACACTGATGCCATCACCTTCCCTGCAGAGGGGACGACCTTTGCCTTCTTTGGAGGGGTTGAGCCAGGGTGATTCCATTGCATGGATTGTCTTTTGGTCTTTTGGTCTCTGGCTCAAATTGATGAACCCAACACTCATCCTGAGTGACAAAACGGTCAAGAAAACAATCTTGGTCTGCTTCAAAAATAGCCAAGTTGGCTTGTGACAGGTTCAATCTGGTCAACTTTTGTTCAGGCGTCAAAAGCCGTGGCACCCATCTGGCGGAACTTTCGACATTCCTAATTCACTGTGTAGAATGTTTTCTACTCGTTCACGGGAGATGCCAACAGTGTTAGCTAACTGATTCACAGTTAAACGCCTGTCATCCCCTAATGCCGCAACCATATCGGCATGAATGTCCTTAGGAGCTAACCCCTTTTAATGGAGGTACTTGATGACACCACGATGCTAGATTTTATCCATTTTCTCAAAAACGTGCTTGTATCAATTTTCAATTTCTAGAATTTCTACGTTATTGCAGGTAAACTTGAACTCATTTGAGTCAAATCAAGTAATAAAGGTTTGGATTTAATGAATACAAAATTTCATGGCTGTTTGATGCCTGCTTCTTGGTCAGGCTCTGAACTTTTCAGCCTACCCTCGTATAATAGAGAACTAGAAATTGCGCTCGTAAAACACTGTACACCCAACTATATGCCGAAATGTTCAAAGAGCATCAACTAAAAATAAATTGTAAGAATGTTTTTTTTTTTGGTTTTTTTTTTGTTTTCTTTTTCCAAAAGTTAATCAGGCCATCCACTAATCATTCTTTATCAGTCTTTCAAGTTTCATGGCTTTTGCTTAAAAAGTTTTTGAAATTGTGATTTAATGCTGCAGTCACTTCGGTTACCAACGTCCGCCATATTGACACTGCAGGAATGTTTAGTGACGTTGCTGTGACGTCAACTTAACAACTGCGCATACGAGGTCGTAATTAACCAGTGCATTTATCAAACACGCGATTATATTCGATTTTGGGTCGGAACACCAGGGTCAGAACATAAATTTCTATCCCAGGGTAAAATCACCGATTTCCTTGTCTGGTGTGCAAGAAATTAAGTACTGGTACTAATCTTCCATGTGACCCTCTTTTCCTGGGTAGGAACCAGTACTAAGCAATGTGGATAAAGTTTCTTTCTCAAGGAAACAACACGTGGCGCTTGCGAGGATCGAACCGGCTAACTCTCGATCCCAAATTCGATGCTTTACCACTGCACCACAGCGCTCCACAGTATACCGCTCTTTAACTAGGATAATGTTTCATGTTCCGACCTTCGGGGAGCATCCATCGGCTTCACCTATATTCTTGTTTTGACGGCTCCTAAGAGTGCTGTCTCCTACCACCGCAGTGGTTCGATCCTCGCTCGGGTCAAATGTGGGACGCCAAAGTCTATTACAGAAGGTGTCAGGTAGTTTTTCTCCGAGCACTCAGGTTTTTGGCCAGGCTCTGAATAACGATCTCTTCGAAATGAGTGAAATAATATTGGAAAGGCCGTAACAACAAACAAATAAATTTTATTTTTCACATCTTAAAATATCACTGATTCTTATTACTATAAACATTTTAATAATCCTGTCATTTATATGTTTTTATTATATGTCGTCGCGTCTGAGAGCGTAATAACGCCATGTAATATTTTCGATAATCCACTAGTGGATTAAATATGCAAATTAGCTAGATACGTTCCGTAACGTTACATGTACGACGTCCTTAACGACGTCGCGTTTACTAATGGCGGAAAATTGACATTTCTGTAAGCAATCGTGAATAAAATGCGTTTTAAATGTCATATGATAAAAAGAATCTTGCATTCGTGCTAATGTATTATTGAATTTATTAAACTCGTTGAAAAAAAAGGGATAAAATGCTCGGCAAAGCCTCGCATTTTATCCCTTTCCCTCAACTCGTTTAATAAACTCAATAATACATGAGCACTCATGTAAGATCCTCTATATCTCATCAGAAACCTATGTATCGGATACATATACTTGTACAAAGGCCTCGTCGAGGTTATTTTAGCAAGACACCATACTACAAGTTCTGTAGCGTCTGATCTGGTCCTGCACTGTTTGTCAGTATACAATGGGTAAATCATTAGGTCTCTAACAGATGTGTTTTGCTAGGGTCACACGTTAGATGCCATTCTGCAACTGAAATCCATGAGGTTGTTCTACGGGTACTCCAGTTTTCAATTTTGTAGTTTTCGTCCCTAAAAATGGTAAACAAACTGCAGCATTTGGAACGCGAACGGTAGAACAATGAACAAGAATGCATTTGAATTTGTTTATTCCACAAAAGAACAATGGCGATAATATAAGAATCTGATATGGGGTTCTGTTGTAGATGAGCGTTTCCAACCCGAGGGATGACCGTGCTGAGCGGAACCGAGGCTACGCCGAGATTCCGCTCAGCACGGTCATCCCGAGGGTTGGAAACGTCCATCTACAACAGAATCCCATATTGGATTCTTTTTCTTGCACATCACCTCCGGTGAGTTTTGACAGCTCGCACATGTATATTGTTTACAAATTAAAAGTAGAGCGGAAGTAGTTCCGGCAGTTGAATAGAATTGAAGCGCATTTATGTTAGTTGCCTGGGTCGGAACATCAGGGTCAGAACATAAATTTCTATCCCAGGGTAAAATCACGGATTTCCTTGTCTGGTGTGCAAAAATAGGTTTGCTTTGAAGCACTTTCGCCACTTACCTACACCCATCCCTTTTACAGCCGCAGAAAATCCCTCCTCGAAGTTTTGGAAGAGAAAGAATAATAGACCGATAGTGTGCACGTAATTACGGTAATGGGTAAAGGGGGATAGCGGTCACGAAAGGTTTTTTCCGAAAGGTTAAGCAGATCATCATCATCGACTTTTTATTTCTTGCACACCAGACCAGGAAATCCGTGATTTTACCCTGGGATAGAAATTTATGTTCTGACCCTGGTGTTCTTACCCAAAATCGAATATTATAGCGTGTTTGATAAATACACTGGTTGAATACGACCCAGGATGCGCCGTCGTTAAGGTTGACGTCATGCACGTTACGTGACGTCACTTAACATTCCTGTAGTGTCATCACAATATGGCGGACGTCGGTAACCGAAGTGACAGCAGCATTAAAAATTCGCAATAGAAATGGAAGGTATGCAGGAAAAAGAATCCAATATGGGTGTGAGGGGTGGACAGAAAAATCCGCCCCTCGGGATCACTGTCCGGCATCACTCGGCAAGCCTCGTGATGTCGGACAGTGTCCCTCGGGACGGATTTTTCCATCCACCCCTCACACCCATATAAGATTCTTATATTCTTTCTCTTCCAGGATAGAAACCAGTACTAAGCAATGCGGTTAAAGTCTTTTGCTCAAGGAAACAACACTTGCCACCTGCGAATATCCTCTCGATATCCAGTCCGATGGTTTACCACTGCAACACAGCGCTCAAACAGCAGCAGAAAATCCCTCTGCGGAGTGTTGGAAGAGAAAAAAATGCACATTTGGTATGCAAATCTTATCGTTTATAGCTACTGCACAGTTCGTTTCCCGACAGTGTTGTCTTGGTTATGGATGCTTTAAATAGAGTAAATTATTTGTCAAAACTTGGATTTAAGTATTTTCTCAAAATGAAAATATCTGTCATGTCCATTGCTTTCTAGTCCGACTCGCCATTCTTTGATAATGGTTTGACTCTACGAAGAGTGACTTTCGATAATTAAAGGGGGTTAGTGTAACGCTGTAACAACAAAATAGAAGTGAATGCAATGATCAGGAATCGATACAAATAACCCACAGCTCCCATCAGTTACACCAAAGGGAAAGAACCAAAAACAAGAAATAACTAGAATCTAATGATAACATCAATAGAATCCAATATGGGTGTGAGGGGTGGAGCGCTGTGGTGCAGTGGTAAAGTATCGGACTCGGGATCGAGAGGTACCGGGTTCGATCCCCACGAGCGGCAAGTGTTGTTTCCTTGAGCAAGAGACTTTATCCGCATTGCATAGTACTGGTTTCTACCCAGGAAAAGAGGGCCACATGGAAGATTAGTACTAGTTTGCTAAATGTGTTACCCTCTATAAATAAGGTCGATTATTATTATTATTATTATTTTATTATTATAGCGTAGAGCCAAAAGGACAGTTACTTTCCCGCACAATGGTCAATTCGCAATCAAAAATAAAAATCCCTCCGAAGACATTACTCAATTAACCTGCATATGCGACAATATACAGGTCCTGCCTATGTGAAAATATGTAAAATAGTCTGAATAGATTTCAATTTATTTCACGACAAAGGCTGATCACCGAAATGATTTTCTGGAAATGCTTTGAAAAATTCATATGTGGTAAAATGTTTTCGCTTTTCTCTCTGGCCACTTGCACAATTTCATGCTGGAAAATTATGTCTCCCCCGAAAAAATTTTTTTCGGAGAGACATATTGTTTTTCCCCCGGGCGTCTGTCTGTCCGTCTGTCCGTCTGTCCGTCTGTCTGTCTGTCACACTTTCGTGTCCGCTCTGTAACTTGAAAACCGTTAGAGCTATCGTCACGAAACTTCGTATAAATATTAATCAGCATTAGACGACGTGCAGTGCGCAAGAACCATAACTCTCGCATTTATACTTTTTGAATTATCTCCCTTGGAAGTTTGTTGGTATGTATATATGTATGGGCAAATCGTGTCCGGTCAATAACTTTCTTATTTTTTGATGGATTTTAAAATTACTCGGCAGAAATATTAACAACCATAAGACGATGTGTGGTGCGCATGAGGCAGGTCCGTACCTCAAAGGTCAAGGTCATACTTAGAGGTCAAAGGTCAAAAAAGGGGCCTTTTTTCGTATTTGGTCAATAACTTTCTTATTTTGAGATGGATTTTAAAATTACTTGGCATAATTATTAACAACCATAAGAGGATGTGTGGTGCGCATGAGGCAGGTCGGTACCTCAAAGGTCAAGGTCATACTTAGAGGTCAAAGGTCAAAAAAGGGGCCTTTTTTCGTATTTGGTCAATAACTTTCTTATTTTGAGATGGATTTTAAAATTACTTGGCATAATTATTAACAACCATAAGACGATGTGTGGTGCGCATGAGGCAGGTCGGTTCCTCAAAGGTCAAGGTCATACTTAGAGGTCAAAGGTCAAAAAAGGGGCCTTTTTTCGTATTTGGTCAATAACTTTCTAATTTTGAGATGGATTTTAAAATTACTTGGCATAATTATTAACAATCATGAGACGATGTGTGGTGCACATGAGGCAGGTCGGTACCTCAAAGGTCAAGGTCATACTTAGAGGTTAAAGGTCAAAAAGTGGGCCTTTTTTCGTATTTGGTCAATAACTTTCTTATTTTGAGATGGATTTTGAAATTACATGGCAGAAATGTGAACCAATATAAGGCGATGTGTTGCGGGCATGACCCATGTTGGTACCGCAAAGGTCAAGGTCATACTTAGAGGTCAAAGGTAAAAAAGGGGCCTTTCTCGGGTTTTGTCAATAACTTGCCTATTTTTTGAATAGAATTTGAAGTTACTTGGCAAACATGTTAACTATCATGGGACGATGTGTTGCATGCATGATTCAGTTTGGTACCTAAAATGTCAAGGTCATACATAGAGGTCAAAGGTAAAAAAGGGGCCTTTTTTCGTGTTTGGTCAATAACTTTCTTATTTTTAGATGGATTTTGAAATTGCTAGGCAGAAATGTTAACCACCATGAGATGATGTGTTGCACGCATGACCCAGTTTAATACCTGAAAGGTCAAGGTCATACTTAGAGGTTAAAGGTAAAAAAAGGGCCTTTTTGTGTTCTGTCAATAACTTTCTTATTATGCCCCCAACTTTGAAAAAGTTTGAGGGGCATATTGGTTCTGGTTCGTTCGTCCGTTCGTCCATCCATTACGCTTTTGATGCATAGCATTACTAAAGAACCGTGTATGCTAGGGTTTTGAAATTTCATATATGGATTCCTCATGGAAAATTAGCTGACGAGTATTTTTTTCTCGTCCGGAATATGCCCCTTTCAAGAGTTATTGCCCTTTGAATTTTTTTTTTTAAAATCTTGTCAGCAAGATATCTCAAAAAGTATTGGAGCTAGAGCCTTGAAAGTTGGTGAATAGATTGTTGGTGATGAGTAGATGAACTGATTAACTTATGACAAAATTCCGAAAAATACTTTGTGAGTTATGGCCCTTTGTCATTTTGGTAATTTGTGCCCATTGTAATGTATGCTAAAAGTGATGCATAGCATAACTTTAGAACGGTGTATGCTATAATTTTGAAATTTCTTATATGCATTTCTGATGGAAAATAAGCTGACAACTATTTTTTTTCTCGTCAGGATTATGCCCCTTTCAAGAGTTATTGCCCTTTGAATTTTTTTTAATAAAATCTTGTCAGCAAGATATCTCAAAAAATATTAGAGCTAGAGGCTTGAAAGTTGGTGAATATATTGGTGGTGATGAGTAGATGAACTGATTAACTTTTGACAAAATTCCAAAAAATGCTTTGTGAGTTATGGCCCTTTGTCACTTTGGTAATTTGTGCCTATTGTAATGTATGCTAAAAGTGATGCATAGCATAACTTTAGAACCGTGTATGCTAGGGTTTTGAAATTTCATATATGGGTTCCTCATGAAAAATTAGCTGACGCGTATTTTTTTTCTCGTCCGGATTATGCCCCTTTCAAGAGTTATTGCCCTTTGAAATTTTTTTAATAAAATCTTGTCAGCAAAATATCTCAAACACTATTGTAGCTAGAGCCTTGAAAGTTGTTGAGTATATTGGTGGTGATGAGTATATGAACTGATTAACTTATGACAAAATTCCGAAAAATACTTTGCGAGTTATGGCCCTTTGTCATTTTGGTAATTTGTGCCCATTGTAATGAATCCTAAAAGTGATGCATAGCATAACTTTAGAACTGTGTATGCTATGGTTTTGAAATTTCATATATGCATTCCTAATGGAAAATAAGCTGACACATATTTTTTTCTCATCCAGATTATGCCCCTTTCAAGAGTTATTGCCCTCTGATTTTTTTTTAATAAAATCTTGTCAGCAAGATATCTCAAAAACTGTTGGAGCTAGAGGCTTGAAAGTTGGACCATGAGTCATGTGCAAGACCAAGGTCCATACCTCCAATGTCAAGGTCATACCTAGAGGTCAAAGGTGAAAAAAGGACAGTCAATAACTTCCTCATTCTTTGATGGATTATGAAATTACTTGGCAGAAATGTTAACCATCATGAGACGATGTGTTGTACCACAAAGGTCAAGGCCATACTTAGAGGTCAAAGGTAAAAAAGTGCTTTTTTTGTTTACGGCCAATAACTTTTTTATTTTTCTATGAACATTTTTTTAAGTTACTATGCAGAAATGTTCATCTTCATTAGATGATGTGTTGCACACAAGACCCAGCTCAATACCTCCAATGTCAAGGTTATACTTAGCAGTCAAAAACGGGGGAGACATCTGTGTTTTTGTAGAAAAACAAATTCTAGTTATTTCTTGCACACCAGACAAGGAAATCCGTGATTTTACCCTGGGATAAAAATTTATGTTCTGACCCTGGTGTTCCGACCCCAAATCGAATATAATCGCGTGTTTGATAAATGCACTGATTGATTACGACCTTGTATGCGCCGTATTTAAGGTTGACGTCACAGCAACTTCACTAAACATTCCTGCAGTGTCAACACAATATGGCGGACGTTGGTAACCGAAGTGACTGCAGAATTAAAATCCGCGCTAAGCAAGGGAATGTATGCAAGAAAAAGAATCCAATATGGGTGTGAGGGGTGGATAGAAAAATCCTTCCCTCGGGATCACTGTCTGGCATCACTCGGCAAGCCACGTGATGCCGGACAGTGACCCTCGGGACGGATTTTTCCATCGACCCCTCACACCCATACAAGATTCTTATATTCAGGACCCTTGCAAGTAAAATGACCAAGCTCATCACTATTCTATTGTCCTTCCATTTTCCATAAAATTATTTAAGAAATATATCAGCTCTAACTGTGATTTGTTGAGTAATAAATCACAGTTTGGAAGTCAGTTGTAAAGTAGACAAATCACGAGCGCGTAGCGCGCGTGATTTGTCTACTTACAACTGACCGACAAACTGTGATTTATTACTCAACAAATTACAAACTAGAGCTGAGCTATTTCGATTCTAACAGGCTAAAAATCGGCAATAATGCTGTTGTTTCCTTCAAAATCTCACAACTTTTCGCCATTGTTAGAAGAAATCCCGCTAAAATTATCGACTGAAACACATGCATTTATGTCCTTTTTCTAACGTTTTCGATGCGACAAAAATGACGTTACACCGTCCAACGTCAAGGAAATCGACTAGTGACGTCATAAATTTGCAGTTTTTTATGACGTCACTCGTCACGCTCTTCCTTGCCGTGATTTGTTGTAGAATAAAACACATTTATTTCCCATTGCCTATATAGGCGCACTGTGTTAGAATGTTGATTTTGTTTGTTTGATTTGAGGTTTAACGTCCCCGTCAACAATGTAAAGGTCATTTTGGAGACGTTGCTTCCAATTTTGTGGGACTTTTACCCGACATTGAGATGAAATGACATCTCAAGCCCTGTCGACCAATGAAACCAATAGGGTTTATTAGCATGGACGGTCCGCCTCGCACCGCGGTTCCTGGACAGGCTTAGATCCTCTAAGCGGTTTACCAGTACTAGTGTGCGGGGCGGATTCAGCTCTGCGTGGAAACATCATGCAGCCCATATATTTCTTCAAGTCCCTATGGGCGGGGCCGGTGTCGGGGCGAATCGATTATATTTTATTATTAAAGACACTATCCATGTATTTAGTTTATACCGTAATTCAAAACAATCAATAGGTTTTGCAAAAATTTAGCAAGTTTAAGCAAAGAAGACAGCAGACAGTGTGGCATGTTAAACGACATGCAGTGCCATGGCGCGCACACGTAGTATAACGTGAGGTCAACGAGTGCAAAGTTTCTGACGTCACCGCGCCACAAAGACGTAGGAAACAACACGGACGCTCAAATAAAAGTTTCTCAGCGCTTTACTTTTTGTATGAAAATCTGCAAATAAATCGTTTATTTTAGCTTTTAAAATTATTTTCGAGGTTGAGACGCAACTGCAGAAGCAGTGCGCAGTTATTCCAACGGGCTATTCAAACCAGGAAAGACCGAGTAGGTAAGAATTAAGCTGAAATTTCTGAAAATCTGTTCAAATAAATATTGCAAAGATTTAAACCTGTAGTTTCGTTGTTTTCCCATGCATAAAAGTTTGCATATTATTGTTTATACTTGTAAATTAGTGACCTGAAAAGTAGGTCCGGTTTATAAACGGTCACTAGACGTATTATAGGTCAGTAGAAGGTATTATAGGTCACTAGCGATTATAGCGTGCAGTTATTCGGCCCCCTTTATTAGGATACTACGTGGACTGTTCAAATATGAATGCAAGTAGAACGTTTTCTCAGGCACTAATGCGAAAATCACCTGGAAATAAATATCACAGCGTAGAAAAACATTTTACCTATACATTGATACCAAACCTGTTAAAATCCGTCCACTTTAGCCATGTATATCGTTCTATAAACACTGTCTACTCTTGTATACTAATACAAAACATGGTTGGAAGAAGGTCAGAGTACGCCGTTGAAATACGGTCCTATATTAAGAATCGTTGTATTCTTGGTATACGGTGCAAAGACATTTTTGATGAAATATGTTCGGTTTATGGGCATAATGAAATGTCTTTTCCGACAGTTTTTCGTTGGTGTAAGACATTCAGCTGTGGGCTAGGCTCAACAGAAGATGCACCACATGATCGTCGGCCGAAAAGAGCAACATCTGCCAAGATGGTTGCTAGAGTGAAAGAAAAAGTTGCTACCGATGCACGATACACCACTAGGCAAACAGCTAGTATGGTTGGCACCTCATTAGGAGCAGCTCATACAATTCTAAAACGGGATTTGAAAATGAGAAAGATCTGTGCTAGATGGTTTCCCCATCTGTTGACAGATGAGCAGAAAAAGACACGCGTTCAGTGCGCCAAGATTTTGCTGAAAAAGTTTTCAAATTACAATGAACGGTCTTTCGCTAATGTCGTCACAGGTGACGAGACATGGGTTCACTTTTTTGGGCCAAAACGAAAGATTCAGAACAAAATATGGGCCACAAAGTATTGCAAAAGACCATGCATTACAAAGCGGACCATGAGCGTCAAGAAGGTAATGTATGCCATATTCTTTTCAAATCAGGGCCCTGCTATTCAGGTTGCTGTGCCTAAAGGCAAATCTGTAAATGGGAAGTTTTACAAGAATAAAGTTCTTCGAAAATTGAAGAAATATTTCAAAGAACGAAGGCCCGCAACTGGTTTGGCCAATGTCAGATTGCTACATGACAATGCGTCATCGCACAAGGCGTTCATTGTGCAAGACTATCTGAAGCAGGAAAAGGTTGTTGAACTCCCTCAACCCCCGTATTCCCCTGACCTTGCCCCCTGTGCTTTTTTTTTGTTCCCGCGGTTGAAAAAATACATTTCTGGTCGAAAATTTGTACAGCGTAAACACCTCGGTTCTGCAATATTCCAGTGCCTTCATAGTATACCTCGAAAAGACTACCAAAATGCATTCAATGATTGGATCAGAAGACTGAAAGTTTGTATATCTGTTAAAGGGGAATACTTTGAGGGGACAAAATAAATTTTTCATCGAAATCTATCACGGAATCATTTTTATATGCTTAGTTGCATTCATATTTGAACAGTCCTCGTAGAATGCCTGATTGCGGTATAAAAAGTAGAAGTAAAACAAAGATCAGGAATCGATACAACTAACTTACTCCACCCATCAAAGACACCAAAGGGAAAGAAACACAAACATGAAGCGACCAGACCATAATGGAAATCTAAACAAAGGAAGGCCATAAGGACAGTTACTTTCCCATAAAATGGCCAAATATTTAGTTTATACCGCAATTCAAAACAATCAATGAGTTTTGCAATATTTTTAAAGCATACATGTAGTCTTTAAACTGCTTCCATTAACCTTCTAAAGCTTTTATGATTTATTATAACTCATAAAATGCATTTCGCTCTTCGTATGGACAGATCAACTGATACATTAAATTTACTCTAAAGAGCGACATATAGAAAATATCAAAGGATTGAAATTTTCCCAACCTATGATAAAAGATGCGAACCATCGATTGAAATATTCAATCTCATTGGTTTTTTGAAGCAATTCTAATAAGTAACCATAATACATGCATATGGTTGTCTTATATGGATCAAAATAGAAGTGGAGGCAATGATCAGGAATCGATACAATTAACCCACAGCTTCCATCAGAAACCTTTAAATGCAGAATGTGGTAAACCGCTATAAATGCCAACTCACTACATATGTGTGATGTTACAATGGTATAAATTGCACAGACATGTTAAGCACAATCTGATGAACTTGTAAAAGCGTTCGTCATCCGTTTCATCGAACGTTGCAGGCTATCCCCAACCGCCCATGTAATTCAATTTTAATGCCCTACTGGTAGAACTCAGTGAATATCATTTGATAAATTTGGACTATCGTCGACAGATTAGTATTTAAAATGTATCATTTAGCGCTACCTTTTCAGTGTTTTGTCTAAATTAAATTCAAAAGAATGATGGACGTCACAGAAAAGTAGGAAGAGTCCGTGGAGGATATCTTCCACAGATAAATGCATGGCAGCTTCCGCATCGAAATAAATGCTTGATAGCTTCCACGGGCCATATGGCCATGTTACAAAATAACTACTTAATGAATAAAAATAGAAGTGAAGGCAATTACATTAACATACCTCCCCGGGCTTCTCCAGACTTTCGGATGAGTCTTTAAAACCGAGATCTCGTCTCCGTATGACCTTAGCTGTTGGTTGGACGTAAAACTCTAATACTCACTAACACACCTCCAATCAGAGATACTAAAGGGAAAGGAACAAAAACATGAAAATACCAGACCCTACTGGAAACATCAAACATAAAAAACGGAAAACCAAAAGGACAATTACTTTCCAAAAAATGGCCAATTGGCTGTCAGAAATAAAACTGACTTGTTTTCCAGAGTACGATATTTCGTGATTAACCTTGCTTATTTAGAGGTAATATAATGTAATATACTGTATATACATTCGACACATGTGCCACAAAACTTGCAAGTTGGCTATAGAATCAATATTTTATGCCAGAGACCAATGCTGAATAGGTATTTTGTACTGGCAGTTGAGGTAACCGGCCACCCAAATGTTGGAATAATTTTTGGTTTGAATTGTAAGTCCTGACTTTTTGTAAGTTGTTCGTGTCATTTGATGGTGATTAAACGCAAATAACTGTCTAATATGTTCTATAAAAGGGTTGCCATTTAGAAGCAAGGAATACACCACAGAACTTGAAAAAAAGTAAGTGTGCATGTTTTCTGGGCCAGACTAGCTAGTTTCGGCCAATAAGGCTTAATCTGTGACCCTCAACTATTATTTTCAGAATTCCACAATGGAGCCAATGATCCCAAAGGACATAGAAATATGAACTACACTATGATGTATGGCAGGGAGACTTTTTACGGCCGCCAGACATTCCCAGACTACAGTTGCAGTGACGTTAAATATGTTCTATAAAATGGTTATCCTTTGGTAGCAAGGAATACACCACAGAACTAGAAAATATGAAGTGTGCATGTTTTCTGTGCCAGACTAGCTAGTTTCGGTCAATAAGGTCTCATCAGTGACCCTCAAGTATTTTCAAAATAAAATATAAAGATGGTCTTTTCCTTTCTTTTAATCTGACGAAAATATGTTTTTGCCTTTGATGTTATTTACTTATTTACTATACAATGTAGATAAATTCTTAAACAAAATTACTTCTAGGCAGAAATACTTATTTGTGAACAGATTTTCGATTTTCTTTCTTTCATTTTTTTTTTGTTGCTAGACATGTGTTTGGAGTAACAAACAGCAGCCTGGCGTTTCTTTGGAAGGGAGAAAACCAGCTGGTCTGAAGATGTTGAAGCATGATTAGACGTATCCTGGATTATGCCCATCAGTATGGGGCCCACATACAGTATCCAGCAGCTCTAGACGGTGCAACGGCGAGCACCTTGGTTTGTCAGAGATGACTACCACACAACCAGCACTACCTCCCAAGTGATACAGCACCTTGGCCAGCAAACTCACCAGCATTGAGGGCATGATCTACATGTATATCTGGGCAAAGTGGACACCCAAAAGCGGCGATCAGTAGGGGATACTCCCCGGAGTATATGGACCGACAGCTTCTTCAACTCTCCTTCTTCGGCACGGGCATCACACTTAAGGGCCAACTTTCACAGAATATTGCCACTTCTGGGATCCTTGAGGGCTTCAAAAGGGATCTTCCCTGAACTACATAAAACTGTTTTTAAAAGATTTTGATATGTTCTGTTGAGAGGCAAAGGTGACGGGAGTCCAACTGATATTGACTTACAGTATGACAAGGCCTGCTGTCCTTGCAGCAGGTAGGGGTAGAGGGGGAGCGTTGTTACTTCTTCTGTTTGTACACTTTTATTATTTTCCCCTTTCTTCCCCCCCCCCCCACCTATCTTCTCCTCTACTCCTTCTTCTATCTCTTTAGTCCCTTTCTCTGGGAGACGACGCAAAATGACCCACCAGGGTTGACGTGTCATTAAACCCGAAACTATTGTTTGAGCGTCACCGTCGATATGCACATAACCTTAGTATGATGATGCTCCAGTGTTGGCCCTTTGTGCACTTCATGGGAATAAAATTAGATAGGGTGACTGAGTAAGTTTGCAGCATGGACACTAAAGTATCCTGAAGCACTAGCGTTATGCTATGGATTTGGGGCTCATCATCATTTTGTAAATCTTGAGAAGATAGAAATCCACAGTTAGCCAGATAGCTCATCGTGTATCTTACTATTCCCAGGGCTTTATTCTACACCCCTGACTGTTTGTGAAAAGTTTTAATTGCTTGACCCGACGAGAAGCGCTTTCCTCCCAACCGAGAAGCTCTGGTAAATGCTTTGGTAAATGCTCCGGTAACTCGTGGGACGAATCGTGGTGCTGGATTTTACCGGCTAAACTTTTCGGCTCAGTGTGGTACTTTTCATTGCATCTAAATGCGTGACGTAGTTTCGAAACTTTCCCGCGACAAAACTTCAGCGTTTAATGCAACGGTCTCTAGAAGGTAGAAATCCGCAGGTAGCCAAATATAACTATTCCTAGGGCTTTATTTTATGACCGAGTAATAATTTGTGAAAAGTTGTAATTGCGTGGCGAGACGAGAAACGCTTTCCACTCCGGTAAATGCTTCGGTAAATGCTCCGGTAACTCGTTGGTCCAAGCGCGGTGCTTGATTTTAACCGGCTTACATTTTCGGCTCAGTACGGTACGGGACGGTACGCGCGACGTAGTTTCGATACTTTCCAGCGATCAAACTTCAGCGTTTGATGCAGAGCTTTTTAAAATTATTTCGACGCTTTTTTGTGTTTCTTTTGTAATGGGACTTGACTCCTTTTGGTTTTAAGAAGCAATTTTGGGGTGTGAATACAATTCTCATGAACTCTGTAAAGATGGCGGATTATCGCGAGAAATTGAACGAGATTCCAGGCGAGATTTGGGTGCCTAAGTATGTTGTTCCAGCCTCTCTACAGTTAAGCAAACACTTCGTGTGTTTGCTATTAGAAGTGGATATCTTTCTAAAGGGGAAAAATGAACATTGCAGTATTCAAAGGGAATATATGAACACTAGCAGCAGCAGGGAGGGTGAACAGACTTTTTGTTTCAACCATAAAAGGCCCATTAAGACTTCCAGCCTATTTGGGCCCAAATATATTCTCTTTTTGGCAAATTAAGCCTCTCAACCCTAAAACATCCATATTCTCCTTTTGGCAAATTAAGCCTCCCAACCCTAAAAAAATCCATCCAACTGGCTGCGACATATCAGGGGCATTCGCCAAGTGCCTCGTATAACCACGCGATAGACTTTGCAACGCAGGGGGGGGGGGGGGGGGGGGGGGGCGGCCCACCACTCTCGCCGGCCCGGGACTCTGGCGGGTCCAAGCATACAAGATGGGTGTAAGGACACACTCCATTCAGTAAATAAAGCTACCAAACACCATAACGTGGCTGCTTTTAGAGATTATCCGGCCTGACCAGCCTTTGGGTTAATAGTATTCGCTCTTACCTGATAAACTTCAAATATTGATGAAAGTATGCCCAATCATGCCAATTCAAGATATTGGAGAGTAGCTTCTTTTTGTTCTAAAGCGTTGAAGTTGTGAAATTAGTACAACCACTCATCATCATAAAACTCTTGTATAAAAGCTATCCTATCCCCAGGAGTAGTTGGTTTTGAACTAACACGACGATAAGCATCGTACTCATGGGTATCATTAAAGATCGAGAGTTTTTCTAGTTTCACCACGTCTTTATCCCAACCACTGCCAACCCATAAGTTTAAGAGCACGATCCTTCCGTTGTATATGCTTTTCCCTGGAGGCATCCGAGCAATTTTCCTCACTTTTATCTGAGCCTCTGGTCTACCTCATACAAACTCAGGTCTTTAATCCCAAAATTCATACACTATGTTTCCCGTAATCGTAATAGTTGCTTGATGTACGCGTATCCGAGAATCGACATAGTCCTTTGTCGCTTTGTCGTGGTCTGAGAATCGAGGATCTGAGAATCGACGTAGCACTTTGTCGTGGCCTCCTGAGGTTCGGCAGGGTCGGCGAGGTTCACGATCCTGTTACTCCCAGGTCAATATTCGCCTCCACTGAGGTCGCCCCGTCGCTTTTGATGATGCCTTCCTTTCGTTTGTAAAGTAGAAGTAAAACAAAGATCAGGAATTGATACAATTAACTTACTCCACGCATCAAAGACACCAAAGGGAAAGAAATACAAACATTAAGCGACCAGACCATAATGGAAACCTAAACAAAGGAAGGCCATAATGACAGTTACTTTCCCACAAAATGGCCATATGGCCATCCAAAAATAAAAAGACACAAGTGATACACACAGAAAGTAACAAACAACAATATAAATAAATCGCCACAGAAGAGCCGCCTTGGAACGGTCAGTGGAAGATTTCCACTGGGGGGCTTAAATCGATTTTACGTGGCCACAATCCTCGCCCTTACTTCCGTCGCGATTTAGACAAATAATTTGTTCAGTCCGCATGAAGGCCTCCTAACTCATCAGTGCAACATCTCCGTGAACACAAAAATCAAAGAACCACAGAGGTGAGACAACGGTGAGGAATCGACAGCAAGAAACCACTGAAATACTGGAGCCTATCGGCCAGCTGGAAAGCATACAGCTCATCTTTTTCCCCTCTCCGATCGAATCCTTCAACGTCCCTTAGATCAACCAAAGTCGTCAGGTGTCACCCTCGCGACATTCTCCATCCCTGGGTTGGGACGAGATTTGCCAAACTTGGAACCCTCTAAGGGTTATTCGCGTCGGCCATTAGTTATTTACGCTGATAAATTCGTTGAGTCGCGCTAATAATAACTCTCCCGTTCGTGCCTCTAAGTGAACCTCTCTTTAAGAACACACAGGAAAAATTGCGCTCTTTCATTAAAAAAAAAAAAAAAAAACGAGAGCAAAAAATGTTCAATTTGGAATGCCACTGTGACCAGCTTTGTCCAACTCTTCCAACAGCTTGGTACGGGCCGTCATTATCGCCTTGTCTCTCGCACGTTGATATAGCTTCTTTTTTCTTCCTCTGGCAAGCCAAAGCCCCGTTTCTGGCGCCCACGAATTTCTTCTTCATCTGATTGTACTTGTCGATTTCACACAGAATCAGGCGAAGTTCTGTTTCAGATATATTATCGTCGTTCAGCGCGATAGAAATGCGGTCTGCGATTGAGATCAGCTTTGACTCAGCCAGGATACGAATCTCTTTGTGTTTTTTTAGCTTTTGTTTGGAGATTTCAGTCAATAAGCTTGCTGCCAACTCCTAGCAAACCACACACAATAGCTCCAGCCTGTATGACAATGGCAATTGCCACTCCGATGATAGTTGACAAGAGCCTGACGCCAGAAGAAGCCAGCCCTACGCTAGCCGCAGTAAACGTGGTATCAATCCCATCAACAACATTAGCCCCGCGCCGGTACTTCTTGTACAGCAAGGCTCTGAAGTCTCGTTCTTTTCGAGACGGAATTTGATCTCGGCCACATGCTGAAGGCGGTGTTTGTCCCCAGTCTCAAGTGGTGGATAGAGATTCATCGCGCTAATACGATCTGACATTTCGCTCTGAATGATATTACTTATTGAGATGGACCACGATGTCCTCTGGCCTTAGCTCACCGGGCGTAAATCGAAGCCTTTCAAGAGAAAATGGCCCGAGAAGGATTTTTTGATAGCCAGTGCATCGCGATCGACTCGATTTTGTATGCCTGAGAGCGTTAATCCACCTAAGGTGTCTCTTTCACAATGATATAGAACGCAACGTTTTTATTTGCGTACTGCTGGCCCCGTCTGATCTTGAAGCCGGGTAGCACCTCAACCAACGTCGCTCAGTTCAGCGAAGGCTGGCGCCCCACCCTTTCAATGGTGATTTCTTTTCTAAACCCATCGGCCAGCTGGAAAGCATACATCGTATTTTCTTCTCCATTCCGGTCGAAGCCTTCGACGTCCCCTAGACCCAGGGCATATTCTGACCCCACCGGGGCCGCTTGTGTCAACCATTCCTTATATGTAGGGTTGCGCTCATATACTCGAATTGTAACATCTCCCCGTTGGTATCTCTAATTGAAATAGTTAGCTGTGAAATAGGCTCTGATGACAACCTCTTGTATTGTAAGACAGGAAATGTTTCAGTTCTACCAGCCCCACACTTTTCGTTCTCGACAGGGATGGATCAAAGCAGTGTAGAGGGGCGACCATTATGCAGATTATCTGAAGTACTTAACTCAGCAAGGTGAAAGTAGACCTCAAGATGGACGGCCAGCTTGTGTGGCTTCTCTGCAGTGAAAGTCTGGGGTTTTATTTTGTCATTGGCCGGGGCCCTAGGAACTCTGAAAGTGTCGTTGGAAAAGCCTAAGGGCCTGGCTAACTAGGGATTCATTAAGATGGTATTTCCGGGCTTTACCATTAATTGCAGTAGACCAGAGGGTTCATCTAGAGTGAGTTTGGCGCCGAACCGCTGATATACCTTTTCGTTCAAGTCACAGACGTTATAATACCCGTCAGGTATTATTTTTCCAGTCTTGTTTTTTGAGACCTTAGTAATAATACGTCAACTCGCAGACAGCAATCTCTTGCTCAACCGGAGACAGGGTCCTGGCAAGATTGATTTGCACACCATTTTGAACGTCAGTGAGCGTGAAGTACATATTCACTTGAAGAGTTGTAACACAACGACAACAAAATGAGCATGGATACAAAGGCATTTACGTTTAATAGCTCGGCGAATTATCAGGCAGGCGGCTATTTCAAATATAAGAAGTCAGCGTCAGGGGCGCCCATCCTATCCATAATGGTCGACGATAAGGGAAGTCACTTCCTCGCCAAGTACCCGGACGTCTTCGTCGATTATCAAAACCCTCCGCTTACCGGGGACGTCACTTTGGCAAACAAGGCGTGGGACAGCTGGCAGCACGCACCCTTCAGCTGGGGGCAGTGCCAGCTGAACTTTGCGGTTTGGTGCGCAACCGCTGGATTTGGTGTTACATTCCAGGACCATCTCCGAGCGGATGAGCCCTTCTTGCAAGCCTGTATTGTTTTTATTTCTATTATACGACGAGGCGTCTGCTTGAGGAGCTAAAAGTCGCTTTCCCTGGGGACGAGTCCCATTCATGGTTCGATAACCAATATGACTCCAGGGCCTACAAGCGGCTTTGCGAGGAGTTCGCCGTTTCGCCTTCTACGGATTGGAGGCAAAACCTGGACTACGGGTGTCAAGGCCTCGGCTCTTTTAGTACCTTATCACCCCTTCGGGGAAATACCGCATTGATCACAGCTCCGATGGCCCCCTTCTTCACCCGAAGGACGCCATACGCCATAAGCGGGATATTTCAATGGCGTGTACGATGTTCATTCTCGATAAATCCGAAGACTTCATGCAAGCGGGTGTCGAGCGCCTCGACGACTCGATTCGGACATACGTTTGGGCAATCTTGGAAGCTCAGACCCGTTCCAACATTGTCAAGGTCGGGACGTGGTTCGACGCTCAAAAGCAATGTATGGCGAATCTCGAAGGCGCCATCGCCTCACCCGTCGACATCCTCAGCAGCATCGATCGCTATCAAACGACGTTGCAATATGCATTCACACCACTGGATTACGCCTGCGGCAGAGGGCTCTACTTGATGCCGACCGACATGGCACTCGATCCCGGTAATGTCCAAGGTTACAATAACCAAATCCAAATGGCAGGGTCAGACGCAGTCATCGGCGCAACCCAGGAATAAACGAGGCAGTACCGATCAATCCTGCCTTTAAAGTCGATAGGACATTCCAGGGGAAAACTACAGCACAGGCCGGGACCGATCGGTAGACCCGTAGGGTCTCACCACCGAGCGGCGAAGGACCACCTACACCTGCCTCGGTAGTTGCGCAAGCAGACTGGAAATCCGGTCTCGACCATGAAGAAGAAAAAACAGCTCTCATAGTTGCAAGGATCGGGGATGGCTTAGTGGTGCTTTGAATATCCACGCGGCCTCGCTAGCCCGTCTCTGGCTAGCCAGTCCCTTGCAGCCACGAGAAGAAAGGCCCCAAAGCCGATGACAAAGGCCCACAAATTATCTGCGAGCCATGAAGCGGCCTTCCCTAGCGTGCTCAAGAGCCAAGAGACGATGGACCCTATGATTCCGGGCAGGGCAGCCGCGGCCTTGCCGGCCAAATTGGCAAGGGCACGCCCGAGGGAGTGTAGGTCTTTTTTACCCACTCCTTGACCCCGCCCTTCTTGCCGGGTGGCCTTGGAGCCGGCGCAGGCACACCCACCTCCGCCGCCGGTGAGCGCAAGCACTAGGGTCGAAATTGCCATCCCGATCGCTGTAAGGATGCTCACGATTGTTATCCCCTGTTCGCGGAAGAGTGTTCGTATTTGCTCAGCCAGCGTCTTGTCTTCATCTGCCTGAACGTCTCACGGATTCGTGAGGTCTGGGACCGGAGAGCTTCTCTGTTCGTAGAGATGACTTTGAGCATTGCATGTCTTTCAAGTTCGATGTCAGAGAGATCGCCCTCCAGCTTTCTGATTCGGTCTTGAATCTCCTACTGCATCTCGGGGTCGTTCGTCTCCGCCAGTTTTTGACGTTCCAGGGCAAAGTGTTTTTCAACCTTGGTTTTCCGGCTTTCGGCCTTCGAGAGCTTCGCCAGGTTGTCCACGAGCTCGTCTCGGGTTCGAGTAATAGCCTTTTCAAGCCCAGCAAGCCCTCTTTTAGCCTGGGTGACACACGCGGTGTCGATAGGCTGATCTTCAATTGTCTTCAATGCAGTCGCGACATCTCCTGTTGTTTCAATAACGTCATGGGCTACGCCGTGGGGCTCTGTCATCTCGATGGATTCAATACTTTTTGGGAGGGTTTCCTCTGCTTTTTGGAGTTTTTCCACAGCCTCTTTGCTGAGACGCGGCATATCTGATTTATAGTTAGTGAGCCCCAGTGATTGCCGAATTGCATTTACACCCCTTGTTCCATATCGCGAGGCCAGTGTGGACAGAGCCAGAAACCGGAAACCTCCCCTTGTCGCAGTGATAGATTGTTTGTCCAGTAGAATGTTTTACCTTCATCATCAATCCCAAACTGGTCATAGTCGATACTGCATTCGAGGCGCAACCTCTTATAGGTAAGGCTCACTTCTTTGTAGAAAGTATCGACCAGGCACCCCTTCTGGTCAGAAATTACTGTCCGTCTTAACTCGCCTCGCAGGTTCTTAAGGAGGGTGGGGAGTAATTCATTTGTCTTTAGATTTTTTTATTTGCTTATATTTTGTAGCTTGGAATCTCTGCATTCGTTTGCCGGTATAAAAATGTAGGCATACCATGCTTTTTTTCGAGCTTTTTAGCCTTATAGAGGGGTACAGTTTTCGAAATTATCGAATGTTTCAATAATTATCCCGGTCATTGACAAAGTGTCGATAACAATTGTTTAAAACTATATTTCCAAGTTTTGTTAAAAACAAACACAATGCAGGATAATGTCATGTTTGCGTACCTATGTGTGAAAGACAAACTCTTTCACAGATTTTTGTCGAAACACCTATTTACAAATGTCCTTTTCTGCATGTTTTGCTCTTTTGAGATGCGATTTTCGCTATATTTGAAAAAAGAATGCATTTTTCGTCTTTAGAATTTTCTTATTTTCACATATATTGTGTAATAATATTAGATACACGAAATAGGCGTGAACTTTGACCATGTCTGAGAGAAATATTGCAGAAAAAATTACCCCACCTCCCAATAAAAATGGCTAAAAAAGCATTAAGATATTGTTTAAATGACAAGAACAAGGATTATATCTTCATTATTGCACAAACTTTTGCTTCCTTAATGTGATATGAATCATAATATTTCATTAGAATTGAAACACAATTTCATTTATAAGTTTTATGGTGTGAAAAATGGATTTTTTCTGGCCAAAAAAAGCATGTTCTGATATAGCCATATTGTCGTTTTGTTCATGTTTAAAAGATATGAAGCCATTAACATTGTCGCAGACTTTCAAACAATGTCAGATGTATGTTATTGATATACCTTGGAAACATGTTTGTACATATTTAGCTTTTTTTTGACAATTTTTTATCCCATCCCCTAATGAAATGGGTTGAATTTGATAAAAAAAAATACAATAGGCTGATGCAAAAGAATATAAAAATTTCCTTTTTCCCATTTAAGTTCCTGCCAACGTTATAGGGAAAGTAGAAAAACTTCTAATTATTTTTTTTCTATAATTTTGACAAGTTTTTTTTTCATGCCATATTGACCGGAAACGCTATTTAATTATCTTTTGCCTGATTATGCAAAGTTTGTTTTTCATGCCATATTGACCGGAAACGCTATTTAATTATCTTTTGCCTGATTATGCAAACTGTGAAAGGGGAGTGAGATAAGTTATCCTTTTACTTTCCGAAAGTAGATAGAAGTGATGGCAGTGACCAGGAATCGATACAATTACCCAACACCTCCGATCAGACACACCAAAGGGAAAGAACCACGAACATGAATAACTAGACCGTAATGGAAACATCACTAGCGGAAAGCCAAAATGACAGTTATTTTCCCACATAGTGGCTTTCGTGGACCTTGAGAAGGCATTTGGTTGAGTGTCTCGGAAAGTCATCTGGGAGGCACAGAGAAAATTTGAAGTGGAGGAGTGGAATGTTCGGATGGTCCAGTGGGTGCACATGTATGCTAATTCGCGGAGCCGTATGCGTTTTTGTGTTGGTTCCATTGAAGAATTCGAATTGAAGGTCGGTGTTCCTCAAGGCTCTTTTCTCAGCCTAATGCATTTCATCATTGTGCTTTATGTCTTGTCATGCGAGGGCTGCTCTGGGGCCTTTGTAATCATAGCTGAATCACTTCAGTGTGCTACACCACTTCAAAGGCGTCGCCCAAAAACTTCTCATATATATAGTCTGTACAATACATGGTAGCCCCGAACTGGCATTGAAGAAAAAGATTGTGCTGCATGATACTAACCCAATCAAACATGAGTACGAGTAGACCGCCCTGCCCAGGTAAAGTGGTGCAAGACGGACGGTCCTTATAAACATATAGATTGGTTTCACTGGCCGTCAGGTTTCATCTCAATGTCGGGTAAAAAGACAAATTGGGAAGTAACCTCTCCAAAATGACCAATATTATGTTGACGTTAAAATGACCTCTCAAGCCCTGCCGCTCAACGAATCCAATAGGGTTTATATGCATGGACGGTCCGACTCGGACCCATTTTCCTGGGCAGGTTTAGACCCTCTAGGCGGTTTACTAGTTCTCACGAGCGGTCGGTTTCAGCTCTGCGTGAAAGCATCATGCAGCTCGATGAGCTGGAGCCGGTACCTTGACAAAATTCTGTTATGATGGTGGATGTGTGGGTATACAAAGGCTCCGTGTGGCACAACCTAAACCATCATCTTTATATTCGAAACAGATCAAAGTGAATTTTTCTTGTACACCCTTTTGCTTATGCTTGATTTTTGTTTGTTTGATTTGAGGTTTAACGTCCCCGTCAACACTGTAAAGGTCATTTTGGAGACGTCGCTTCCATTTTTTTTACTTTTACCCGACCTTAAGATGAAATGTCATCTAAAACCCCGCCGCCAATTGAACCAATAGAGTTTATTAACATGGACAGGCCGACTCGCACCGCTTTGCCTGGGCAGGCTTAGATCCTCTAAGCAGTTTACTAGTAGGCCTACACCTGTTGAGTGCAAGATCCTAATTATGGGTGCTGGCACAGGCTATTTGTTCACTGAGATGGCTTAGCAGTAATTGAACCTGAGACTGCGACTGACAGTTAAAAGAATAGTGTGCGCTGCCAGGCATTACAGCTTGCACTTTTAGGTACCAAATATGGCAGTGTTTTCTTTCAATATATATGAGGTCACGCAAACTAAAGTTAACGTCACTATTGATTCATTATTTTGTTTGTGTTGACAAAGTATGGCCGTGGAATATGTGAACTGATAGACTCTTCGAGGCTATATTTTTGACACCAGTGTAAAAAAAAAGTAAACATAGTGCGTTAAAGAGAGTTCAGATTTGCCATGGACAGCTGATGGGCTGCAATCGGAGGAAACAAACCAGTAGCTGGAAAAATACAGGGTTAATCTGTTTATCCCTCTATTTTCCTGTGCTTCCAGCCATGCGGACTAGACCTGAAAGTAGTCTATGAAGTCGCAAAATAATTTATAACAAAATGCACATTGCAATGGTTATTAAATGCTACAAAAACCTCAGAAAACACTTTGAAAACTAAATAGAAACAGAAATCATTTTTAGGTAAAAATTCGAACCTGATTACGACAGAGTCAATTATGCGCGACCCTCCTTAAGATTGTCCCCGGCCGCGCGTAGCCCTTGCTCGACGTCCGGTGGTGAGTCCATAACAGCGTCTGGCAGGTTGAACGATTGCGCGTCATCGTCGGCGTCATAAGGGTCGGACCTGTCTTCGAACATGGGGTTTTCAAAGTCAGCCATATTTGTATAACAAATATGCATTTGAAGGTTGTCGCGCGTGTTTAAAACAGACTTTATCGAGTGTCAACGAAGTCATCGCCATGTCATCAAGCAAGTACGGACGAAAGCTTGACCCCTATCGGTGCCTCCGCGAGCCCCTTGGGGTGGAAGATGTGAGAAAATCGGTGACGATAACTATCAACCCCAGCACGATAGGCCCGAACCAGCAGCTTCTGGTTCGATTCCCCAGCCTCGACAAACATGATGTCATCGTCCCCGGGGCCGCGAGGTTAGTCTTCACGATCACGCTGCTTATCGGAGATAAAGGATATGCCAATCGGACCTTGGCTCAGAACCTAGGCCGCGCCCTCGTGAAAAAGTCCGTCATTAAAATTTCGAGGAACGAGGTCCTCAGCATCGGCGACAGTAACGTGTACCACTGCTACCGCGATCTCTGGATGACGGCTTCAGAGGGGAAAAATGGCAAGTACCAAGACATTGATACGTCGAATAAACGAAATACGACGAGGATTCGAATCAATGCTGGGAACAAAGACGAGTCCGTTCTAGCGGACAAAGCCGTTGCCGAATCTTTCGGCATCGCTTCTACATCCTACTGGATTTCGAGCTGATCGAGAGCCATATGCCATTCTACCAGAGTGCGCTGGGCGACCGGCCTGAGTATGAGCTCCCGTTCAACGACTATACAGTAAATGAAATTACTTGGATATCAATAAAATATGGAGTCACAGACATAATCAAAGTACTTAAAGTACTTAGGAAAGTTGATTTATGAGGAATAATCATTATGATAACAATGTCAGTCGTAGATCAAGCAGTTCTCTATATATTTTGTTGACAATAATAAATTCGACGAAAAAAAAAAAAGAGCCATCGATTGTTTTGGGTTTAATAACAGGTCAACCCTTGTGGAGCATTTTTGTCTTCTCCAAACGAAAGGGAGAAAAAAGATAGAAAGATAGTAGAAGAGGTGAAAGTGAGGGACAGAGGATAAAGAAGAAAATGGAAGTGTAGAAAGAGAAGAAATAACAACCCCCCCCCCACACACACACACACTCTACCGTTACCTACAGCAAGGACAGCAGGCCTTGCCCGACTGCAAGTCAATATCAGCTGGACGCTCCAGTGACACAAGATACGCCTCACCAAACCACCCCACGAACAAAAAAGAAAGAAAGATAAACGTGTCTGCTAATTCCTTCATGGTAAAACCATAAATTTCTAAAATTCTGTGCTTGTCCGATCTGCTCATGTGCTAGTATTCTTACCGAGAAGTTCTCCTAGCGGGCACATGACGTCTTAGCAACGGCGCATCAACGTCGCGTTGATAAGGCGATGCGCATACGTTGTGCAGCCGCTTGGAGCTATGTTCCTTCGGGCGTCGGGACATAAAAGGGAGTATTTGATTTAGACATTATAAACCTGATCAGACGCCGCGTTTAGCGAACTTCGACTTCCAAAGGCGAATTAAAATACGTTTATTCCAACCTGTACGGGGTCCTATAAAAACTTTAACCCATAATTGTTTCAATACTGGGACATTCGGAAACAGTTAAGACAGATTAGAGGCCACAGAATGTAGCGTCTGATCGGTGTCTTCACCATTTGCTAAAAGTACGGAACTTGATTAAAAACTCACAGCTTACAACACATGTTTTGTAATTAGAGCTCTCTCGAAAGCAGGTGAATAACTGTGTTCGATGTTGATCAGTAAAGGGTTGTTTAGAGAAGCGAGCTAACCCTTTAAACCCGTAGATCGGTGCAGACGCCTAGGTAGAAATACACTATCTATGCAAACCTTGCAGATCCTGATAGGACGGTACGTAGCTAGCACGTCTCGCCAGAGTCTACATGTACACTGTTTGCCATCATTTCAGTTAACTAATCAGAAACCTCTTTCTGCCAGAATATATTTGAAGCGAGAAGAGTCCTGTTCAAAAACTAAGAGATGAAAAAGTAATCGGAAAACGCGTAGGAAAATAGCCCCAGAGTACTGTTTTCTTTTCAGAATTCATCTTTCTGTGCCAATTTATATTCAATCCGTATAAAGTCTCGAAAAATGAAATATTTTGAAAAACGTTCCATGCCTGCAAAATTAATTTTCAAGAGCTCCTTTGGACTATTTTATGCAGCGAACGAACAGCGGGAGTGGAGTAACGCGTTCCAGTACCGGAAGTAGAAATGTGTTTACATAGAAACTTGATTTTAAAAATCAACTTTCAAAAATGGTAGATACTCTAAAAGGACAGGCAGTGGTTTTATCTTTATTAAATAATAGTGAGCTGTGGGCTCCTGAAAATTTGAAAAGTAGAATTATCAAGAACAGTCTCAGCCCACCTTTATTTATAAGACATCTTGGTCTGAAACCATGTAAAAGTAATCCATCAAATAAATACCATGCATACGATCTGGTAGTTAGCAAGTAGAATTAGGGAATAAAAAATATTTTGTCACAAAAATCTATACCTAATATTTAATCTATATTTATATCCCTCAGTCTTTTACATTCAAGTTGAAATGGTTTAATTACATTATGATATATTTGCATAACCCTTATTTTAATAGCCCCACATCTATTACAAATCTGTAATTTGGAATATGTTCTCTTGCCACAACAAGTACAAGGTTTAATGTTAGTATTCTTCATCAAAAACTTATGCATTGCATAATACTGCGAATCTTTTACAGGTTTCTTAAGACAAGGAACATACTTACCATCTTTCTGGAATGCACACTCCATTTCTATTGTATCCATTTTTTTGTTATATTTAAGAAATATTTATTTTTTTTACGCACACTCCATTTCTATTGTATCCATTTTTTTTGTTATATTTAAGAAATATTTATTTTTTTTTAAATAAAAAAAATATATTTCAACAAAAAATGAGTATGTAATTATCGTAGGGATCTTAGGCTGGTGCACTGATGAGTTAGGAGACCTTCATGCGGACTGAACAAAGTATTTGTCTTTATCGCGACGGAAGTAAGGGCGAGAATTGTGGCCACGTAAAATCGATTTAAGCCCCCCCCCCCCCCCCCCAGTGGAATTCGTTTTCGCTGACCGTTCCAAGGCAGTTCTTCTGTCGCGGCTTATTTTTGTTATGCTTTGTCTTTGGGTGTTCGTGTCGTTTATATTATTTTATTTTGGATAGACTATTGGCCATTTTGTGGGAAAGCAACTGTCCTTTTGGATTTCCGCTGTTGATGTTTCCATTGGAGTCTGTTGTTTCGTGTTTGTGTTTCTTTCCCTTTGGTGTCTCTGATGGGAGCTGTGGGTTAATTGTATCGATTCCTGATCATTGCTTCCACTTCTAGCTTAATCTGCACAGGGCATGACTCTCCCTGAACAGGGGTCCTCCAGTTAACGTCCCGATCCGAAGGACGGTGCACTTTATAACATTCATCCCTGCAAATGATGTCAATGGAGCTTTTTCTGACACCGAAATTTTATTGCCGCTTCCGGAGATCGAACCCGGGACCTATAGCAACAGAGGTAAGTGCACTAACCACTCAGCTATCTAAATAAGATGAATCGGCTAGTGATATAGACCATGCCAAGCTTTTACCCGACTTTAAGATATGAGTCATAGTAAGCTCCCTTGCGTATTTAAATTGATGACGTCATCGATAACTACGTAACACATTAATATAAATGACAACACAGTGTGCAGGTATGACAGAGATTAGCCAGCTTTCACCTGTCCGTATGCCTTCTTCACAAATAGCGTGAGATTGGCACAGTCGACGGAATGAAACAGCTTTGATGCAAACAGGTTTAATAGATTCTTCGTTTTCCTATTCATAATTTTCATTTTCTGCTCCACAATCGGTCAAAGTAAATCTAAACCAACAAAACGTGTGATTCCTCATGTCTAAAACGTGTTTTCTATTACAATGAATTCCCGCAATCTCAACCTCAGTGCGTAAAATATTTATCTTCAGCATTTGAAAGTAGCTTCGAATTCTTAGCTACGAAAAGTATACGAAGACGTTAGTGAAACGCAACCGGGATTTTCTTAAGAATTTCGTTAGTCGAGTCTGAAAGTCTACGAATTTCGTAAAGTTACGAAGTTTAGTGAAACGGGCCCCAGCTCTTGCAGTGGTTTGATGATAAATTAATCACAGTTTACAGTAGATCAAATCAAGAGCGCGTAACGCGAATGCTTTGTCTTCTTGCTACTGACAGACAATTTCGATTTTAACACACTATCTGCAATAATGTTGTTTTTTTCTTCAAATTCGCCCAACCTTTCGCCACTGTTAGAAGCAATCCCTAATTGACTGTAACACACGCATTGCATTCCTTTCGTAACGTTTCCGATCCGAGAATATGGCCGTCTAACGTCATAGAATCTTCGAGTGACAACACAAAAAAGCGGCTTTTCGGGTCACGCTCTTCTTCCATGTTGTTTGTTGCGTTTCTTTAATTGTCTATACAGGCGCGCTGTGTTAATTTTATTCATTTATTTATTTATTTATTTATTTATTTATATTTATTTATTTATTTATATATTCATTTCCGACCTTAGTAAATTTCAGTCTTACCTTTCACAATCCACGTAATGGTAAGACTGTCATGATTCTGCGATAAAATTACATTATAGTACACACAACCTTCCTCATTCAACAAGACACAACAACTGAAACCTTTGAAAATTTTAAGTACAAATGTTTAAACCTGGGTATAGGAAGTTTGAATAAAACAAACGTGAATTTTAAAGCATAACTGCACACGGATCAATAATACAACAAGTCATTTGCTTTTAAAAAGCATCCAATGTGTTTGGTCTTGTCGGTCTAAATTATGATATGAGCCCACGAATATAATCATCTCAAACTTTTCCCACTTTATAAATTCTAAAACCTTTATAAACATTTTTCACTAGGACTGAGAACGGACTTGGGAGATGGAAATGGAGGATCTTACATGAGTGTTCATGTTTATTGAATTTATTAGACGAGTTGAGGAAAAGGGATAAAATGCGAGGCTTTGCCGAGCATTTTATCCCTTTTCCTCAACGAGTTTAATAAATTCAATAATACATGAGCACGAATACAAGATTCTGTTTATCATATGACATTTTAAACGCATTTTATTCAAGATTGTTTACAAAAATGTCAATATTCCGCCATTAGTAAACGCGACGCCGTTAAGGACGTCGTACATGTAACGTTACGGGACGTATCTAGCTAATTTGCATATTTAATCCACTAGTGGATTATCGAAAATAATGCATGGCGTTATTACACTCTCAGACGCGACGTCATATGATAAATGGACTTATTGAGCTGGGATCATCTCAACCTTATTTGTTACTATATCTAAAATGCGTATCCAGCTGAATAAAAGCCACTGACAAATTTATATTATTATTATTTCTACGCCCCTTTCAAGATTATATTCCTAATTAAGAGCCGATTGTCAACCAGAGAAGGGCGGGAACCGGAGTAAAGTCACCTGACGTTCCGTTGCAGAACTTGGCGTCTCAAATCAGACTTGAGCGAGGCTCGAAACTGCAACGGTGATAGACCTTCAGCGATGAGAGACTTAATGATAAAGGGGTAGTGCTCTTACCCACTGAGGCATGTTCACTGACGAGCTATAATCACAAGAGACAAACAAACAAACAAAAAAAAAAAAAAAAAAAAAAAAAAAAAAAACGACTGGCGTACAATTCTGTTCCCAGTCCATTGTGATTCTGTCAAACTGTCTAACTTAAAGGCGATCTTCCAGGTTTGCCTATTACTCGAATAAAATCCCTTGGTAAACACTGTTTTATGAATAACCGGTTGAATTCTGGTACCTTCTAGACCGTGACCAAATTGGTTCGGTCACAAGCAATGCAATACGGGACGAGTCGTTAGCATTCGATAAGAACTTGACAACGTACAATGCTATAGCGATTAACCTTATTTATCATATGACGTCGCGTCTGAGAGTGTAATATTGCCATGCACTATTTTCGATAATCTACTAGTGGATTAAATATGCAAATTAGGTAGATACGTCCCGTAACGTTACATGTACGACGTCCTTTACGACGTCGCGTTTACTAATGGCGGATTATTGACATTTTTGTAACCAATCGGGAATTAAATGCGTTTTAAATGTCATATGATAAATAGAATCTTGCATTCGTGCTCATGTATTATTGAATTTATTAAACGCGTTGAGGAAAAGGGATAAAATGCTCGGCAAAGCCTCGCATTTTATCCATTTTCCTCAACTCGTTTAATAAATTCAATAATACATGAACACTCATGTAAGATCCTCTATTTCGTTGATCGTGATCGGGATGATATTCTCTCACTCGAATATCAGACTATAAGAATCTTATATGGGTGTGAGAGGTGGATGGAAAAATCCGTCCCGAGGGACACTGTCCGGCATCACGAGGCTTGCCGAGTGATGCCGGACAGTGATCCCGAGGGACGGATTTTTCTATCCACCCCTCACACCCATATTGTATTCTTTTTCTTGCATACCTTCCATTTCTTAAAGCGGATTTTTAATGTTGCAGTTACTTCGGTTACCAACGTCCGCCATATTGTGTTGACACTGCAGGAATCTTTAGTGACGTTGCTGTGACGTCAACCTTAACGACGGCACATACAAGGTCGTAATCAACCAGTGCATTTAGCAAACACGCGATTATATTCGATTTTGGGTCGGAACACCAGGGTCAGAACATAAATTTCTATCCCAGTGTAAAATCACGGGTTTCCTTGTCTGGTGTGCAAGAAATTATGTTACAAATCGAGCAGACAACTATTCAATTCCGAATGCCAGAGCAGTGCGGGTAGATTCGAAACTTTCTACTACGTGGCTACCATGCTTTGACACAAGTTGGTATCAGCTGAGTCCTGTGACCTAAACCTAATGTGAAGCGCACTCACACAATGTGTTGCGCATTCACAATCCGTCACTATATTTCTGTATTTGTTATATCGAATGAAAAAGATCAGCTCTAGCAGTGATTTGTGTTGAGTAATAAATCACAATTAGAGGTAAGTTGAAAAGTAGCTCAAATCACGAGCGCATAGCGCGAATGATTTGTCTACTTACAAATGACCGACAAACCATGATTTATTACTCAACGAATCACTGCTGGAGGTGATCTATTTCGATTGAAGTTCAACCAGTCTTCCACCATTTTTAGAAAAAAATCCTGTCAATTTTATTGATTATATCACACATTTATATCCTTGTGCAATTTTTTGACATGAGAAAATAACGTTTCATCGTCTAACGTCAATGAATCTACACGTTACGTCATATATTGCCGGCTTTTAATGACGTCACTTGTCACCCTCTTTCGACTAATGATTTGTTGCATGATAAATCACAGATCCCTTCCATTGCCTGGCGCGCTGTGGTAGAATGGGGATTTAATACTTTCAACCCCACAGACTGGTACAGATACCTATGCGAACAGTGTAGCTCTACTTTATAGATGGTTCTTCTTGATATAACCTTTCGCTATCCTATCAACCCTTTAGATGCCGAGAAAAACTGCATCTCAACATGCCGCCTGTTTTTGTTGTTTGCTGAATCTACTTGCAAACTTTTCAAACATATTCTTGCATACTGACAAACAGAGTAGACCCTGATCAGACTGCTCCTAGAGGACACGACATTTGTTGTGGCTAGCATTTTAAGGATTAATGGTTTTGACTTAGGGTTATCAGTACCATAAACTACGCAAAGCCTTTTCAAAATTTTATAGACGCCATTCTGATTTAATTTCAAAATTCAATATTTGGCTTAAATCTCTTCTGCAACAAGGTCTATCGGAACCCGAATTTTATGGTGACTTAGTATATAAATTCAGAAAAATATATAACCGCAATGACTTCAGCACCCAATTTCGTAAAATCATTATTCGATATAAAAAGATTGGGTACAACATGGATGTTATACGACAGACTGCATGCATGGTAGTTAATCCAGTCACGGTTGGCAACTTTGCTTCTCTCTTTAATTGCACGCCGGTGGGTCAGGCCTCAGATTCTATGACGGCTCCAACGTAAAGGCTTTTTGAGAATTAGAGAGATCTAATTCAAGGTAATGTTGGTTGGTGCCTGATGCTCTGTCTCTGGTCGGGCCCATCGGAGTCTAACTGTTGGTTTTCTTTTGCTCCAGCATTTCAGTGGTTTCTTGCTGTCGAGTCCTCACCGTTGTCTCACCTCTGTGGTTCTTTGATTTTTTGTGTTCACGGAGATGTTGCACTGATGAGTTAGGAGGCTTCATGCGGACTGAACAAATTATTTGTCTAAATCGCGACGGAAGTAAGGGCGAGGATTGTGGCCACGTAAAATCGATTTAAGCCCCCCAATGGAAATCATTCCACTGACCGTTCCAAGGCGGTTCTTCTGTGGCGGTTTATTTATGGTGTTGTTTGTTACTTACTGTGTGTATGACTTGTGTCTTTTTATTTTGGATGTCCATATGGCCATTTTGTGGGAAAGTAACTGTCCTTATGACCTTCCTTTGTTTAGGTTTCCATTATGGTCTGGTTGCTTAATGTTTGTGTTTCTTTCCCTTTGGTGTCTTTGATGGGTGGAGTAAGTTAATTGTATCGATTCCTGATCTTTGTTTTACTTCTACTTTAACCCCTGTAAACAAAAGTGTCATCAGTGACCCTCAGATTTGGTCCAAAGTCAGCAATGAAAATAGAGAATACCAAGTGAGTGTCTTTTGATATCAAGTTTATCAGGCAAGGCTTTGAGAACGCTTGTAGAATCGCGAGGTTTGCCGAGCGATTCTGCATGCGTTCACGAAGCCGAGCCTGATAAACTTGATATCAGATGACACGAATTTGGTATTCTATTTATAACCAAGTATATTTTGAAAGAGGAAAATATTTTTTTTCCCTCTTTTTTGGTCATATTTGAAAAACTTAAGGTATTTTTTACGATTTTCTTGGGATTTCTTTCAAAAATCTTGGGCACAGTATTTCTGAAATACTTAAAACCATGTACAAATTTCAATTTTAGAAGACTAACTTTGATTATCTTAGGGCATTATTCCACGCACTTGTGGTTTTGGGATTGATCCCGAAAATAACTTCTACACACAGTTGCAAATGAGTTAAATATATTTCTGAAATATCCCAAAGTTTTCTGATCTTTTTTTATTTCGCATGTGAAACAGATTATCATTTTGGGATCAATCCCATGAAGTAATTACTTAAATGATTTAAAAAAGAGATAAAATATTATTTGGCATTATTTAACGCACTTGATGGTGTTGGGAAAAACATTGTACGCACAGTTGCAAATCTTTTGGGATCTATCCCATTTTTTCTTATTTTTTTCTTTCGCGTGTTAAATAGATTAGCATATTGGGCTTTTGGGACCAATCCCAGAAAATAATTGCTAAACAGATTTACCAAAGAGGTAAAATACATTTTGGGATCAATCCCAAAATTATCTGATTTTTAATTTGCATGTTAAATAGATCGGTTTTTGGGATCGATCCCAAACCTTAAAAATCAAAATGGTTTTGGGACCAATCGTAAGACTAAACAAAAGGACAATGACGGTTCTATATCATTCACCTATGCTGACAGATTCAAGGTTAAAGGAAGTTCGAATCATAACTGGAGGACTGATGACAGGGTCTATAACAGGCATTTTAAGCTATCAACGGTACATAACTCTATGAGTGATGGACAGACATCACCAGTTTTCAAACGTTTCAGGAAGATCCGTTCAAAACCTACGTACTTATGATGAAGACAATGTCAACAAGACACAAGGTGTATGTGATAAACACAACATGTTGGTCCAAGGTCGAGCTTGCTTTTAGAAAGGGTCTCAGGCCATGGTCTAATTTTTGTAAGAATGGAAAGCACTAATCACAAGGAACCTACATGCAAAATAATAAAGGCTCTATCTCAAACTTTTTTTTTTTTTTGAGCTATGAGGTTAGTCATAGGTCAAGGTCAGGGCCATATGACATTTTTATTGGTGTGAATGGAAAGTCCTTATCACAAGTACCTACATGCCAAGTATGAAGTCTCTAAATTATGACCAATGCTAATTTATTATTTAACGCAGGTCACAGGTCAGGATCAAGATCAATACTTTTGTACATCTGGGAAGCCCTTGTATCATGGATCCTACGTACCAAATATGAAGACTATTTCAAACGGTCCAAAAGTTATGATATTGTAGTTCACAGGTCAAGGTCAATGTCACATGCCATTTTTGGTATGTGAGAGAAGCCCTTAGCTAAAATATGAAGGCTCTTTCACAAACCATTATAATGTTATGAACAAGCAGACCACAGGTCAAGGTCAAGCTCACAGATCAAAATATGTTTAAAAGAACGGGAAACCCTTGTCACAAGTAACTTACTTGCCAAATATGACGACTCTATTTCAAATGATTCAAAAGTTATAGAATTTTTTTTTCTATGACATAGGTCGTAGGTCAAGATCAAGGTTAATATTTCTGCATGAGTGGGAAGTCCTTGTAACCCGGAACCAATGTGCCAAATATGAAGGCTCTATCACAAAAGGTTTTTAAAGATCCAGTTTAAATATTTTATAGAGATTCCTTGTAGGCTCCATCTCAAAAGGTTCAAACGTTAAGACCAATGACAAAGTTGTCCAACCAACAAAACAAACAGACAGGACAAAAACAATATGTCCCTGCTATCACTACTAGGTAATGAAGATGGGCATTTTCATTTATCAAAGGGACTCTTATTATGATAGACTGACCCATCTCACAAGCGTCCAATCTTATCCAGACTGTTAAATCCGACCTACTTATGTGTCATTCCAGGAAGACCCGATTAAAGCGGAAGGACTAATGGTGATGAAATGGGCATTTTCGGCCCAGAATGGGACATTACTCGTCAGTTTTCGAATGCATCCGAGCTTGTATCCCTGACTTACTTATACGTAAGTTTCAAGAAGATCTGATCAAGACTGATGGGGCTACGGTGATGATAAGTTCAACAATAAGCATTTGCTGCATCCAAATTGACGCAACCCTGCGATAGATAGGCCCACCCCATCAGTTTTCGAACGCATCCGTGCATATGTCTCTGACTTACTTACATGTACGTTTCAAGACGATCCGATTAAAACTGAAGGGGCTATGGCGATGACAAGGTTGACCAGAGCACCGCAAGCGGCGCCATGCTTGTCGAGTGTTTCCATGTCACAGAGAAAAATCAGTCAAATTGCATGATATAGAGGATCTTACATGAGTGCTCATGTATTATTGAATTTATTAAACGAGTTGAGGAATAGGGATAAAATGCGAGGCCTTGCCGAGCATTTTATCCCTTTTTCTCAACGAGTTTAATAAATTCAATAATACATGAGCACGAATGCAAGATTCTATTTATCATATGACATTTAAACCGTATTTTATTCACGATTGTTTACAGAAATGTCAACATTCCGCCGTTTGTAAACGCGACGTCATTAAGGACGTCGTACATGTAACGTTACGGGACGTATCTAGCTAATTTGCATATTTAATCCACAAGTGGATTATCGAAAATAAAACATGACGTTATTACACTCTCAGACGCGACGTCATATGATAAAGAGTTATTGAACTTGGTCAAAATAAACCGTATTCACCATAATTACTACACGGTGAGCTTAGTTTTTTTCAAAATTATGTCAAAAAAATTGAAGTGAAAAAGTGTTTCAGAAAACATACGGAAAAGGGGTGATAATTCTGCCATAATCAACAATATTGTGATGGCCCTTTGTCAGATTGTAGTACTGTTACAAATAGTATTGGAATGGGAGTTAAAATGTGTATAACGGCCCCCGCCTATTAAGGCTTAAAGAAATATATGGGCTGCATGGTGCTTCCACGCGGAGCTGAAATCGACCCGCAAACGAGTACTGATAAGCCTGTCCAGGCAAAGCGGTGCGAGTCGGCCCGTCCATGCTTATTAACCCTATTGGTTTTATTGGGCGGCAGGGCCTGAGAAGTCAATTCATCACACTGTCGGGTAAAAATCCCACACATATGGAAGCAACGTCCCAAAAATGACCTGAACAGTGTTGACGGGGACGTTAAACCTCAAATCAAACAAATAAAACAAACAAAACTGTGTATAAAAATCAGTTCAAAGGTCAAGGTCACGTGTCAAAAAGGTTGGTATCAATGAAAAGGTATTGTCCCACGGAACATCCATGTGAAGTTTGAAGGCTCTGTTACAAATAGTATTGGAACGGGAGAACAAAATGTGTTTCAGAAAAAAAATCGGAAAAAAGGGAAGATGCTTCAGCCAAAATCAATAATGTAGTTATGACCCATTGTCAAAATGTAAGTCTTGTCATGTTGAGTATGTGTATGAAGTTTCAAAAAGGTAGGCCAAATATTTTTGGAAATATGGTAAAGCTTAAGGTTTTTGGTAAAATATAAAAATTGGTCAAAGTCAAAAAAAAAAAAAAAAAAAAAAATCAGGTTGACCTCGCAAGTTTTCGAACTCATCCGATCTTTTATACAAATATGTTCTTGAAAGGGTTTAATATTTTTGAAGCAAGGAATACACCACAGAACTGTAAAATATGGAGTGTACATGGAGTTTCTGGGCCAGACTAGCTAGTTTCAGCCAATTAGCCTCATCGGTGACCCTCAGATACCTTCAAAATTGTATATAGTATTCTATTTTGGAAAGCATATTGGCCAGTTTGTGGGAAAGTAACTGTCCTTTTGGCTCTCCACTATTGATGTTTCCATAAGGGTCTGTTGTTTCATGTTTGTGTTTCATTCCCTTTGGTGTCTCTGTTGGGAGCTGTGGGTTAATTGTATCGTTTCCTGATCATTGCCTCCACTTCTATTTTGTAGGTAACATATACATATCGCCCCGTGCTTATGGTTAGCTTGCACTCTATTTAAAAGGCTCTTACTAAAATGGATCATAAATATGTTAACATTAACTGATATCACAAGAAGTGAAGTGATGATGCACACACGAACATGTTTAAGATAAATACATCAATCTTATTAACAAATTGACGAAATTTGGTCAAACTTCGTACAGTATATCATTGCAACCTGCCAAAGAATTGATATTCTTGCACACCAGACAAGCAAATCCGTGATTTTACCCTGGGATAGAAATTTATGTTCTGACCCTGATGTTCCGACCCCAAATCGAATATAATCGCGTGTTTGATAAATGCACTGGTTGATTACAACCTCATGCGCGGCGTCGTCATGCGTGACGTCACTAAACATTCCTGTCATGTCATCACAAAATGGCGGCCGTCGGTAACCGAAGTGTCAGCAGCATTAAAAATCCGTGCTAAGAAATGGAAGGTATGCAAGAAAAAGAATCCAATATGGGTGTGAGGGGTGGATAGAAAAATCCGTCCCTCGGGATCACTGTCCGGCATCACTCGGCAAGCCTCGTGATGCCGGACAGTGACCCTTGGGACGGATTTTTCAAACCACCCCTCACACCCATATAAGATTCTTATAAGATTTGTGACCTTTTCCTTATTCTCATTGTCAAATTTGGGAAAATAATGCACCCTGTGACATTTAAGAAATGAAGATGTGGGAAAAATTGTATTTGTTTTTGTTTTGGAGTTTAACGGCCTAGTCAACACTATTTAGGTCATTTTGAGCCGGTCAGTTTACCTATCCACACTTTCCTGGACAGGCTTATAGGTAAGCAGTTTACCATTGCAGTGCTCATTCTTTCAAGAAACTGACAACTGCCCTTCTTGGATCAGCAGAAGGGAAGTAATGACCGTAGAAAAGATTCCATGATCAATCTCCACGAAAGAAAGTTGCCGATCCCAGCAGGAAGCGAACCCGCGTCCTCCTGATCACCAGTCAGACGCGTATCCGACTGAGCTACTGAGGCTGGCGAGGAAAAATTAGTATAATATGGATTGCAACCTACCAAGGATTTGATTACATTTTTGTGATTTCATCCTTTTGTACGGTCACATGCTCCCGAAAACTGTCAGTCATTTGGCAGAGATGGCGTGAATGTACCTTAGATTTGGTGACATAAACCTAGTTTCTATGGTTCAGTGGGTGTTTAGATTATATTCTGGTGTGGGTGTGGTTGGGGCATTGCTATAGCCCCGCTTTGAAAAAGTTAGGCTATACTGAATTAGCCTTGTCCTACATCATAGTGTAGTTTAAATTTTCTTGTCCTCTGGGATCATTGATTCCATTGTGGAATTTTGAAAATATTTAAGGGTCACTGATGAGGCCTAATTGGCCGAAACTAGCTAGTCTGGCCCCGAAAACATGTACACTTGATTTTTTCCGGTTCTGTGGTGTATTCGTTGCTTCCAAAGGATAAACCTTTTATAGAACATATTGTCCTTCCGCTATTCCTTCCTTCCGTCAGTTCGTCCGTCCAACATTCCTACTGACTTCATCAGATAAAGTTTTCATCAACTATTAGGGTTGAAAGGTTGAACTTTGAACAGTGGGATGCTGCATAGAGTATGCCGAAAATAGGCTCAGGGCACTTTACTCTTGCGGTTACATTCCTTTAGGGGTTTTACAAAACATTTCTCAGGTAAAATCTTCGTCACACTTTTATCAGTTGTTTGGATAACAAAATGTGTTGCAATTTGACATAAATGAAAAAAAAATCATCGCATTTTTCTCAATAACTGTTAAGGTTACAAAAATGAAACTTGATTCACACATGGGCCGTGGGTTTGTGTATCGTGTATGCCGGATTCAGAGCCAAGGGACCATATCTCTTGGAATTACATCCATTGATATGTTTTACAATTTAACATTAATGATAAAGTTTCGTTTCAGGTTTTTAAAGAAATTTAAAAAAAAGTAGAAGTGGAGGCAATGATCCGGAATCGATACAATCAAACTACAGCTCCCATCAGAGACACCACAGTTGAAATTTTGCACAAACATGGAGGGAAGGATGTTGTATCGTGTATACCAGAACCAGTGCCAAGGGCACTTAACTCACTGAGTTCCATCGCTTGATAGGTGTTGCAATTTGACATGAATGAAAAGAATTTGTCGCATATTTTCACAATAACTGTCAGTGTTACTAAGATGAACTTTGGTTTACACATTGACAACGTGATGATGTATCTTGTATGCCGGATTCAGGGCGAACTACCATTTGTTTTCTTTTTTGAGTTACATCGTTTGATATTTCACAAATTACCATTAATGACACTTATCTCAACAACTGTTAGGTTTACAAAAAGTAAAAGTAAAACAAAGATCAGGGATCGATACAATTAACTTTCTCCGCCCATCAAAGACACCAAAGGGAAATAAACACAAACATGAAGCGACCAGACCATAATGGAAACCCAAACAAAGGAAGGCCATAAGGACAGTTACTTTCCCACAAAATGGCCATATGGCCATCCAAAATAAAAAGACACAAGTGATACACACAGTAAGTAACAAACAACAACATAAATAAACCGCCACAGAAGAACCGCCTTGGAACGGTCAGTGGAAAGCTTTCCACTGGGGGGGGGGGGGGTGCTTTAATCCATTTTACGTGACCATTAAAGTTGACATTTAGTACTCACATGGGCAGTGGGTTGATGTATCAATTATTCCGTGAACAGTGACAAGGGCACATATAACTCTTTGGATTAACATCTCTTGACAGGTTTTACAAACATTTCCTCAGATAAAGTTTTCGTCACACATTTCTACACAACTATTTGGGTAACAAAGTTAAAATTAGTACACACATGGGAAGTGGGTTGATGTATCGTGTATACTGAATTCAGGACCAATGACTCATAACTCTTGTTAATCCACTTGATAGGTGTTACAATTTGCCACTAATAAAAACTTTTTTCACAGAATTCACTAGAACTAAGAAAGCTGTAAATTTGAAACTAGGTGCACACACGAACAGTCAGCTTTTGCATTGTGCATACCAGAATCAGGGCCAGAGGGACATAAGTCTTGGCGTTACATCCCTTGATAGGTGTTGGGAGTTTGCCATTTATGAAAAAGTATCTCCTACACTTCTTTTTTGTATTATTCTCAACAACAGTTAGTGTTAGAAAGTTGAAATTTGGTATATGTATGTTAAGTGGGCTGATGTACTGCGTGTGCCAGAATCAGTGCCAAGAGCCTATTACCCTAGGAGTTACATCCCTTGATAAGTTTTATAATTTGTCATTTATAAAAAAGTGCAGTTTTCTCAAGAAGCAAGGTTGAAACCTTGTGCACACATGAACAGTTTGTTAATTTATCGTACATGCCGGATAAGTCACATAGAGTTAAACCCTTGATATGTTTTGAGTTGCAGTGACTGATGTATCTGGTAGGTATGGATGCAAAATATTTAAACACAAGGATCTTTATCCTCTAATAATGCTGCAGCGGACTATATTCAGATCCCCCGATAGCTCTTGTCTTCCTCTGCAAACATGTCTTGTTACAGTTCGTTTTTGCACTTTGCACATGCTTTTGATCATATAATGGTTAAGTGTGTACATATTAAAACATCCTTATTCTGACATTTCAATCCAGAACCCACAACTTACATGGCTGTGAAACAAAGACTCTAGATTATTGATGAAACCGCCTCAAGTAGTCAATTCAAACGAGCATATAATTATTCACTCAGTGCATCTTATTCACTTTTTGAATTGTTAAAATGCTGTGAAACATAGACTGTAGATTATTGATTAAACCTGTCCCCGCCCATAGGGGCTTGAAGAAATATATGCGCTGCATGATGCTTCCACGCAGAGCTGAATCCGGCCCGCACACTAGTACTGGTAAACCGCTTAGAGGATCTAAGCCTGTCCAGGAACAGCGAGGCGGACCGTCCATGCTAATAAACCCTATTGGTTTCATTGGGCGACAGGGCTTGAGATGTCATTTCATCTCAATGTCGGATAAAAGTCCCATTAAATTGGAAGCAGCGTCTCCAGAATGACCTTTACAGTATTGACGGGGACGTTAAACCTCAAATTAAACAAAAATTGATTAAACCGCCTCATGCAATCAATTCAAACGCGTATATAGTTCTTCACTCAGTGCATCTAATTCACTTTTTTGAGTTGTTGAAATGCCCTCATTCAGTAAGCTCCAGCAAACACTCACCAAAAAGGTTTGTTCGTCACTGAAATGTAAAGTCTTTTATACTTTTCGCGTTGTTGAAACCCCTAATTGAGGCGATTCAAAAGAACATCTATAATTTTCTTCATTTATTTTTTTCTGTGTTTATGCGTCTTGTTATTCATTCTCGTATTATTATGTTCGTTTGTATTGAGGTTTTACGTCCCCGTCAACATTATTAAGATAATTTTGGAGATATTGTTATCAATTTGAAGATACTGAGAGATGAAATGACATCTCAGACCTACCGCCCATAGAAACCGTTAGGGCTTATCATGTTATGGAGCAGCTCGACTCGCACCGTTTATCATCGGCAATCTTAGACCTTTGCGATTCACCAGTACATTTAGCTCTACGCAGTAGAATAATGCAGCCCAATCTGTTTCTCCAAGCCCCGATGAGAGGGGTCGTGTTTAAAATGGTTAAGCTATGAAAAAGAAATTTCACCTAAATCTACACGCTTCAGACTTGATATTACTAGCATAATTTATTCCTAGTGCCATGCACATGTGCATCAGAGTCCTCAGAGGTTTTCTTTTTCGACGCCTTTTTCCCAGGGTACATGGAAAACTGAATACCAAGTTTGTTTTGGGTTTTGTAAGCTCGAGTATTGAATAGGTGATCTTTTGTCATCAAATAAAGTCCATCACGAAAACACACCTAATTTTGATCCCCTTGAACCTCATTTTTATATACTAAAACTGCGGTTTACAGGGTTATACCTTATTTTGCTAATTCTGCTCTTAAATATAGATTGTGGGTACCCATTAGAACCGCCTCGCTAAAATATAGATTTTCGGTACCCGTTAGAACCGCCTCAATGAGACGGTTCTAACGTGTACCAACAATCTATATTTTGAGCAGAAATAAGAAAAGTATCACAATTTTTCATCTTAAAGTTTTCATTTTTACGGCGTAAAATTTGCAGCGTACTTATATAGGCGTGTTTTCGTAATGCGTCGTCCGTGCGTCAGTCCGTAAACAGCTTCACAATTTCTTGTGGGCCATACACGGCCATATTGGCCCTCTGGATTAGTCTTGGGATTGGTCCCAGTATTTTCAGATTTGGGATCGATCCCAAAACTGATCTATTTAACATGCAAACAAAAACATCAGAACACTTTGGTATTGATCCCAAAATACATTTTACCTAGTTTTTTAATCTGTTTTTTTATAGACTTTTTGGGATTGATCCAAAAATGATAAATCTATTTAACATGCGAAGAATGGTAAGGAGACTTTGTGATAGATCCAAAAAATATTACATCATTTACAACTGTGTCTAGCATTTTTGGGATCGATCCCAAAACCACACGCGCGTGGAATAATGCCTTTCGTTTGTATATGTGTATCGTAATTGCTTTCTGGGATTGATCCCAAAATGATAATAAACTGAACATAAGTAAAAATTCAGAAAACTTTGGGATAGATCCCAAATTTTTTTTACATCATTTGCAACTGTGAGTAGAAGTTTTTGGGATCAATCCCAAAACCACAAGTGGGTAGGATAATAATTACCCCAAAAATACTGCAATTTAGTATCGTTTAATTGAACTTTGTACATGTTTATTCTGTCTGTGTGATTTCTGTGCCCAAGAGTTTTGAAAAAAGGACCAAGAAAATCGTAAAAAATACCTTAAATTTTTCAAATATGACCAAAAAAAAAAAGAGGAAAAAAATATATTTCCTCTTTCAAAATATACTTAGTTTTATCAGTTTATCCCCTTGTACACTCTTAAATTAGCAATTTACGATCAGTTATCGATGGTCCTCAGTCCGTCCTAACAGTCCGGCGGTCAATATATTCAGTATCAGTTGACCGCAATTTTTCTATGATATTTTTTCAAGTATATTTTTTTTTTCATTTTTTCGAGTAATAATAACATTTTTTGCCCTTTTTCCAGTAGTCCGCTACATTCATAAAAGTGCAATGTCACGTTGACCTGATAACACTCATTTGTCCTGAGATAGCATAACTTTATCAGGTCAGTATGTTACAATGTAATATATATATAGGGGGTAACTGATGATAACTGATCCCAGCTTACAAGAAAATAAAAACTGGCGTTTACGGGAGTAAACCTTATTTTGTTTCTATTTTTTTCTGCTATCAAACGTAGATTGAAGGTAATCTCGAAAACCGCTTAATTGAGGCGGTTTAAATTTGTGTTTTGCGCCAAAATAGGGAAAACATAGAATTTTTGCATCTGAAAGCGTTCGGGATTTTACATTTTACTTGCATTGTTGTATTTTCGTGATGATGACCTGGACGGTCGACAGGATGAAAGATCAGTATACAAATTATCATAAAATGTGTAGAATCTTCGCTGTCAGCACTTTTACTGTGATTTGTATTAGCTGTTTGTTTTCCAGGATCGTAATCATAAAGGAGATACAGTCGAACTTCGATGGCTCGAACCCCTTTGGGACCATGAAAATTCGTTCGAGACAGCGGTAGTTCGAGCCATAGAGGGTTACTATTAGTGCCATACCAGGAGGCATAATGGAGATAATTGTGAATATCTTTTCAGTGTTCTGTATTATAAATGTATGTTGTGTGTACTCATTAGAATCGCCTCATCGAGGCGATTCTAATGAGTACACACAGCATACATTTGCAAGATATATGAATAAAATCTTCCTAAATTACCCCTATATCGTATTTGGAAGAATTCCCTGCGGACTCAAGAACGGGTTCGACTCATCCATGGTAAACGAACCATCGGGGTTCGAGCCATTGAAGTTCTACAGATAATATGCTTCCTTTCATAGCTCCGGGGAACGGGAGGTCTGGGGTTCGACCCCGGGCCGCGACATACCAAAGTCGTTAAAAATGGTACTAGCTGCTCCTCGTTTGGCACTCAGATTTACGGGGTAGAGCTAGGACTGGTCGATCCAGTGTCAGGATAATGTGACTGGGTGTGGTATCATGTAATGTGTCTGGGACATGATACTTCAGTGAGGCAGCACTATAAATGTGAGCATTGAGCTCCCTGCCGCAACCAGACACCGTCGTGATATGACTGAAAAATTGTTGAAAGCGACGTTAAACCCGAATTCACACACACACACTCACACACTCCTTTCATAGCGAAAAAAGTATTTTGGAAAACCCAAGCCACCAAAAGATGAATCTTAGTAGAAACATAGCAAATAATAATGGTATTTTGTTGCAAATGTCATAAATAGAGGATCTTACATGAGTGTCCAAAAGGAGTTGAGGAAAAGGGATAAAATGCGAGGCTTTGTCGAGCATTTTATCCCTTTTCTTCAACGAGTTTAATAAATTCAATTATCATGAGCATGGAAAGCAAGATTATGTGTATCATATGACATTTAGAATGAATTTTATTCACTATTGTTTCACAAATATGTCAATAAACGCGACGTCGTTTAGGACGTCAAACATGTAACGTTATGGGGCGTATCTAACTAATTTCAAGTAATTTGCATATTTAATCCACTAGTGGATTATCAAATTTATTACATGACGTTAATACACTCTCAGAAGCGACGTCATATGATAAACTCGTTTATTGCACAATAGAAAATGGATTCTTCCACCGCAGTGCAAAACATGTATACATTAGACTACTTCATTTCATTTTGACCCCCGCCCATCGGGGCTTGAAGAAATAGATTGGGCTGCATGATGCATAATCGACCGCACATGGGTACTGGTAAACTGCTTAGAGGTTCTAAGCCTGCTTGGGAAAAGTGGTGCGAGCCGGACCGTCGATGAATATAACCCCTATTGGTTCAATAGGATGGCAGGGAGATGAGATGTTATTTCATCTCAATGAAGGGTAAAAATCCCACAAAATTGGAAGAAACGTCACCAAAGGGATCTTTTTTTTATTTTGTTGTCACAGAGAGAATGTTTATACTTGAGTCAGCATAACAGAAACAAACGAAACATAGGTCAAAGCGACCCAGTTTCATTTTTGTTTATTTTCGCATCAGGTAAGTTCCAATGTAAAATGTTCAGGCGAGTTCTCTTGAGATTCTGCTTCCTCTCACTTTTTCGGCGAATTCAAGAAAGACGAGTTACCTGCAGATTCGCCAGGGAAACTTAGCCTTAGCTGAGTTCCCTGAATGCGTTCGCCAGAGACTTTGGCTTATGTATGTTTCCGCGAAACATTTTGACTCAGATTTTTTGTGTATAAGAATTTATTTTTTTAGATCCACATTTTCACCCCACTGGGTGACCAATCTTTTTTTACTTCTTAAAGAACAATCTGGAAAATGAGTCACAGATTATTTCCAAATGATAAATATATTGTTGACAAGAGGAAAGACTATGAAATCATCGTTTACATTATTTTTTTAGAATATTACCTAATCTTGTTCCACACCCCTCTAGAATGCTCCACATAATTCTTTTGAGTGTATAAAAAGAACTTGGATTTTTCTTTGGGTCAGTTTGGGTGTTCAAGAAAAATTACTTCCGAATTCTGTGTTTGATTGTTTAAGGATAATGTTTTTTTTTTTTTGTTTTTTTTTTTTCATTTAGGACCGTGCATTCTGTGGGATCAAGGAAATTAAATTCGTTCAAGGATATTTCATAACAATACTAAGCTTACCTCAACAGGTTAAATAGTTTGCAAACAAATGTTGTTTTTTTTTTGTTTTTTTTTTTTTTTCAAAAAGCTTGTTTGATGTATCTTTCTGTTACACGTCGGTCAGTTGTAAGTAGACAAATCACGCGCGCTACGCGCTCGTGATTTGTGTACTTTACAACTGACCTCCAAACTGTGATTTATTACTCAACAAATCACAGTTAGAGCTTATCTATTTCTTAATTAACTGTAAAGTTAAAATATACATGCTTCTACTGATATTTTCGATACCCCCCCCCCCCCCCCCCTATATTTGACCATCAAAATCTCAGCCCGCACCAAACTGCTAGCTTGGCAATAATGGTTTTTGCAAAGTAGAGGCCCGGCGAACATTTTGATATATGTTGCCAAATGTTGTACTTTCGGTGTGACCATCTCTTAAACTTACCGACTTATGCTGGATCTGCCCTAATAAGTTCTGTACTTTGTCTTTTATTGCTTCACATTTTTTATGAAATTTCATGAAAATATCTCTAACGGTGTCAGTGTTATGGAGCGGAAATGACTACAAAATAGAAATGTCTCTGTTCACTGTCGCGGGTTATTTTTGTTATGGTTTGTCTTTTGGGTGTTTGTGTCGCTTATGTTATTTTATTTTGGATAGCCTAATGGCCATATTATGTCAAAGTGACTGTCCTTTTTGCTTTCCACTGTTGGTGTTTCCATTTGGACTGTTGTTTCATGTCTGATGGGAGCTGTGGGCTGATTGTATCGATTCTTAATCATTGCCTCTACTTCTATTTTCAAAGGGCAATGAATCCCAAAGCAGGAAATCGGAGTTACGGTTTATATGTAGAAGCCTCCGTGGTGTAGTGGTTATGCTACTCGCCTTGTAAACCAGGGGTCGCAGGATCGATCCCGGTCTTCTCGGTCTTTTCGGATGAGTCTTTAAACCGAGGTCCCGCCCCTGTATGACATTTGCTGTTGGTGAGACGTAAACTCAAACAAACACTCACTCCCGGTTCATATGTTCTGCACATCGTCTTATAGTGCTTTACAAATCTGTAAAGATTCGTGAAAATATTACATTCTCAGGCACGATGCCATATGATCAAATTATTATTAATAATTAATTATTATCAATTTCACTTTCCTGGTGAAATAGAAGCCTCCAGGTGATAGTGGTTTATCTACTTAACTCATGAACCAGAGATTCTGGCTTTGATTTTTGGGTGTTACGAATGTTTAATTCCAAGTCCTATCTTCATGTGCGTATGACGTTAATTGTTGATGGGACATTAAACTCAACCCACTTTTGGATATTTTTCTGGTATTAGCCAGGGCAAAACTGTAACAGACTTCAATTCCTTCCATTTGGTGGCTTAGGAATAGCTTATAGGTTTTTATCATATGACGTCGCGTCTGAGAGTGTAATAACGCCATGTAATATTTTCGATAATCCACTAGTGGATTAAATATGCAAATTAGCTAGGTACGTCCCGTAACGTTACATGTACGACGTCCTTAACTACGTCGCGTTTACTAATGGCGGAATATTTATATTTTTGTAAACAATCGTGAATAAAATACATTTTAAACGTCATATGATAAATAGAATCTTGCATTCGTGCTCATGTATTATTGAATTTATTAAACTCGTTAAGGAAAAGGGATAAAATGCTCGGCAAAGCCTCGCATTTTATCCCTTTTCCTCAACTCGTTTAATAAATTCAATAATACATGAGCACTCATGTAAGATCCTCTATATAACAAGTCACTGAAAACTACATCAGGGAGTCGACTCTGACTCATGAAAGAGCATTTGGTATCATTCGAGCGACCCGGATTTATGGGGTGCCGTTTTACGGTTTGATCCGTATTCATAGATATCCATAAATCGAATTATGGATATCCATAAATCGATTTATGGATATCCATAAATCAGCCGAATAATGGATATCCATTAGTCGTATTATGGATATCCATAAATCGAATTATGGATATCCATAATTCGATTAATGGATATCATTAATTCAGATCGATTTATGGATATCCATAATTCGATTTATGGATATCTATAATTCGAATTATGGATATCCATAATTCGATTTATGGATATCCATTATTCCTCTGATTTATGGATATCCATAATTCGAATTATGGATTTCAAGATGGCATAAATGGCGGGAGAGAAGCCGGCCTCGGTAGCTCAGTCGGATGCGCATGGAAGGTCCGACTTGCACCGCTTTGCCTAGGCAGGCTTAGATCATCCAAGCGGTTTACCAGTATTCGTGTGTGGTCGGAACCCCTGCAAGCATAAACCACGGTACCGCTATCCACCCGACGTTGGTCCGGCATTCTTTCCTGGCTGGGTTTTTGCTCTGCATGGAAGCATTATGCAGCCCATCTTTTTCTTCAAGCCCCAATGGGCGGGTGCGATTCTTTTATAAGATACACACTGATATAGTATCTCTAGATAAAGATAAATATTTGAGCCCTCTGACAGGTTCAACTTGAAAAAGGCCATCAAAAGTAAATAACACACATTATCAGTTACCCCGTATGTATAGTTGGAACAATTTGACATGAGACTGACCTTTATGCAAGGAATAAATTGTCAAACGTCGGCTTTCGTAAACTTCTCGTGAATCTTTGGCATCTCGTGAATTGCGCCCCATTTATCGACCTCTTTGATCGCCATCTGCGGGAGACGGCGAAGATAAAAACATGCATTCAGTCGGATGTGAAATTAGGTAATAGAGTTCACCAGTCTCATGTCAATTTGTTCGAACTATACACACATGTATTGCATTGAAACACATTGACATGATAAAAATATGCTGTCTCAGGAGAAGGGAGCTCTAACATCATGCCAACGTGATATTGCACTTTTATGAATGAAACGGACTATCAGAAAAATGGCCAAAATGTTATAATTACAGGAAAAATGACATGAAAAAAAAAATGTCACGGTAAAAATTATGGTCAGATGATACTAGAGATATAGACCGATTATTGCACGATTGAATGTTAAGACGCACTGAGGATAATCGATAATTAACTGATCGTACGTTGCATATTTAAAGAGTGAATAAGGGATATACTGATAAAGAGAATGCCAGGTTCGTGTCAATTGATATCAAGTTCAACGGACTCGGCTTCGAGAATGCACGTCTCGCGATTCTACAAGCATGCTCGAAGCCTTGCCTGATATATTCTATATATATCGGAGGTACCAGGCCTATAATGATGCCCTAAAGCATTGTTTGTTTCCAGAACTATTCCTCAGTGGAATAGTCTTCCCTCGTCTGCGGTAGATACCAAGACTGCAGAGGAGTTCAAAGCCCGTACAGTATAGATTAGGACTCAGAGGTTTGCGTTTTAGTATATCTCTGCTAATCAGATTGTGAATAGTCTCAAGGACTCATCCAGCGTCCTCTTTTCCATGATTTATTCAAAATTAAGCCACCCACCCAACTGAGGCAATGGCCAAATGTGACCTACTCAGTATAGATAGAGCTGCTCCTTTAGTTGAAGATATACATATAGCATCAATTGTGCGTATAAAATCTACACTGGCTTAAACCACACACTGCCTATGTTTGCAAAGGCAGGGTGAAAAACATCCCACAAATATCAAGACAAGGCATTTATCAAGTGTCAGCAATTGAGCAAAGCTTCATAAGTAATGAACCAGGGATAGAAATGACAGATGTTGTCATAAAACTAGATGACTCCGGGGCGTGTCCAGTCCGCATAGCTAATAACACAGGTAAAACATACACATTAAAGAAGGGATGTGTCATAGGAAAAGTTAGCAAAGTGAATGAAGAATGCATTTATTAAATAAATTCAGTAAGCAGTAACGTTAACGATCAGTACACTCATGAGGAGCTATTGACAGAACTCAATTGCCCTGAGCAACATAAGGATATTATAACTAATATTTTAGAGCAGAATAGGGATATATTGGCCAAGAAAGACACTGATTCAACGCCAACAGACACAGTTACTATGAAAATCGAAACCAATGACCATCCTCCCATAAAACTTAGGCCCTATCGTACACCCCTAAATACTCGAAAAATAATTGACCAGGCCGTAGATGAAATGTTAGAGGCAAATATCATTGAAGGATCAAGGTCAAGTTGGGCATTTCCTGTTATCATAGTGGAAAAGAAAGATGGTAGTAGTAGGTTTTGTGTAGACTATAGAAAGCTGAATAAGATAACAAGGCCAATGGCTATAAACTTACCTCTCATTGACGATGTAATAAACCGACTATCAGGGGCAAAATACTTCACATCTATGGACCTCCGGGCTGGTTACTGGCAGGTCAAGTGCCATAAGGACTCACAAAATCGTACTGCATTCACGTGTCATAGGGGCCTTTTCTCCTTTAAGGTCATGCCATTTGGCTTGTGCAATGCGCCGGCCATCTTCACTGAGCTCATGAGTGAGGAGTTAAGTGGCTTAGACGACTTTGCCGCAAGCTATTTAGATGATGTGTTAATTTGGTCAAATAGCTTGGAGGAACATTTGAATCATATCCAACAAGTATTTGATAGATTTAGACAGCACAAACTTAAACTAAAGCTTAAAAAGTGTAGCTTTCTCCAAAAAGAAACTTCTCATTTAGGGTTTGTCATAAGCAAGCAAGGGGTGAAACCGAATGAAAATAAGGTACAGGCAATAAGAAGCATGCCTCCACCTAGTAGTGTCAGGGAAGTAAGGGGTTTAATTGGTGCTTTGTCTTGGTATCGGAGGTACGTGCCAAACTTTTCAAAGATAGCCGAACCCTTAATTGCCTTGACAAGAAAACATGCTAGGTTTAAGTGGACACCTGAATGTCAGACTGCTTTTGAATTTCTTAAAGAAAGTTGTCGGTCATTCCACTGCTTGCCTATCCCGACACCAATTTGCCATACAAACTATACACAGATGCAAGTGCAGACTGCATAGGGGCTGTCCTGTCCCAGGAACAGGAAGGCATTGATGAAGACGGAACTGGAACAGGCAAGAGGTCGAAAAACCCATTTATTTCCTGTCGTATAAACTCAGCCCTACTCAAAGTAGGTATTCCACTATTGAAAGGGAATGTTATGCCATTTATTATGCGCTGCAGAAGTTGCACACTTACTTGCACAACGCCCAGTTTGAAATCTTCTGTGATCACCAACCCCTGAAATACCTCCTTGGGAGTTCAATGATGAATAAAAGGTGCAGATGTGGGCCCTAACCATACAGGGGTACAATGCGGAGATTAAATATATAAAAGGGGCCTCGAATTGCTTGGCCGATATGCTCTCGAGACTTCCGGGAAGCGAGGATGATAAGGCGCCACAAGGCCAGTCAGTTACCGAGGAAGAGGTAGTCCCTGACGTATCTGACCGGTCATACGAGATAGCTGTAATTAAGTCCAACGAGGCTGACCTAAATAAATTTGCATCGTGTAAATTTCAAGAAAATGACCAGTTAAATAAACCAGACACTTTGGGGTTAGACATGGTTGCTGAACAATTAAAAGACCCAGAAAAAAATACACCATAAAAACTCAGCTAGAGGCGAATTACAGGCCAATAAGAAATACATAGTATTAGACAATGTACTTTACTATATTTATATTATATTTCCCATGTTGACGAAGACCCAGTAGTACGCCTATATGTCCAAACTCACCTCACTGAAAAGGTATCAGCAAACATCCACAGTGTAATACATTTGGGGTTCGATAAAACCTTTGACGCCATACGGTCAAAATATTTCTGGCCGAACCTATATAAACAAATATATGACTATGTTTCCAAATGTGTAGATTGCCAGACCCGCAATATGCAAAAGGTTAAGTTCACCTTTGCAAAAATGGCCATAGATATGGTGGGACCCTTACCCAAGACCTTATCAGGGAATCAGTTCATCTTTACGGCCATTGATAGGTACTCTGGTTACTTAGAGGCGTGGCCACTACCTGATAAAAAGGCTGACGGCATCGCTCATCTCATATTAGATGAGTTATTTCCCCGATATGGGTGCCCATTAGAGGCGGTGTCGGATAACGGAAAAGAACTATGCAATGCCACCCTGGATAACCTCTTAAACAAGTTAAACATCCGTCACAGAAAAACAAATGAAGACAGGGTCGAACGATCCCATAGAACGTTGTTAGACGTTTTGTCAAAAAAGGTAAAAGACATCCCGCAGGCGTGGGATTTGTATTTAAACCAAGCCCTAGCAGCTATACGGTTCAGTGAAAATGTGTCAACCAAGCAACCCCCTTCTTTTACTTGTTCCAGCGAGACCCTGTCATACCCATTGATAACTTGCTTAAACCCCGACAAAAATATTATGGCGATGACATCATAGAAAGGGGCTTAGAACAAACTCATCAAGCCTTTGTATTAATGCACCGTAGGCGCAAACAAGCTCATCGAAGACAGGCAAAATATGCAGACAAAAACCGTAAGATAACAGACTTCAAAGTAGGGGAACCTGTGTATCTTAAGAAACATAAACGAAACAGCAAAATAGACAAAAAATGGAGTCCATATTTTAGGATAATAAAGCAAATAGGGGACAAGACTTGGGAGTTAAGAGATAAATTAACAGGGGAGATCTTAAACCGCAGTAATGACAATATGAGGCTAGCTAACATAGATGAGTGGGAAATACCAACATCCCAGAGCCAGCGAAAGTTTCGCCGAGTCCACTATGTCATGACACCTGAAGGTACAGAAAACGAGACCGCGACGTCCGACACTGATTCAGAGTCAGAGGGTCCGGACGTTCGTTTAGCTAAGAAGTACCGGAGGGTAAGGTCAGACTCCGAGGAGGAAGAACACATTCCTCTGGCCGAGCTTGCCCGCAGGCTTAAAGCTAGGAAAGCTAGGCTAAGACAAGAAAATGCAGACCTTAATTCAAGGGAAACAACCAAAAAAAAAGAAATAACATGGGAGATAATGGTAATGGGTCCATAGCGGGTCAGTGGGGTTATGGTTTAATGATTCTTGGTAGTGTAACTTCAGTTATTATGGGCATTCTGATCTATCATAAGTGGGGCAATGCTGTTGCTGGTTTCTTGCCTGCCGCCTTCAGGAGGAGTGGTGATCAAGGGGCACGAGCCAGCGTTCCGTACTCCGACGACCCTGGTCAAGAGATGGCTGAACTAACCAGTAGATATGAGCGCCAGCCTCGCATTATATACAGACGGGAGAACATAATGGGAGATGACGACATGTTGCAGCAAACGAGAGCTTTGCTAGAGAAAGATAAACCGACAAGCCAGCCAGACAATCAAGGGTCAGCAGGTGGAATGATATGACTACTCCCTATACAACCAACCAACCAGTCAACAACTGTTAGAGAAGAATAATTATGAATACGTTATATTTAATGAACTTATGGTCAGTTGAAGAGGTGAGATTATCACAAAATGAACTCCAGCAAAATGTGCTTGAATCCACGTGACTAGTTATTTAGAGCAGTGATAGTCAAGACTTTACGGTTAGTTTAATTCTCCGACTTAATCTTCAGTCATGTCTGCCTAGACATGACCAGCTACGAGAACCGATATGATACATGTCACACATGGTCAACACGGATGAAGAGAAAGAAAACACAACGCGTAATCCGAAGAAACCTGTAAGATCACATGGTACAACACAAATGGTACTATACCATAATGGTACGACATACTGGTACGTCACATGGTACAACATAAATGGTACTACACGACAATGGTACGACATAGTAGTACGAGAAATGGCACAACATAAAATGGTACTGCAAGTGAGTAGAACAACTACTATGGTACGACTCACTGGTACAACAGTCATAGTACTACTCTGGTACGATTATGGTACAACTTAATGGTACTGCGTGAAACTAGACACCAGCTGTGAATGTTACAAAACAAAATAGAAGAATTATTCTAATGACTAGAGACTCGGTTTTATTGAGTCTGTCTTTGAGAAGTAATTATAAATGCAACCCTTCTCACGCCGTTAGGCATATATCATAATATTAAAAACAATCCGGTTGAGTCGACAATTAAGAAAATAAATATATTCTGCGCTATGGTGAAGAACAGGGAAGACTCCTGCAGATACCAGCCGACACTTGACCACGGCTACAATATTGTTTTCGAATGTCATAAATACATGTATGTAGTTGATATATACAGGCATAAAGGACACGATTAAACATCGTACAGACAAACACGTGGAAAACTGTATAGCTCCAGTCGGAGTTAAAAAAATGAAAACAGGAAAATCACTGTACATTCGATCTTGAATTTCCCCGATTTATGAGGGAGGTCCTTATCTGCGTATACTCTTACTGTTTGTGAGCCGTAAAGCGCTCACTCAATCTCTTACACACTCAATCTCTCACATGCACGAGCTTACAAGGCCTCAAACCTATTTTTAGCTCACCTGTCACGTAATGACGAGGTGTGCTTTTGGGATCACTTTTCGTCCGTTGTCCGTGCGTGCGTCCGTAAACAATTTCTTCAAACGACATCTCCTCCTCAACCACTGATCGGATTTTGACCACACTTCACAGCAATAATCCTTAAGAGGTCCCCTTTCAAAGTTGTTCAAATGGTTCCGATCCATTTCACACCAAGGTCAAGGGAGCCAAAAATAGATTTTTTTTTAAATAAAAACTTAAAAAAATCTTCTTCTCTGAAACCACAAGGCCCAGGTCTTTAATATTTGGTATGAATCTTCATCTAGGGGACCCCTACCAAGATTGTTCAAATTAAAGTGCGTGGGCCAAAAATGCCCCCGCCCCGGGTCCCTTTGGTTTCACATAGGATTATACAGGGGAAAATCTTTAAAAATCTTCTTCTCTGAAACACTATGGCCCAAGTCTTTGATATTTGGTATGAAGCTTCATCTAATGGACCTCTACCATGATTGTTCAAATTATAGTGCTTGGGCCAAACGTGGTCCCGCCCCGGGCCCTTTGGTTTTGCATGGGCTTATTGTTGCCACGTTAAATCGATTTAAGCCCCCCCCCCCCCCGTGGAATTCGTTTCCGCTGACCATTCCATGGCGGTTCTTCTGTCGCGGCTTATTTTTTTATTGGTTTTGTCTTTGTGTGTTTGTGTCGCTTGTGTTGTTTTATTTTGAATGGCCTATTGGCCATTTTGTGGGGGTTAGCTGTCCTTTTGGCTTTCCGTTGTTGGTGTTTCCATTAGGGTATGTTGTTTCGTGTTTGTATTTCTTTCCCTTTGGTGTCTCTGATGGGAGCTGTGGGTTGATTGTATCGATTCCTGATCATTGCCTCTACTACTATTTTTTATATAGGGGAAATCTTTAAAAATCTTCTTCCCTGAAACCGCAAGGCCCAGATCTTTGATATTTGGTATGAAGCTTCATCTAGTGGGCCCCTACCAAGATTGTTCAAATTATAGTGCTAGGGCCAAAAATGCCCCCGCTCCGGGACCCTTTGGTTTTACATGGGTTTATAGTTGGAAAATCTTTAAAAATCTTCTTCTCTGAAACCGTAAAGCCCAGGTCTTTGATATTTGGTGTGAGGCTTCATCTAGTGGACCCCTACCAAGATTGTTCACATTATAGTGCTGGGGCAAAAATGCCCCCGCCCCGGGGCCCTTTGGTTTTAGATGGGCTTATATAGGGAAATTTTTTAAAAATCTTCATCTCTGAAACCACAAGGCCCAGGCTTTGATATTTGGTATGAAGCTTCATCTAGTGGACCCTACCAAGATTGTTCAAATTGTAGTGCTGGGGCCAAAAATGCCCCCGCCCCGGGTCCCTTTGGATTTACATAGGATTATATAGGGAAAATCTTTAAAAATCTTCTTCTCTGAAACCGTAAGGCCCAGGTCTTTGATATTTGGTATGAAGCTTCATCTAGTGGAGCCTACCAAGACTGATCAAATTATAGTGCTTGGGCCAAAAATGCCCCAACGTCCCGGGGCCCTATGGTTTTAAATAAGCTTATACAGTAGAACTTCGATGGCTCGAACACCGATGGCTCGTTTACCATGGATGTGTCGAACCCATTCTTGAGCCCCTTGCGAAATCCTCTACATAAGAAATAGTGGGGGATAATTAGAAGATTTTAGTGTTTTATCTTGCAAATGTTTGCCGTGTGTACTCATTAGAATCGCCTCGATGAGGCGATTCTAATGAGTACACACACCATACATTTTCATTATAGAACACCGAAAAGTTGTCTAAAAGTATCTCGTTATGCCTCCTGACAGTAACCCTCAGTGGCTTGAACTACCCCTGTCTCGAACAGATTTTCGAGGTCCCAAAGGTGTTCGAGCCATTGAAGTTCGACTGTATAGGGAAAACCTTTAAAAATCTTCTTCTCTGAAACCACAAGGCCCATGTCTTAGATATTTGGTATGAAGCTTCATCTCGTGGACCTCTACCAAGATTGTTCAAATTATAGCCCTGGGGCCAAAAATGCCCCCGCTCCGGCGCCCTTCGGTTTTACATAGACTTATATAGGGAAGATCTTGGAAAATCGTCTTCTCTGAAACCACAAGGCCTAGGTCTTTGATATTTGGTATGAAGCTTCATCTAGTGGACCTCTACCAAGTGTGTTCAAATTATAGCACTGCGACCAAAAAATGTCCCGGCCTCGGGGCACTGTTGTTGTACATAGACTTATATATGGAAAATCTTTAAAAATCTTCTTCTCTGAAACCACAAAGCCTAGGTCTTTGATATTTGGTATGAAGCTTCATCTTGTGGACCTCTACATAGATTGTTCAAATTATAGCCCTGGTGCTAAAAATGCCCCCGCTCCGGGGCCCTTTGGTTTTACATAGACTTATACAGGGAAAATCTTGGAAAATCGTCTTCTCTGAAACCACAAGGCTTAGGTCTTTGAAATTTAATATGAAGCTTCACCTAGTGGACCTCTACCAAGATTGTTCAAATTATAGCCTGAGTCCAAAAATGCCCCCGGCCCGAGACCCTTTTGCTTTACATAGACTTATGTATGGAAATCTTTAAAAATCTTCTTCTCTGAAACTGCAAGGCCCATGTCTTTGATATTTGGTATGGAGTTTCATCTTGTGGACCTCTACCAAGATTGTTCAAATTATAACCCCGTGCCACAAATGCCCCCCCCCCCTCCGGGGCCCTTTGGTTTTACATAGACTTATATAGAGATAATCTTTGAAAATCTTCTTCTCTGAAACAGCAAGTCCCAGGTCTTTGATATTTGGTGTGAAGCTTATCTAGCGGACCTCTATCAAGATTGTTTAAATTATAGCCCTGAGGCCAAACATTCCCACGCCTCGGGGCCGTTTGGTTTTACATAGGTTTATGTAGGGATTATCTTTAAAAAAATCTTCTTCTCTGAAACCGCAAGACATAGGTCTTTGTTATTTGGTGTGTAGCTTCATCTAGTGGACCTGTGCCAAGATTGTTCAAATTATAGCCTTTGTTGATATTTGGTATGAAGCTTCACCTTTTTAGACCTCCCTCAACATTTTGTACATTATAACCCTGAGGTCAATAATGGCCCTCCCCGGGGCCCACTTGTTACCCTATGGATCAGGTGAGCGATCAAGGGCCGAGCCTGATAAACTTGATATCAAATGACACGAATCTGGTATTCTATTAAACTGTTTGAAAATTGTCATTTTGGGAGGGAAATCGTCGGTTTTACGGTCGCAAATTACGTTTTACGGCTCCGCTGACGCGTCGACGTAAAACGAAATTTCCGACCGTAAAACCTCCGATTTACCTCCCCAAATGACAATTTTGAATACAGTTACATTTATCCCCTATTTTCATTGCCTTTACCTTGACTAGTACATCGTTGACATACGCTACAGTGGTTCACGCCAAATTGTTAATATTTACATTTCAAGTGTAAAGCCTAATGTGTTCCTATAGAAAACATGGTTGTTCATACTCCCGGGTACGCATCTAGTCACATGATTTTCATTGACGTCAAGTGACGCCAGCCTAAACCACATCACTCAATGATCTCATTTGGCGTTAGCGACTACAATGCTGTTTCGCTCTTTGTAGACAAACAGGCCGTAAATGTTTTGCAGCTTTAAAAATTGCCCTATAAGCATTTTTAGCCCATTGATGAGGAAAAAAGAATGTAAATATAAGAGATATTTTTGTCAATCATGAAGGTATGAAAGACAGCGGGTCGCTAGCAAAAATTACATGAACCCCCTCGGGGTTCATTTACACATGTACTTTGCAGGCGACCCACTGCGTTCAAACTTTAATGAGTAGCAGAAAAATAAAAAAAAAAACATTTCTTAAATGCTTGTGTTGTCATACTATTTCATGACACGATGTTACCCATTGAATATAAAGACGAAATTTAAACGTTATGAACATAACGTATACGTAAAAGTAGCACTACATGCATAAGTATTCGAACATGGACCCGATGTGCCACCGGATCAGTTTTTAAATTACAGACAAACGTAATATATGGGCGACCCTCACTCCCCACACCCGCACCCAGCACACACACACACACACACACACACACACACACACACACACACACACACACACACACACACACACACACACACACACACACACACACACACACACACACACACACACACACACACACACACACACACACACACACACACACACACACACACACACACACACACACACACACACACACACATTTGCTCTTTATCAAATGTAGACTTTTTGTTTGGCTGACAGATGCTAGATAAACGGATCTGATTATTATGTGCCGAAAGTAGTAAATGTTACGAGGGATGTTCGAAAAGAATTGCTTATTCCTATCTGGAGACTTCAAATTTCAAGTTAGCCCAAAAGTGCTCATTTCATGCCCTCGAAGTACTCCCCGTGGCTTGAAATGCAAGGCTTCAGTCCATGTATCCACTTCTTGAAGGCGTCACGGTACGCTGATTTGGGCACAGTAATAAGGTGCTAAGGACTGGCAGATTCAACTGCCTGTCGGGACTGATATTTCCGCCCAGCAAGGAATGATTTCAATTTCGACAACAAAAAGAAATCAACAGGGGCAAGGTCTGGGGAATACGGGGGATGAGGCACAATAGTTACTTTTTCTTTCTCCCAAAACGCCGTAACTATTGCGGAGGTATGAGCGGTTGCATTGTCATGTAGAAGACGGACATATTTAAAACCGATGGTAGGGCGTCGTTTCTGATAATACTTTTTCAGTTTCTTCAGTACTACGTCTTTGTGGTACTGTCCGCTGATGCTTTTGTCCTTTTTCTACGGCACTTTTATTGCGACGCCTTCACCAGAGAAGAAGATTGCATACAAAGTAGAAGTAAAACAAAGATCAGGAATTGATACAATTAACTTACTCCACCCATAAAAGACACCAAAGGGAAAGAAATACAACATTAAGCGACCAGACCATAATGGAAACCAAACAAAGGAAGGCCATAAGGACAGTTACTTTCCCACAAAATGGCCATATGGCCATCCAAAACCAAAAGACACAAGCGACACACACAGCAAGCAACAAACAATAACATAAATAAATCGCCACAGAAGAGCCGCCTTGGAACGGTCAGTGGAAGATTTCCACTGGGGGTGCTTAAATCGATTTTACGTGGCCATAATCCTCGCCCTTACTTCCGTCGCGATTTAGACAAATAATTTGTTCAGTCCGCATGAAGGCCTCCTAACTCATCAGTGCAACATCTCCGTGAACACAAAAATCAAAGAACCACAGAGGTGAGACAACGGTGAGGACTCGACAGCAAGAAACCACTGAAATGCTGGAGCAAAAGAAAACCAACAGTTAGACTCCGATGAGCCCGACCAGAGACAGAGCATCAGGCACCAACCAACATTATCTCTCTAATTTTCAATAAGCCTTTACGTTGGAGCCGTCATAGAATCTGAGGCCTGACCCACCGGCGTGCAATTAAAGAGGGAAGCAAAGTTGCCAACCGTGATTGGGTTAACTACCATGCATGCAGTCTGTCGTATAATATCCATGTTGTACCCAATCTTTTTATATCGAATAATGATTTTACGAAATTGGGTGCTGAAGTCATTACGGTTATATATTTTTCTGAATTTATATACTAAGTCACCATAAATTTCGGGTTCCGATAGACCTTGTTGCAGAAGAGATTTAAGTCCAATATTGAATTTTGAAATTAAATCAGAATGGCGTCTATAAAATTTTGAAAAGGCTTTGCGTAGTTTATGGTACCGATAACCCTGATTAAGGGGTTTAGCCGTTAGTAATTTATTACGAGTGTTGAAGTCAGTTACATGACTACACACTCTAGCAAATCGAATTAATTGCGAAATATAAACGCCATAGGATGGCGCACGAGTACTCAAAGAACGTTTGGCAACTTATTGGGCGTTTGCTGTGTTTAGTGGCCCAGATCTTATTGCTAACCTTTCGGACGGGCTCAAAATAATGGATCTAGGTCTCAACACGTGTGACGACATTGTCAAACTGCTTTTTGTCATATTTTGGAAACATTTGAAGAAGCTTTTTGGCCACTTTAACCCGTTGCCCCATTTCGCTTGTCAGTCAACAGATGTGGCACCAATCTAGCAGAAATCTTTCTGACTTTCAAGTGCTTCTTCAAAATAAGGTGAACCGTTGGTAGCGATATGCCTACCTTTCGAACTGTAAATCTGGGATCTCCTTCAATGATTTCCTTTATTTGGAAACGTTTTCTTTACGAGATGCAGCTTTTGGCCTACCTGATTTCGGTGCATTTTGATGGACTCTACACCAGACTCAAATTTCTTTTTCCACCTCCGAACTGTGTCATAAGACACACAAGAAGGTCCAAAAGCAGTAAAAATTTCTGTCACCAGCTTTTTCGAAGAACAACCCAAGTTTGGAGCAAGCTTTGATGAAAGCCCGTATTTCATCTTTTTAGTCGACGCTTCTACCATTCATTTTTACTGAGTGGTCAATGCCTGCATGTATTCAAATGACAAATTTTATGTCTTACATTTAGTCTAACATGTACATTTATACACCATTGTGTAGATATTGAATAGTTCTATACAAGTATGTATTGGTTTTGATCGTGCCCCACGTGGATATCGAGCTAGAGGACAAAAGCATCCCTCGAATAATGCAATGAAAAAAATCTACGCTTAACTGAAATGATTGTGCACTCCGCTGTCCAGCACAGAAAGCAATAACTTTGATACGTTTTTCTAGCTGTTTAGTGTTTGAATGGCTAAGAATTAAAATAATGATGATTATATTGATAATTATAATAAGTATTATTATAAAACTTCTAAACGTTGCTACATAAGTAATATTTTCCTAATTTAGGCGTTTTTGTTGATACAATCATTATTAATTATCATCTAATTATTATCATTATTGTAATCGTTATCAGTAGTAGAAGTCGGAGTAAATTATCATAATTGTTATAATTATCCTACTTACTGATTGAACCATTGCTATCTTTAGTTTCACTTATTACTATTATCATGTTAAATCATACTAAAGAAGTTTGTCCATTCATACACGAACCAACTTGTTGAATTTACTATTTCATTTTCAGTGAAGCGTAAAACAAAAGTCAATCTGCCAAATTTGGGGAAAATTAGTAAGCTAGTTTGTGAGCTAGAGAAACATTCTTATTGGATTTAGCCATACTAACTTAAATGAAACATATGGAGCATTGTACATAACAAGTGCTAAACTAAACTGCAAAGTTACACAAACATATCGCATTACGGTAACACAACCGTGTGATATAGTGCAATATTTTTTACCTCCAAAACGGTACATTTTTTGGTGAAAAAATGTGATATTTTTTTTTTTATCTAAACATCAAACATATGTTGAGGGTGTTCGTAAGGACAGCTTCATTGATGAGTTTATGACGATAACCCAAAACCTATGTATTTAAACAGAAATCAGAAAACTAATATACCCCTGTTAACCACAGTTTTCTCTATATAAGTCAGTTGTAGAGGGGTGTTCATTACACGGACTTGTTAACGTGATAAGAACCACAGCCTCAGTGTTACTCAGATTATGGCAAAAATGCTATTGGATCGTATAACATTCTGCTGAAAGGTTCTGGAAAGCGCTCAATAATGTCGAAATTTGCAATAAAATTGGTCTCTTTTTGAATAGTAAATTTAATTATGAGGAAACAGATGTTAAAAATGCATGTAGTTTATTTGAAAGCATAATACACGAAGCTGCTACCAAAAGTCTAAAGATGAAGTCTTCCAATAAAGTTACATGTAAGAAAAAGAAAAACTTACATAAGTGGTATGAAGAAGAGTTGTACGTTAAGAGAAGGCTAGTTAATTCAAAAGCAAATTTAATGTTCAAACAACCATTTAATGTTTCATTTAGAACTTCCTATTTCAAACATTATAGGGAGTACAGAAAGCTTATGAAATTTTAAAGAAAAAATACACAAAAAGTATTTTTTCAAAACTGGAAAGCCTGGAAAGTGGGCTCCCAAAGCTTATTGGTCATTGGTAAATTCTCTTAAAAATGAACAAGATAAATGTAAAGGTCCAGAATTAAGCATTGATGCAGATGTGTGGTATGTGTATTTTCGAAATTTAAACTCAGTTAAGAGTAAGTACAGCGAAAGGTGAGAACAGCTAAATCAACTTAAAAAAATAATAAAGAACCTACTACATTCACCTTACTGGATGTTGCTATAAAGGATAAGGAAATTCAGTCTTCTATCAGCAAACTTAAAAATGATAAGGCATCCGGTTTAGATTATATAAGGAATGAAATGATAAAGGCTGGTGCTGTTATTTTACTGCCATGCTTAAACAAATTATTAATTTAATCTTTTCCTCTGGAGTTTACCCCTCGAACTGGGCTAAGGGCTACATTTCTCCCATTTTCAAAACAAGAGATAACTCAAATCCAGATAATCACCGTGGAATCACGATTACTCTAAGTCTAGGAAAACTTTTCAATATGATCATGAATAACAGGTTGGACAACTTTTTGGAAGAAAATCAGATTATTGATAACGTTCAGATAGGCTTAGCCGCAACTACGTAGTATGACCCATCTTCTTTCTTATGAATGTTTTCATTGCTCTTAAAGGAACTCATTTTTGATTTTTATTTGCCTTCACTGCAGCTGGTGTTGTGCCGTGTGGCGGCCGTAAAACGTCTCCCCGTACATCAACCATAGTGCAGTTTATATTTTACTTTTGGTCCTTTGAGATCACCGTGAATATTCTGAGAAATCAGAAATAAATTATTGGTTTAGACTCTTAATCTGGACAGGTTTTTGGTTGTTTGGACCCCATTTTGATTTATATCAGTCTTTGTATCGACTGCCTATTCGAAATTCGCAAAATTGCAGTGTGTTTCTTCTGGCTTTCTTTGCCGGATCATTGCGGGGTCGCTGGTTAGGCTTTTTTAGCCGAAACTACGTAGTATGACCCATCTTCTTTCTTATGAATGTTTTCATTGCTCTTAAAGGAACTCATTTTTGATTTTTATTTACTAAAACGCAAGAACATCAGATCACATGTTTGTATTGAAAACCTTAATAGATAAATATACAAATACAACAGTGGAAAGCTATATCCATGCTTTGTAGATGTTCAAAAAGCTTTTGACTCATTAATTCATCCTGGTTTAAGAGTTAAATTAAAGGAACTAAATATAAATGGCAAGTTTTATGACATTTTGAACAGTTTTTTAATGATAAAAGTGCTGTATTTGTAAGACTTGGTGAATATCGCACTGATTTTTTTTTTATCCAAAGTATTTGTCCACCAAGGGGATGTGCTAAGCCCTAACTTGTTCAAACGTTTTATAAATGACCTCCCAAGCTATTTGCGTGGCACCCTCGATGCAGCCCTTTTTAACAATCTCACAATTAATTGTTTAATGTATGCTGACGATATTGTTTTATTATCAACGTCGCCCAAGGGTTTGCAAGAGAAGCTGAACAAACTGAACGAATTTTGTCAAGACTGGTGTTTGACGGTGAATGTTTAAAAAAACAAGGTATTAGTTTTTAATAAACCTGGAAGGCTGATGCAGTCAAATGTTTATTTTAACAATGAAAACCTTGAAAATGTTAAACATTATCGCAATTTGGGTGTGCACCTTTTTGCAAGTGGGATATTTAATTTTGCACAGGAAGACATTTTCAAGAAGTCAATTAAAGCATCTTTCTAACTTATCAAATTGACTACAAAGGGTGAGCCGAGTATTAAAACTAAGATTCATTTGTATGATAATTTATTAAAGCCCATAGTATTATACGGCTCAGAAATGTGGGGTGCCTTTAAAACAAACAGTGCAGCATGGAATAAAAACAGATGTTTCATTTTTGAAGACATTTTTAGGAATAATATTGCTGATAAGTCTCAGATTAAGTATTTGAAGTACATTTTAGGAGTAAGCAAGCACTCTTCCAATCAAGCTATTCTTTCTGAGACCGGTCGTTTTCCCTGTACTTGTCGATCATATTTTCAATTGTAAAGTATCTACATAGACTAGAAAATATATCAAGTACGTTACTTAAGGATGCATATGTTTTATCTAAAGCTTTACATAATAGAGGCATTCAAACTTTGTACTCGTCTGCAGTTTATATACTAAAAGTATTGGGTATCGATATTTCGGCTTGTAGGAATCTAACTAAAAGTCAGTTAACCATAATGATTAAAAAGAAGCTTATAAAAGGGTTTAAAGCACTCTGGCAGAATGAAAATGATGAAAAACGTATTGATGGAAAACTTGAAACATACTTCCAAATTAAGAACGACTAGTGAATAAACGCATTTCTTTCTATTCTCAAAATATTAACTTATTACCTCCTAAGCCCAAGACGTCTTGACGTCATCTTAAACTAGGTATTCAAGAATTTCATAAGAAGTTTGTTTTGGCCCCTGCAGACAAGGCCGCTAACAACGTCGTCGTTGTGTGACGGCTCCACTATGTTAACACGCTTAAGCAGGAGCTTGGTGGTACTAAGGCCTATGAACTTCAGCCTTTAGCTGAAGAGAGAGCTATAGTAGATAAACATGTTTGTCTTTCAGCCACCAAGTTTGCTGTGTGTGTTAACGAAGGCCAAGACAAGCTTCCTACGCCATACTGGTTACCAAAACTTCATAAAAGGCCTTACAAAGCACGGTTTATTGCAAATTCTAGCTCTTGCACTACCACTGAACTTTCTAAATTATTAACTTCCTGTTTTACTGCTATTAAAACGCATGTAATTAAATATTGTGATAAAGTCTTTGAAAGATCAGGAAGAAATCTGTTTTGGTCTATAAAAAATTCGAATGAGGTTTTAAATAAATTGAAATCCAGACGTTTTCGTGCTTCAAGTCTGTCTACTTACGATTTTTCCACTCTTTACACTACACTTCCTCATAATCTTATAAACGAAAAGCTTAATGATTTAATTGAATGGGCTTTTCACATAGAAGATTTTCTCTATCTTGCATGTAATGTCAAAAATGCATTTTTCACTTCTAAAGAGTATAAGAATTATACACTTTGGTCATGTCAGAAAGTAAGTGATGCCCTCACCTTTCTACTTGACAATATTTATATTAGATTCGGTACTAAGTTATTTAGACAAATTGTGGGTATTCCGATGGGTACTAATTGCGCACCTCTTGTGGCTGATCTGTTCTTGTATTGTTATGAAAGAGACTTCATTTTGTCGCTTTCCATTGATAACCAATGTGAAACTATTGAAGCTTTTAGCTCCACTTCTAGATATTTAGATGATTTATTAAATATTGATAATACCTATTTTGATGGTTTGATCAGTCAGATATACCCCCCAGAACTTCAGTTAAATATAGCAAATTCTTCTGATACCGAGGCCCCGTTTTTGGATTTACATCTGACTATTGTAGATGGATTTGTTTCGTGCAAAATTTATGATAAACGCGATGACTTTGATTTTGAGACTGTAAATTTTCCTTTTTTGGATGGTGATGTTCCTCGAGCGCCATCCTGTGGCGTTTATATTTCGCAATTAATTCGATTTGCTAGAGTGTGTAGTCATGTAACTGACTTCAACACTCGTAATAAATTATTAACGGCTAAACTCCTTAATCGGGGTTACCGGTACCATAAACTACGCAAAGCCTTTTCAAAATTTTATAGACGCCATTCTAATTTAATTTCAAAATTCAATATTGGACTTAAATCTCTTCTGCAACAAGGTCTATCGGAACCCGAATTTTATGGTGACTTAGTATATAAATTCAGAAAAATATATAACCGCAATGACTTCAGCACCCAATTTCGTAAAATCATTCTTCGATATAAAAAGATTGGGTACACCATGGATTGTATACGACAGACTGCATATATGGTAGTTAACCCAGTCACGGTTGGCAACTTTGCTTCCCTGTTTAATTGTACGCTGGTGGGTCAGGCCTCAGATTCTATGACGGCTCCACCGTAAAGGCTTATTGAGAATAAGAGAGATCTAATTCAAGGTAATGTTGGTTGGTGCCTGATGTTCTGTCTATGGTCGGGCCCATCGGAGTCTAATTGTTGGTTTTCTTTTGCTCCAGCATTTCAGTGGTTTCTTGCTGTCGAGTCCTCACCGTTGTCTCGCCTCTGTGGTTCTTTGATTTTTGTGTTCACGGAGATGTTGCACTGATGAGTTAGGAGGCCTTCATGCGGACTGAACAAATTATTTGTCTAAATCGCGACGGAAGTAAGGGCGAGGATTGAGGCCACGTAAAATCGATTTAAGCCCCCCAGTGGAAATCATTCCACTGACCGTTCCAAGGCGGTTCTTCTGTGGTGGTTTATTTATGGTGTTGTTTGTTACTTACTGTGTGTATCACTTGTGTCTTTTTATTTTGAATGGCCATATGGCCATTTTGTGGGAAAGTAACTGTCCTTATGGCCTTCCTTTGTTTCGGTTTCCACTATGGTCTGGTCGCTTAATGTTTGTGTTTCTTTCCCTTTGGTGTCTTTGTTGGGTGGAGTAAGTTAATTGTATTGATTCCTGATCTTTGTTTTACTTCTACTTTAATATAGAACCACATTTGTTTTTAGACCAGTTTCATGTGAGAAGGGCTATCTGTAAATTGGGAATAAGTTCGCATAGTCTATTTATTGAAACTGGTAGGTATTCAAAACCAAAAAGTATTCCTCCCTCTGATAGAATTTGTTAACATTGTAATGTGAAGTGCATAGAGAATGAGTGTCATTTTATTCCACAATGTACGTTGTATAATTCAGCGAGGGAAAAGCTCTTTGCTGAGATACAACTTACAGACAATAATTTCAATCTGTTAAATGCCGATGAAAAAGCTTAATGGTTACCTTTGCAAGAAAAAGGCATACTAAATGGACTAGGAACATTTATCCACCATTGTTTTGAAAAGAGAAATAATAATTGTAAGGCAGTCTAATCTATCTTCAATACTGAGTCGGTCATTCTTGGCCATTACCTCAGTATAAAAACCCGCTCTCATCTAGTTATAAGGCCGCTTGCGTCTCCAAACATTCTTCAGTCTGTCACACATTTCCACGTATCATACAGTCATTTCCGAGTCTGACATTCTATGTATGTCATGCGAGTTTTATGTTGTCTATTTGTTGTTCATTTTGGGTTGTTGTAGTTCTGGGTAATTGTCTTATGTGTTTTCAATCAGATGATATGTTTTTAATTTTAATGCCCGCAAGGGTCCGTGATTGGATAATAAAATATATTCCATTCTATTCTATTATAGGTATCTACCGATTATAGCGTGCGGTTATTCGACCCCCTTTATTAGGTTACTAGAATGGCTGATTGCGGTAAAATGGAGAATACCAGGTGAGTGTCTTTTGATATCAAGTTTATCAGGCAAGGCTTCGAGAACGCTTGTAGAATCGCAAGGCTTGCCGAGCGATTCTACATGCGTTCTCGAAGCCGAGCCTGATAAACTATATACATGTATCAAATGAAACGAATCTGGTTTTCTATATATCAGTTTCTCCCCACTCTAAACTCTTTAAATTGGCAATTATCTCTCACTTACCGATTGACATCAGTGCGTCCCAACATTCCGGTGCGGAATATAATCGATCAGTATATTTACTATCATCCGACCGTTATTTTTCTTTTGATAAATTTTAATGTAGTTTTTCAGATTCTTCTAGTGATAATAACATTTGGGCAATTTTTTCCGGTTGTCCGTTTCTTTCAAAAAGTGCAATATCACGTTGACGTGATAAACCTCCCTTGTCCTAAGACGGCATATCTTTATCAGGTCAATGCGTTACAACGCAATATATACAGGGGTTAACTGATAAATAGAGTTTATTTAGTTGTTACTGTGAAATAATTCACAAGTGTTCTAAGGCTTCCGAGTAAAAAAAACGAGTGAGCGATAGCGAACAAGATTTTTTTTTTACACGAAAACCTTAGAACACGAATGAATCATTTCTCTGTGATCAGTCAAAAAACAAAAACAAAACAAAAATAAATAAATAAATAAATAAATAAAAAAATAAATAAATAAACGTTTGTTACATTTCCATTCATGTTTTACCATGATTGCAATTTCAAATTCAGCCGTTCTGATTTCCGACCTAAGTAGTTTCAGTCAGGGTATGTATTTCAGGGGACGTGGTTTAGTTTGAAAATCTGTCGCCATCTATTTTTCATTTCAATGCAAAAATCACCTTGTGTTTGAAATACAAATGCAACAATGGCATGGAAGTACAGCCGTATTATCAAGAAAATCATACTTTATCTTCTGTTGCAAGTCTTTCCTCAAAAAAGGCAAATGAACGCGAAAATTGAAGTGATTTCTATGATTTTTTTCAGATTTTCCGCCAAACGTCAACTATTGTTATTGTTGTTACAAACGACGCCAGCGACGTCGCCTGAGCAATGTTCGTGTAAAAGTCTCGCAAAATTGAAAACAACGCCTCCAAAATGACCTATACAGTGTTGACTGGAATTTAAACCTCAAATCAAACAAACTAAAAAACTTCTTAACTAAACCACACAGGCACCGGTTCTTTTCATATGCGAAGGCAGCGGAAACATTTAATCAGCCACCACATTCACGCAGTATGACCAGTCTTCGCTGAAAAAGAATAACTTAGGCTATCAGTCAAACGCCCAGCGAAAACTTTTACCAGGAAGCGCTGACGCGCAGGCTGATATGAGTGTTTGCTGACTTATATCGTGCAATTCAGTTTTAACATTTTAGCAGCCTTATAGCATTATAGCAGGCCTATGTAATTTTGACTGCATCAAATTAAACGAAGAGCAACCACAGGAACTGCTACAATCAGATCCCCAAAAAACCTGCCGCGTAAACGCCATAGCCCAACTTTATCATTACGTGAACAAGTCCGTGAAATGAACCCCACACCCCCACCCTAAACCCCATTTTATATAGGGGAAACTGGGGTTTACAGGGGTGTACATTATTGTTTCTTATTTTTTGCTCCAAGACATAGGTTTTTTGGTACGTTTTAGAACCGCTCAATGAGGCGGTTCTAATGAGCACCCAGAACCTATGTTTGCAATATTTATAAAAAAAAATCACGGATTTTCCTGAGAAAACTTAGTAGAAGCCATTTTGGAGATTTGAAAAAATGCACTATGTCGCACGGGTGTGTTATCGTAATGTTAAGTAAAAGTCGGTTTTCTGGAGTAAATATTATTTTTCTTATATCTGCTCTAAAGACAATGGCCTAAACGTTTCTTATGAAATATTTCGTTTTAATTGTTTTAACATTTGCATAGGTGAAAAACCTGAATTGTTCAGGCGTGTTGCATTATCATTGCGATCACACATCCGTGCGATATAGTACATTTTCAAGCCTTCAAAAAAGGGCACTTTTTTCTGATGAAAATTTGTGATATTTTTCTTATTTATACTCCAAACATAGGTTTTGGTTCTAACGAGTACCCACAACCTATATCTTGGAGCAGAGATAAAGAAAATAATGTTTACCCCCCCCCACCCCCACCCCCCTAAACCCCAGTTTTCTCTATATAAAATGGAGTGTCTTTATTTCACGGACTTGTTCACGTCATGATATAAATCTTGTAGCACCTGGCAAGGCAATTTCCCGAAATTTTGCTATTGTCAGATGTCTGGCAATAGCATTTTACCCGACTTTGTTCTATTGTCAGACGTCTGGCAATAGCACATTTACCGATTTTATGTTATTGACAGATTGACAGACGTCTATCAATAGACTCTTCCAATAAAATATATATAATTAGGTTTTCATCGATTGTATGTCTCAGGTATGAAAAGTTGAAATATTGTTGGATAATTTCATATATTCTGGTAAAATCTTCAAGGTATCTGTTTCGGAGTATGAAATACTGCGTTTAAACATTTAACTACAAAATTGTTATTTGAAGAAGACCTTAAAATATGAAACTCATTATTAATTTGGGTTTGTTCGAACACGAATACGGTTTCATTTTGCATAGAACAAACAAATGTATGTTTCTCATTTTTATTTTGAAAAAAAAAAAAAAAAAAAAAAAAAAAATAAAATGGGTAGGTTACCAAAACTTCATAAAAAACCTTACAAAGCACGGTTTATTGCAAATTCTAGTTCTTGCACTACCACTGAACTTTCTAAATTATTAACTTCCTGTCTTACTGCTATTAAAACGCATGTAATTAAATATTGTGATAAAGTCTTTGAAAGATCAGGAAGAAATCTGTTTTGGTCTATAAAAAATTCGAATGAGGTTTTAAATAAATTGAAATCTAGACAGTTTCGTGCTTCTAGTCTGTCTACATACGATTTTTCCACTCTTTACACTACACTTTCTCATAATCTTATAAAAGAAAAGCTTAATGATTTAATTGAATGGGCTTTTCACAGAGAAGATTCTCTCTATCTTGCATGTAATGTCAGAAATGCATTTTTCACTTCTAAAGAGCATAAGAATTATACACTTTGGTCATGTCAGAAAGTGTGTGATGCCCTCACCTTTCTACTTGACAATATTTATATTAGATTCGGTACTAAGTTATTTAGACAAATTGTGGGTATTCCGATGGGTACTAATTGCGCACCTCTTGTGGCTGATCTGTTCTTGTATTGTTATGAAAGAGACTTCATTTTGTCGCTTTCCATTGATAACCAATCTGAAATTATTGAAGCTTTTAGCTCTACTTCTAGATATTTAGATGATTTATTAAATATTGATAATACCTATTTTGATGGTTTGATCAGTCAGATTTACCCCCTAGAACTTCAGTTAAATAAAGCAAATTCTTCTGATACCGAGGCCCCGTTTTTGGATTTACATCTATCTATTGTAGATGGATTTGTTTCGTGCAAAATTTATGATAAACGCGATGACTTTGATTTTGAGATTGTAAATTTTCCTTTTTTGGATGGTGATGTTCCTCGTGCGCCATCCTATGGCGTTTATATTTCGCAATTAATTCGATTTGCTAGAGTGTGTAGTCATGTAACTGACTTCAACACTCGTAATAAATTATTAACGGCTAAACTTCTTAATCAGGGTTATCGGTACCATAAACTACGTAAAGCCTTTTCAAAATTTTATAGATGCCATTCTGATTTAATTTCCAAATTCAATATTGGACTTAAATCTCTTCTGCAACAAGGTCTATCGGAACCCGAATTTTATGGTGACTTAGTATATAAATTCAGAAAAATATATAACCGCAATGACTTCAGCACCCAATTTCGTAAAATCATTCTTCGATATAAAAAGATTGGGTACAACATGGATGTTATACGACAGACTGCATGCATGGTAGTTAACCCAATCACGGTTGGCAACTTTGCTTCCCTCTTTTATTGCACGCCGGTGGGTCAGGCCTCAGATTCTATGACGGCTCCAACGTAAAGGCTTATTGAAAATTAAAGAGATAATGTTGGTTGGTGCCTGATGCTCTGTCTCTGGTCGGGCTCATCGGAGTCTAACTGTTGGTTTTCTTTTGCTCCAGCATTTCAGTGGTTTCTTGCTGTCGAGTCCTCACCGTTGTCTCACCTCTGTGGTTCTTTGATTTCTGTGTTCACGGAGATGTTGCACTGATGAGTTAGGAGGCCTTCATGCGGACTGAACAAATTATTTGTCTAAATCGCGACGGAAGTAAGGGCGAGGATTGTGGCCACGTAAAATCGATTTAAGCCCCCCAGTGGAAATCTTCCACTGACCGTTCCAAGGCGGCTCTTCTGTGGCGATTTATTTATGTTGTTGTTTGTTGCTTACTGTGTGTATCAATTGTGTCTTTTAATTTTGGATGGCCATATGGCCATTTTGTGGGAAAGTAACTGTCCATATGGCCTTCCTTTGTTTAGGTTTCCATTATGGTCTGGTCGCTTAATGTTTGGATTTCTTTCCCTTTGGTGTCTTTTATGGATGGAGTAAGTTAATTGTATCAATGCTGATCTTTGTTTTACTTCTACTTTGCATATCAGGGCTGTTTTGTTTGTGCCGTGTGGCGGCTGTAAAAGGTCTCCCCGTACATGCATTTAATGCTCTTATTTTTCCAATCCTCAGGGATTGCTTATGCAATTGCTTTTCACTGTTTCATCAATTGACATCCTTTAGATACCTGTTGAAGGTCATTATTAAACCGATGTTCGTTCCTCGTTGTATAACAACTGCTTGTTTGACATCCCTGTACTTTAAGTAGACTAGGATGTTTTGTGGGCTTTCGTTGTACCTTCCTTCTATTCGAAGGAATCTTCTTCAGTAATTTTATTTATTTAATAACCGGTATGAACATCGCTTTAGTTTTGACGGTATCACAACCTTATTATCCAAAATGAGTATTACAAATACATTTAAAATATCAATATCACCCCTTAGGTTACACTCTGCTTCTTCTGTACGGATTCCCCATTCTATTAAGAACTGTAATACTATGTTGCCTTCGGTATTGGTTAGACCCTTAAATTTGTCTTCTGTAACTTCAGTTAATCTCAAAGGAGCAGGCAATACCAATGTTTTTGGGAGTAGTCTTCGTATAAGACTATCTCCTCTCAAATCACCCATCCTTCGAAAATATACTAATCCGTGGAAAAGAAGTGGAATGTATCCTAGTATTTCTAAGTGCAATGCCAAGAGGTGCAGATGTTGTTCGCATTTAAGCACTGCGTCTACCGTTACTTCATCTGTAAACGGTAGACGCTTCTCTGTAGTTAACATGTCTGATTTGACATGACAGTCTACAGATTTAATTTGTCTAATTACTTGACGTGCTGCAAACTGTAATATGCAGTACGTCGGTCAAACTAACCGCATACTTAAAACTAGATTGAACGAGCATTATCGTAGAATGAGTAAGCCTAAGAAAATTGACACTTTCTTGTACCGTCACTTTCGACGTACAGGTCATTCTGTAAATAACATTATTATACAACCAGTGGAAAAACTTTATTACGATGCAAATTCTACATCTAGATTCAAAATAATCAAAAGACATGAAGCTGAACTGAAATGGATTAAATTTTTACAGACCCCTTTTCCACTGGGATTTAATGACAACATTTATCATGAGGGTAATATTTCCAGAATGCCGGACTTTGATATTTTCTCACTCCTGGAATGTCGAAAACGCAGAACTAGATCTCACGGCACCAGGAAAAATGGTAACTTTAAACGTAAATCACGTGCGTTTAAACGAAACAATACTAGACTGAAGTGACTGTCAATTATATTATTATATCATGGACGCCACTCTATGCTTTCATTTTTAAGTTCATTACCCGTTTCTGTTTTACGTCTTCTGGACACCGAGGCGAATAAATTCTACGATAGTTCTCATCAGTTATATGATGCGGCTCTCTTAACTAGAGGCTATACTCAGCATACTCTCCGTCCTTACATTGATTCTGAAATTAATCATAAACGTCATTTCTTCAAAATATCCTTCATTAATAAGGGTATGGATTTTATAGATTTGCCCAGTATCTTCCGTGAGAGATCGGTGCTTTCTTCCATTCCTGCTTATTTTCAAAATACTGAAACACCTATAATTTGCTATAAATATAACAAACCTGTTAGATCTATCATTTTTAATTTCAATAAACTTGTTTCAGATCTTGATATTGATACTAATACTCCTGATTCATGTGATTGTAATAACTCCAAGTATTGCTATCCTGCTGCTGGTCATGTAATTACTGGCAATTTGAAAATTATTCCTGATTCTAGGATAAGGAATATAATTTCTAAAGGACCGAAATATCGGTTTCCTTCTAAAATTGATTTCAGTAAATGTAGAGATGAAATCGCTGCTTCCTTGAATGAATTCGGTAATCGATGGTGTAAGCGGGAGTATGTTGAGTATAAAGCCCTAAAGGACTGGAAACTTAGCATTTTAAGACTAGTGAATAAACGCATTTCTTTCTATTCTCAAAATACTAACTTATTACCTCCTAAGCCCAAGACGTCTTTACGTCATCTTAAACTAGGTATTCAAGAATTTCATAAGAAGTTTGTTTTGGCCCCTGCAGACAAGGCCGCTAACAACGTCGTCGTTGTGTGACGGCTCCACTATGTTAACACGCTTAAGCAGGAGCTTGGTGGTACTAAGGCCTATGAACTTCAGCCTTTGGCTGAAGAGAGAGCTATAGTAGATAAACATGTTTGTCTTTCAGCCACCAAGTTTGCTGTGTGTGTTAACGAAGGCCAAGACAAGCTTCCTACGCTATACTGGTTACCAAAACTTCATAAAAAACCTTACAAAGCACGGTTTATTGCAAATTCTAGTTCTTGCACTACCACTGAACTTTCTAAATTATTAACTTCCTGTCTTACTGCTATTAAAACGCATGTAATTAAATATTGTGATAAAGTCTTTGAAAGATCAGGAAGAAATCTGTTTTGGTCTATAAAAAATTCGAATGAGGTTTTAAATAAATTAAAATCTAGACAGTTTCGTGCTTCTAGTCTGTCTACATACGATTTTTCCACTCTTTACACTACACTTCCTCATAATCTTATAAAAGAAAAGCTTAATGATTTAATTGAATGGGCTTTTCACAGAGAAGATTCTCTCTATCTTGCATGTAATGTCAGAAATGCATTTTTCACTTCTAAAGAGCATAAGAATTATACACTTTGGTCATGTCAGAAAATGTGTGATGCCCTCACCTTTCTACTTGACAATATTTATATTAGATTCGGTACTAAGTTATTTAGACAAATTGTGGGTATTCCGATGGGTACTAATTGCGCACCTCTTGTGGCTGATCTGTTCTTGTATTGTTATGAAAGAGACTTCATTTTGTCGCTTTCCATTGATAACCAATCTGAAATTATTGAAGCTTTTAGCTCTACTTCTAGATATTTAGATGATTTATTAAATATTGATAATACCTATTTTGATGGTTTGATCAGTCAGATTTACCCCCTAGAACTTCAGTTAAATAAAGCAAATTCTTCTGATACCGAGGCCCCGTTTTTGGATTTACATCTATCTATTGTAGATGGATTTGTTTCGTGCAAAATTTATGATAAACGCGATGACTTTGATTTTGAGATTGTAAATTTTCCTTTTTTGGATGGTGATGTTCCTCGTGCGCCATCCTATGGCGTTTATATTTCGCAATTAATTCGATTTGCTAGAGTGTGTAGTCATGTAACTGACTTCAACACTCGTAATAAATTATTAACGGCTAAACTTCTTAATCAGGGTTATCGGTATCATAAACTACGCAAAGCCTTTTCAAAATTTTATAGACGCCATTCTGATTTAATTTCAAAATTCAATATTGGACTTAAATCTCTTCTGCAACAAGGTCTATCGGAACCCGAATTTTATGGTGACTTAGTATATAAATTCAGAAAAATATATAACCGCAATGACTTCAGCACCCAATTTCGTAAAATCATTCTTCGATATAAAAAGATTGGGTACAACATGGATGTTATACGACAGACTGCATGCATGGTAGTTAACCCAATCGCGGTTGGCAACTTTGCTTCCCTCTTTAATTGCACGCCGGTGGGTCAGGCCTCAGATTCTATGACGGCTCCAACGTAAAGGCTTATTGAAAATTAAAGAGATAATGTTGGTTGGTGCCTGATGCTCTGTCTCTGGTCGGGCTCATCGGAGTCTAACTGTTGGTTTTCTTTTGCTCCAGCATTTCAGTGGTTTCTTGCTGTCGAGGGGTCACCGTTGTCTCACCTCTGTGGTTCTTTGATTTCTGTGTTCACGGAGATGTTGCACTGATGAGTTAGGAGGCCTTCATGCGGACTGAACAAATTATTTGTCTAAATCGCGACGGAAGTAAGGGCGAGGATTGTGGCCACGTAAAATCGATTTAAGCCCCCAGTGGAAATCTTCCACTGACCGTTCCAAGGCGGCTCTTCTGTGGCGATTTATTTATGTTGTTGTTTGTTGCTTACTGTGTGTATCACTTGTGTCTTTTAATTTTGGATGGCCATATGGCCATTTTGTGGGAAAGTAACTGTCCATATGGCCTTCCTTTGTTTAGGTTTCCATTATGGTCTGGTCGCTTAATGTTTGTATTTCTTTCCCTTTGGTGTCTTTTATGGATGGAGTAAGTTAATTGTATCAATTCCTGATCTTTGTTTTACTTCTACTTTAGAATTTGCATTTAATATAGGAATATTTACATTTCCAGTTTAAAGTAGAAGTAAAACAAAGATCAGGAATTGATACAATTAACTTACTCCATCCATAAAAGACACCAAAGGGAAAGAAATACAAACATTAAGCGACCAGACCATAATGGAAACCTAAACAAAGGAAGGCCATATGGACAGTTACTTTCCCACAAAATGGCCATATGGCCATCCAAAATTAAAAGACACAAGTGATACACACAGTAAGTAACAAAGTCTAATGTAAACCTATAGAAAACAATTGCGTACGTACTTCCATGAACGTGTCGCGGGTTGATTTATTAGATCGGCTGTGGCCACGGTGATTGGATGATGGATGTTGATGATGGGTCACATGATGTTGATGAAACGACCACAGCTGGTCCTGTCCCACTATCTCGAGGGGGTTCGGGGTTCAACTAACGACAACAGAGATAGATGTTTCCATGTTTTTGGAGATGTCAAAAACCTTCCCTTCCCGACCTCGTCATCTGATAAATATATAAATATCCTTAGTAATAAGGAAATATAATATTAATGTGTCCTTTGAGCTGACCGTGAGGCCTGCTCCCGTCAGAAGACAAAGTAAGACTGACCGAGGTCGAGAAGGCAATAGCAACAATATGAATATTCATGAAATAATGACAATTATGATAATTTACAAATGTTCAACATGATAATGAAATAAAGTAAACGCATACCTGATAAATATATAAATATCCTTAGTAATAAGGAAATATAATATTAATGTGTCCTTTGAGCTGACCGTGAGGCCTGCTCCCGTCAGAAGACAAAGTAAGACTGACAAAGAGAGCTTTGTAAGTATGTGCGCATGCGGTGTTAATCAGTGACGTGAAAAACGCGCGAAGCTTACATAAGGACACGGATGTATATATGCGCTACTGATGAAATGCTTAAATGCTTAATGATATATGAAAAAGATGAGTACATGAAGTATGAAAACGACTATCAATAGGGGGAAATAACTGGAAATGACTAGAAAGTCCAAAGTACAAGCTCTACTCCAGTTTCAATAATTTCACTCTGTGACATTCTCCCCCTGTTCGGGAAATGTCGTCCCGACATTTAAATTAATAAACAAAAATGATTTGCATTATATTAAAAAAAAATTAACTACACCTTAACAACCTTGCCTATTAAATTTACCAGATATGTATGTTATTAACACAAAATCTGAAAAATAACTAAGAACACAAAGATACGGCTTCGAATCTTATCAAGCAAGTGAAGTTAATCATACCTAACACTTTGCCAGGTAAACCCTTATCAAAATGCGCTGTCATAAATGCTGCACAGTATGCACAGCGCAAAAGATAAAACTTTATATACAGAACTTAGAAAAAAAAAATCTTTTATTGATAGCGCGTAATAGGACACTCCTTAGTGGTTTAGCTTCAAACGGCTGAACATTAAAACCAGGCTAAAATTGCTTATCCTAAAACACAGCCAAAATGGAAGTGTCATATAAAAATACATTATTTACGCGCTGGACTGGAGAGAGGAAATATAACAGAACTATTCAATTCTTACGAAATTATTCACCCTTCCACGAAAGCACAAGCCAGAAGCACGAACCGGCCACGGTCTGATTGGGATAGCCCCCACCTAGGTTGTAACCAACCCATGTCCAAGCAAGCGCGAAATCATGTCAAGGCGAAATTTCAATAATAAAATTTTCCTACTAGAACTTTCTCGCCAGTTTGCAGTCAAGTGCACCACGTATCAACGGCACTCTAACAACACACAGGCTCTCTAGAGACGCCATGATAAATCATGCACCGTCAACCAACTGCAACCAAGCAGAAGCTGAACTTAAGAAAAAAACAAAGGGTCAGCAGAATTGCATTCCAGTGCGGCACGTGCCAAGAGCACTCTGACAACATACAAGCTCTCCAGAGACGCCATGACAAGCCATGCATCGTCACTCGACTGCAACCCAGCAACCCGTTTAAATGAAAACTTTTTGTTTCGAAGGCTCTCTCCAGAATATATTTAGCGTAATTGTCACACGCTCCCCTCCCCCTCTGTGAAAAAAATGTCGTCTCGACATTTCAAATAAAAAAAAATAATAAAATACTTGTACAGGAAACCAGGAAACCATGTCAGCTGTTAATTCAGTTAAAAAATATTCGAAAATTTAAAATAACCAGTCCCCTCCTGCCTGCCACCTTGGTTTTTCTTGCCGGACCTGTAAATGAGCTTGAAATTGTAACTGGACAGAGCGGCTAGCCAACGATGGCCTGTGGCATCTAGCTTAGCCGTTGTTAGAACATACGTCAATGGATTGTTGTCTGTTCTAACAGTGAATTTATTTCCATACAAGTAATCATGGAATTTATCACACACTGCCCATTTCAAGGCCAAAAATTCAAGTTTATGTGCAGGGTAATTGCACTCACTGGCTCTAAGACCTCTGCTAGCATAGGCTATAACACGTTCTATACCATCTTGTTCTTGGTATAGAACAGCACCTAGCCCATCACCACTAGCATCGATGTTCAAAATGAACTCTTTGCTATAGTCTGAATATGCCAAGACTGGTGGTGATGTAAGCTTTTCGATTATTGTATCGAAAGCTGTTTGTTGATCAGGCCCCCAAGACCAAGGAACTGCAGACTTAGATCGCTTGGCTTTCTTGGTTGTTGGGTGTCCTACTAACAGGTCATTGAGAGGCTTCGCAATTTTGGAGTAATTACAGACAAAGCGCCTGTAATAACCCGCAAAACCGAGAAAACTACGCAATTCCTGTATATTGGAAGGGGCAGGCCATTCTTTTAACGCTGCAATTTTGTCAGGATCTGTCTGGACACCCTTATCACTGACAATGTGGCCTAAGTACTGCACCTGGGTCTTGAAAAACTCACACTTGGAGGCTTTGAGCTTTAAGCCGTGCTGCTCAAGCTGTTTGAACACATTTTGCAGCCTGGTGATGTGTTCATCGAATGTCTTACTGAAGATGATTATATCATCTAAGTAAATGAGACATTCCTTCAAGTGTAGGTCCCCCATACAGCGCTCCATAAGCCTCTGAAATGTGCTAGGTGCATTAGTAAGGCCGAAGGCCATCCTATTACATTCAAAGAAGCCTAGGGGGCCGGCAGAGAATGCAGTCTTATGTTTATCCCCTTTTTTGATTCCAACCAAATGTTCAACATGATAATGAAATAAAGTAAACGCATACCTGATAAATATATAAATATCCTTAGTAATAAGGAAATATAATATTAATGTGTCCTTTGAGCTGACCGTGAGGCCTGCTCCCGTCAGAAGACAAAGTAAGACTGACAAAGAGAGCTTTGTAAGTATGTGCGCATGCGGTGTTAATCAGTGACGTGAAAAACGCGCGAAGCTTACATAAGGACACGGATGTATATATGCGCTACTGATGAAATGCTTAAATGCTTAATGATATATGAAAAAGATGAGTACATGAAGTATGAAAACGACTATCAATAGGGGGAAATAACTGGAAATGACTAGAAAGTCCAAAGTACAAGCTCTACTCCAGTTTCAATAATTTCACTCTGTGACAAACGCATCAGTGACGTTAAGTGGCGTCATTCTAAACCATTGTTCTCTACGGGCGTTGATGACGTCAACCCTGCTCCACTCTTTGTAAAAAAACAGCGTGTAAATGTTTTTTAGCTTTAAAAATTTGCCCTAAAAGCATTTTTTTTTTTGCCCAGTGATGAGGGCAAATAATGTAAATATAAAAAATAAACTGAATTTTTTTTCTGCTTTTCATGAAAGTATGAACGGCAGTGGGTTGCTAGCAAAGTTTACATGAACCCCTTTGTGGTTCGTTTACTTTGCACGCGGCCCACTGCGTTCATACACTGCAGAAAAATAAATTTCATTTCTTAAATGAATATCATTTCTGTGGATTTTATCGATGTGTAAACTCGGCGAATCACTCGCAAACTTGGCACGAAGCTCGACCCCAAAAATGATAATTCATTCCTTATAATTCAAATTTTGTCATCGAAATGTTAAAAATAGCCATCGGAAGAGATGGCAAATCCCCCGATCAAAAGCCAATACGGCCTTCAGAAGATTGTTCACCAATAGAAAGTGCGCCAGAATTAAACCAGCTATATATCACAAAAAGTTTTGGAGTTATGGCCATCACAATATTATACTGTCAGGGGAGATAACTAAAAAACCAGGGCACACAGAATTGTGGTTCTTGCACATGACATACGTGCTTAAGCTCATGTATTTCTGTACGAATTACCATTAAAATATGTCTCAAAGGGTATTGGAGATATGGTGATTACAAGCTGGTCATACTGTTATATTGGAAGGGGAGATAACTCAAATGCCATAGCACCCACAGTTGTTGTTCTTAGGCATCAAGCGCCGTCTCAACCTTGCATACAATTGTGCCAAGTACCATCAATATAGCTCAAGGGGTATTGGAGTTATGGCCATCACAAGGTTATATTTCTGGGGAGATAATTCAAAAACCAGGGCACCCAGACTCATTGTTCTTGCACTTGACACACCTGCTTAACCTCATGTACAACTGTACCAAGTACCACCAATATATCTCAAAGAGTGTTGAAGATGTGGCCATCATAAGGTAGTGATTCTATTTTATTGGAAGGGGAGATAACTCAAAAACCATGGCACCCAGAGTTGTGGTTCTTGTGCATGACACACCGTCTTGGCCTTGTGAACAACTGTGCCAAGTACCATCAGTATATCTTAAACGGTATTGGAGTTATGGCCATCACAAGGTAGTCACTCTATTTTATTGGAAGGGGAGATAACTAAAAAACCATGGCAACTAGAGTTGTGGTTCTTGTGCATGACACGCCGTCTCAGCCTTGTGAATAACTGTGCCAAGTACCATCAATATATCTCAAAGGGTATTGGCGTTATGACCATCACAAAGTAGTCATTCTATTTTATTAGAAGGGGAGATAACTAAAAAGTATGCCATCCAGAGTTCTGGTTCTTGTGCATGGCACGCCGTCTCAGCCTTGTGAACAATTGTGCCAAGAACCATTAATGAATCTCAAATGGTATAGGAGTTATGGCCATCACAAGGTTGCGTCTACGGACGGACGGACAGACGGACGAACGCCAGGCTGATCGCTATATCCCCCGAACCTATTCGGTTGGGGGGAAAAATGCCAAACAAATGGAAATTGTTCAGGATTATGACGAAAGCGTTAGAATGAAATTAACAACGGTCACAGCGGAATGATAATTCAATCAGAAGCTGCCATCTTTGAAAGAAACCAAAGCGAAAAAAAAAAAACAAAAAAAAAACAAAAAAACGTCAAGTCTTTAAATTCAGTTTATTAATCTTCTAACATTAACATTTTCAATCGTTCTCCATCTCTTTAATGAACGCTGTTGACATCGATTCATAAACAATGACGTAACGCGCAGGTTCTTAACGTGCTCTTTGACGCCCCTACAGATCTGAGATTCTTGCTTTTGGAATTTATCGAAGTATCAACCAATCAAATCGATCGAAATGTGCATTAGAAGGCAGAACAGAAATTACAGGCGCATATATAGATGTCTTTTGACATCAAGTTTATCAGGCAAGGCTTCGAGAACGCTTGTAGAATCGCGAGGCTTGCCGAGCGATTCTACATGCGTTCCCCGAAGCCGAGCCTGATAAACTTGATATCAAATGACACGAATCTGTCATTCGGTTTATCAGTTTATCCCCTTGTACTCGTACACTCTTAAATTAACAATTTACGATCAGTTATTGGTAATCTTCAGTGCGTCCCAGCATTCTAGCGGTCGATATATTTAGTATCAGCTGGCTATATTTTCCTATGATATATATATTTTTTTCAAGTAATTTTTCCCAGTTATAATAACATTTTTGTCATTTTTCCAGTAGTCCGGTTCATTCATAAAAGTGCAATGTCACGTTGACGTGATATAGCTCTCTTGTCCTGAGATAGCATATCTTTATCAGGTCAGTGCGTTACAATGTGATATATATAGGGGGTAACTGATAAATTTGACTACACAACATTATAATGATCCTGTGAGCCAAATAAGACATACTCGTAGGATGTGGCATAAGGATCCCAAACTATAATAAAAGCATGTCTATTTAAGGGGAATGGATACACCTTCAGGGGAGGGGACAACTCCTCCAAAAGTATTTATGTTTTCCATATCGATCGGGGTCAAACAAAGCGAAACATGGACTTGCTACTTTCCGCTAGAAGCGGTTTGAATTAACTTTCGACTGGAGCCATAGATGATGCGGGTTTGGCCCACCGGTTCGCGGCATCTTTCTTTCTGGGTAAAAACAACACATTTTACTTTAAGTAACGCTGACAAGTCTGAAATAGAAGGTAACTGTCAACTCAATGACAAAATCATAGAGGCTTCGCAATCCATACTCAAGCAACAATTTCCTAATATAAAGAACTTTTAATCAACTTTATTTAAACAAAATTTAAAACATTTCAAAACAGAAGACAAAAACATGATTCAAATTCTACACAGGGGTACTATTGATTCCGGACATTGAAACCTATAGTACTTCAAAACCTCCACAAAGAGCTAGCCCCAATCCTCCAAATAATTTTCCAAAAGCCTATTGACCAGTGAAAATTGCCCACCATATGGAAAGAGGCCAATGTATCCCCAATATTCAAAAAGGGGGATAAAACTGATCCTGCCAACTATCGCCCTATCTCCCTAACATGTGTTCTATGCAAAGTGCTAGAACACATTGTCGCTTCCAGTATGTCCAAGCACTTCAACAGCCAGAACATTCTTTATGAACTACAGCATGGTTCCGAGAAAGGCGTTCCTGCGAGACCCAATTAATCATGTTGATAGATGAATTATCTGGAAACATGCAATTAAGAAAACAGACTGATTTAATTTTACTGGATTTCAGCAAAGCTTTTGACAAAGTCGCCCACGAAAAACTTTTACAAAAACTTCACTACTACGGCATCAGGGGCGACACTCTAAATTGGATCAAAAATTTCTTAGATAACAGGTCACAGTCTGTTGTCACTAATGGTACCAACTCATGCATTATTCCGGTCTCCTCTGGTGTCCCGCAGGGCTCTGTTCTCGGACCTATACTGTTTCTTGCATACATAAATGACCTCCCAGAGCAGATTAGGTCAAAAGTCCGACTCTTTGCTGACGACACAGCAATGTACTTATGCATTAGCTCCTTGTCTGAAGCAAACCTCCTTCAAGATGATCTCTGCAAATTGGAGCTATGGGAAAAGGCCTGGGACATGAACTTCAACCCGACAAAATGTCAGGTTTTACATGTCACCAGGCTGAAGACACCCATTCCCTCCACATACTTCCTCCATAACACTGAACTTGAAAGTGTGTCTGCTGCAAAGTACCTTGGGGTCACCATATCTGACGACCTCAGCTGGGGAAAGCACATAGACAATATCACAAAAAAGGCAAATCAAACCCTCGGCTTTATCAAAAGAAATATCAAAGTACACAACCAAGACCTTAAGCCCACAGCATACAAAACCCTTGTCCGACCGCAATTGGAATATGCTTCCAGTGTCTGGTCACCCCATACAGCTACAGATATCTACAAACTTGAATCTGTCCAACGCAGAGCTGCCAGGTGGGCCACACGAGACTATAGGTACACATCAAGTGTTACAGCTATGCTTGGAAAACTCCAATGGCGTCCACTAGATCAGAGACGCATCGATAGTCGCCTTATCATGCTATACAAGATCACGCATGACCTTGTTGCAATCCCTGTCTCAGATTACCTCACACCCAGTCGCAGAGAGTCGAAATTTATCCACCCTTTGGCATACAAGCAAATCCCTACCCAGACCAACCATCACAAGTATAGCTTCTTCCCAAGATCAGTTATACACTGGAACGCTCTTCCAGCCTATATTGTTTTGCTACCAACCTTGGCACAGTTCTGTCATGCTGTCTGCCAGGTGGTGCATGTGTCCCCCTAAGCCACCAGATTCTGTTTTTATCTTTTAACTATACTAACTTTCTTTTCGCACTGTATAAACTCATTTCACCTACTTTGCTTACCTTTTATTTCAGCTAACCCCCTTTAGCACTTGGTATACCGGATACCCTTCTGTTGTCCTCTTATGCGGTTTAGAAGTATCGGAAGAAAGAAAGAAATTGGCTTACAGTTTCAACAATAGATTGCAATGAAGGGCAGGTTAATTGGTTTGACAGTTTGTTCACCGCTTTAGATGTTGACACTAAAAATCAAATTTGCGCAATAATGAAGCCACAAGGATCACAATTACATTTTCTGAAATGTCCGGTACAAAACCAGGTAGGAGGAACCGACTGTGGGTTATTTGCGATTGCTTTTGCTGTTGCAATCTGTTTTGGAATGAATCCTTCGAAACTCATTTTTGTTCAAGACAAAATGCGCAGCCATCTCATTAGTTGTCTAGAAAATATTTTTTTTTTTCCAATTTCCCATTCAATATAAATACAAACTGGAAAAAGAAAAAAATAACAAAAACCAAGGAAAACATATATTGCAAATGTCACGGTCTGTATGACAGCGAAATGGTACAATGCGTGGCCTGCGATGCATGGCTTCACCACCGTTGTATCGACAAACGAACTTCGTCTTCAAATGCTGTTAGTTGTATAATGTTTGAAATCGTTACGATAAGACATCATGTTCACATCTTATGCTGTGTGTATTGATTAGAATCGCCTCATCGAAGCGATAATAATGAGTAAGCACAAAATAAATGTTTTCATGATCAGCTAAGACAGGTCGGAGGCGATGTTTATCTCCCATTTTGTTTAAGTTTGAGATTGCACGACCCGCAGAAAAAGCAACCGACTGAAGTCGGTTATTTCTAAGAGTGCCCTAAAATCACCGTGTCATTCTGTCATTCTGTCATTCTGTCATTCTGTAATTCTGTCAGTCTGTCAGTCTGTCATTCTGTCTGTCCGTCCGTAACCCGTTTGTGAAAATTGGTGATAGTGACTTAACCGCTTGGAATATTTAAACAATTTTTGGCATACTGATAGATATCAATGAGATCTAACCAATGAACTTACGAAATATTACATTCCATTTAGTATAGCCTCGCCGAGGCGAAAAATGTGAAAATTTTCGAACATTTTTGAACTGCTTCTCCTCGGAAACCGTTGGGCCGATTGAAGTCAAATTTCATATGGAGCCTCTATGGGATGGGGGAAACCAAAATTTGCTCATGGGGTCAAGGTCACATGACCAAAATGGCTGCCAAGCCATATATGGTTTGTCTGTCTGTCCGTCCGTAACCCGTAAGTGAAAATTGGTGATAGTGACTTAACCGCTTGGAATATTTAAACAATTTTTGGCATACTGATAGATATCAATGAGATCTAACCAATGAACTTGCGAAATATTACATTCCGTTTAGTATAGCCTCGCCGAGGCGAAAAATGTGAAAATTTTCGAACTGCTTCTCCTCGGAAACCGTTGGGCTGATTGAAGTCAAATTTCATATGGAGCCTCTATGGGATGGGGGAAACCAAAATTTGCTCATGGGGTCCAGGTCACATGACCAAAATGGCCGCCAAGCCATATATGGTAAAAACCCTTCAAAAATAGTCTTCTCCAGAACCACTGGGCAAATTTCCACGAAACTTGATAAATAGCATCTGGGATGTAGGCCTATCATAAATTGCTAAAATGGTGACCCTGGGTTGACCTTGACCTTCTTTGGGTCCGTCCGTAACCCGTTTGTGAAAATTGGTGATAGTGACTTAACCGCTTGGAATATTTAAACAATTTTTGGCATACTGATAGATATCAATGAGATCTAACCAATGAACTTACGAAATAGTACATTCCATTTAGTATAGCCTCGCCGAGGCGAAAAATGTGAAATTTTTCTAACATTTTTGAACTGCTTCTCCTCGGAAACCGTTGGGCCGATTGAAGTCAAATTTCATATGGAGCCTCTATGGGATGGGGGAAACCAAAATTTGCTCATGGGGTCAAGGTCACATGACCAAAATGGCCGCCAAGCCATATATGGTTTGTCTGTCTGTCCGTCCGTAACCCGTTTGTGAAAATTGGTGATAGTGACTTAACCGCTTGGAATATTTAAACAATTTTTGGCATACTGATAGATATCAATGAGATCTAACCAATGAACTTACGAAATATTACATTCCATTTAGTATAGCCTCGCCGAGGCGAAAAATGTGAAATTTTTCTAACATTTTTGAACTGCTTCTCCTCGGAAACCGTTGGGCCGATTGAAGTCAAATTTCATATGGAGCCTCTATGGGATGGGGGAAACCAAAATTTGCTCATGGGGTCAAGGTCACATGACCAAAATGGCCGCCAAGCCATATATGGTTTGTCTGTCTGTCCGTCCGTAACCCGTTTGTGAAAATTGGTGATAGTGACTTAACCGCTTGGAATATTTAAACAATTTTTGGCATACTGATAGATATCAATGAGCTCTAACCAATGAACTTGCGAAATATTACATTCCATTTAGTATAGCTTCGCCGAGGCGAAAAATGTGAAAATTTTCGAACTGCTTCTCCTCGGAAACCGTTGGGCCGATTGAAGTCAAATTTCATATGGAGCCTCTATGGGATGGGGGAAACCAAAAATTGCTCATGGGGTCCAGGACACATGACCAAAATGGCCGCCAAGCCATATATGGTCTGTCTATCTGTCCGTCCGTAACCTGTTTGTGAAAATTGGTGATAGTGACTTAACCGCTTGGAATATTTAAACAATTTTTGGCATACTGATAAATATCAATGAGATCTTATCAATGAACTTGGAAATATTACATTCCATTTAGTACAGCCTCGCCGAGGCGAAAAATGTGAACATTTTCGAACTGCTTCTCCTCGGAAATCGTTGGGCCGATTGAAGTCAAATTTCATATGGAGCCTCTACGGGATGGGGGAAACCAAAATTACCTCATGGGGTCCAGGTCACATGACCAAAATGGCCGCCAAGCAATATTTGGTAAAAACGCTTCAAAAATAGTCTTCTCCAGAACCACTGTGCAGATTTCCACGAAACTTGATAAATAGCATCTGGAACGTAGGCCCATCATAAATTGCTAAAATGGTGACCCTGGGTTGACCTTGACCTTCTTTGTGCCTAGGTCAAACTTTGACACATATGCTTTTGTGTTGGATTTTATCCTGCAACGATTCAGAATACAGTACTAAAGTATAAGATATATTTTTGCTCCTTACGATAAGGCGCATTTATTGGGGGAACCGTTTTATGTCCAGGTCACATGACCAAAATGGTCGCCATACCCATATATGGTAACACTCATAAAGCTAAAAGCATCCGGCGGGTCGTGCACTTCAGCTGAAGCACTGGTTCTTTACCTAAGTTGTGTTCGCTGATATGCTATGATTCCCAGCTGCTGATAAGTGTGCGTTTCCAAACAAATATTACCTTTCTTATGTATGCATGACAATATATGCTGTGTGTACTCATTAGAAGCGACTCATCAATGCACTTCTAATGAGTACCCACACCGGTCAATTTACCTATCCACAATTTCCCAAGACAGACTTACACGGAAGCGGTGAACAAATACATGTCAGCGGATTCATGATCAAGCTCAAATATTGCTTTTCTTATGCATGCATGACAACATATGCTGTGGGTACTCATTAGAAGCGAATCATCAATGCACTTCTAATGAGTACCCACATCGTATGTTTTCACAGGTCTTATCCGGAGCCTCATGTATGTAATAAAAAGTTAATTTAGCTAGTTCTTATTTTCTGTTTTGTTTGTCTGTATTAGAGTTTACTGCCCAGTCAACACTATTTAAGTCATATCAAGCCAGTCATTATAAGTCATATCAAGCCGGTCAATTTACCTATCCACAATTTCCCAAGACAGACTTACACGGAAGCGGTGAACAAATACATGTCAGCGGATTCATGATCAAGCTCAAATATTACCTTTCTTATGTATGCATGACAACATATGCTGTGGGTACTCATTAGAAGCGATTCATCAATGCACTTCTAATGAGTACCCACATCGTATGTTTTCACATGTCTTATCTGGAGCCTCATGTATGTTATAAACAGTTAATTTAGGTAGTTCTTATTTTTCTGTTTTGTTTGTCTGTATTGGAGTTTACTGCCCAGACAACACTATTTAAGTCATATCAAGCCGGTCATTATAAGCCATATCAAGCCGGTCAATTTACCTATCCTCAATTTCCCAAGACAGACTTACACGGAAGCGGTGAACACATACATGTCAGCGGATTCATGATCAAGCTCCGAGCAAGAATGTTGGTGACCCCGGCAGGCATGGAACCCACGACCTCCTGATTAATACTATTTAGGTCATATCGAGCCGGTCACTTTGTCTATCCACAATCACAAGAAAATCTTATACGGAAACGGTTAACACATACATACGCATGCTTTCTATAAAAATTGATAACCGCCCTGCTTGAATCAGTGGGTCCATGATCAATCGTTGCGCAAGAATGTTGCCGACGCCGGCAGGTTTCGAACCCACATCCTCCTGATCAACACTATTTAGGTCAATTCTAGCCGGTCAGTTAACCTCCCCGCACTTTTCCCTGACATGTTTATAAATAAGCTGTTAACAAGTACAGAGCACTTTTCCATGGCATAAGTCGACAACTGCCCTTCTAAAATTACAATTATGAACAAAAGAAATATAAAAAGAAAAACAATTTTCGCATTTCGACTCTGAAATCTGAAAGACGTCTGTCAATAGCATTTTTGCCGAGTTTGTGCTATTGACAAACGTCTGTCAATAGCATTTTTACCGAGTTTGTGCTATTGACAAACGTTTGTCAATAGCATTTTTACCGACTTTGTGCTATTGACAAACGTTTGTCAATAGCATTTTTACCGACTTTGTGCTATTGACAAACGTTTGTCAATAGACTCTTCCTTTTATTTATTTATCTGCCTGGTAATATAATCAATATGAATCAATTCCACCTATTCTTTCTGGTTTGCAGAATTAAACAGTCACGTAATCCATCAAAACCACTTTATTTATTTAGTAAAGTGCTGTTTACAGGGTTATACAGTAAAATTCCTATAAGTAAGATCACCTTTGAGAATGTTTAAAGTGGTGTAAAGACCAGTTTTTAACAGTTCCAAAAGTAGTCTCTTATTTGGAGATACAACAATACAACAATGGATGAAGATTTGTTTGTTTGATTTGAGGTTTAACGTCCCCGTCAACACTGTAAAGGTCTTTTGGAGACGCTGCTTCCAATTCTGTGGGACTTTTACCCGACATTGAGATGAAATGACATCTCAAGCCCTGCCGCCCAATGAAACCAATAGGGTTTATAAGCATGGACGGGCCGACTGGCACCGCTTTGCCTTGGCAGGCTTAGATCATCTAAGCGGATTACCAGTAGTCGTGTGCGTGTCGGTTTCAGCTCTGCGTGGAAGCATCCTGCAGCCCATATATTTCTTCAAGCCCCGATGGGCGGGGGCGAACAATGGATGAAGAAACAACAAAGACATTATAACTGATATAAAACCTTCTCATCACGTGAACAAGTCCGGGAAATGAAGACCCCACTTTACCCTACTTTATATAGAGAAAACTGGGGTTTACGGGGGTATGCATTATTTTTCTTATTTTTGCTCCAAGATATAGGTTGTGGGTACTCGTTAGAACCGCCTCATCGAGGCGGTTCTAACGAGCACCCAAAACCTATGTTTGCAGTAGTTATAAGAAAAATATCACGGCTTTTCATCAGAAAAATGGCCATTTTGGAGATGTGCTATCGTAATGTCAATTAGCTTTTAAAAGCATGCAGTTGTACTCCAATTTTTGGTGCTGTAACCGTTCATTATTTATTATTTTCCTTTTCCCTTTGCCAAAACAAACAAACAATCAAACAAGACAAAAAAAAAAAAAAAAAAAAAAAAAGATCGTGGAATAAGAACCCCTCAATGACGTGGTTCTAACCAGCATATACGCTCCAAGTTTGGTAAGCCCCCGCCCATAGGGGCTAGAAGAAATATATGGGCTGCATGATGCTTCCACGCAGAGCTGAATCCGGCCCGCACACTAGTACTGGTAAACCGCTTAGAGGATCTAAGCCTGTCCAGGAACCGCGGTGCGAGGTTGACCCTCCATGCTTATAAGCCCTATTGGTTTCATTGGGCGACAGGGCTTGAGATGTCATTTCATCTCAATGTCGGGTAAAAGTCCTACAAAATTGGAAGCAACGTCTCCAAAATGACCTTTACAGTGTTGACGGGGACGTTAAACCTCAAATCAAACAAAAAAAACAAAAGTCTCCAAGTTTGGACTCGTAGGTTCTAATGTGCCTACAATGTATATTTGGATTAGAAATAAGAAAAAATGTCACAAAAAGAAGCCTTGCCAGGAGGATTCTTAAATGTAACCACAGTATATCTCCAGTGAAGAATAAAGAAAAAAATGAAATTTGACTTCAATCGGCCCAACGGTCTCCGAGGAGAAGCAGTTCGAAAATTTTCACATTTTTTCGCCTCGGCGAGGCTATACTAAATGGAATGTAATATTTCGCAAGTTCATCGGTTAGATCTCATTGAAATCTATCAGTATGCCAAAAATTGTTTAAATATTCCAACAATAGCATATGTGTCAAAGTTTGACCTAGGCACAAAGATAGTAAAGGTCAACCCTGGGTCACCATTTTAGCAATTTATGATGGGCCTACGTCCCAGATGCTTTTTATCAAGTTTCTAGGAAATCTGCCCAGTGGTTCTGGAGAAGACTATTTTTGAAGGGTTTTTACCATATATGGCTTGGCGGGCATTTTGGTAAAGTGACCTGGACCTAATGCGCAAATTTTGGTTTCCCCTATCCCATAGAGGCTTTATATGAAATTTGGCTTCAATCGGCACAACAGTTTCCGAGGAGAAGCAGTTCGAAAATTTTCACATTTTTCGCCTCGGCGAGGCTATACTAAATGGAATGTAATACTTCGCAAGTTCATTGGTTAGATCTCATTGATATCTATCAGTATGCCAAAAATTGTTTAAATATTCCAAGCGGTTAAGTCACTATCACCAATTTTCACAAACGGGTTACGGACGGACAGACAGACTGACAGAATGACAGAATGACATGGTGATTTTAGGGCACTCTTAGAAATCAACCGACTTCAGTCGGTCGCTTTTTCTGCGGGTCGTGCAATTATACCCGGGTACTTCTTGCAAGATTCCTTGTCATGGGGATTCTAATAAGTTAACACATAATTTATGTTTTTAATGTAGTAAACAAGAATAAATATCTACAGAAATATGCCAAGTATTACTTCTATCTCCGAATCTTGGGCCACGAAAATATATTGATAATAATAACGTTCTAATAATAATAATAATAATAATAATAATAAAAATAAGCGCCAAATTTAAACCAAATTGACTTTTTTATTTTCCTTTTATAAAATATTGCAGTCTTAACCCTTGTCCTGCTGAGCCCGGATATGCCTTATCTTTCAAACAATGAAGGTCCAGATCAGATGGCTTCTGAAGAAGCCATCTGATCAGGATCTTCATTGTTGGCCATCCAGTTTATGAATTTGCTGCAATAATTTGCATCAAATAATCTGATTGGCTGATAATCAGTAGTGGGTGTGGCATATTTAAATATTCAGCAGGACAAGGGTTAATAATCTTGCATATCTGCAGGGACCTAAAATGCCATCGGGGCTTGAAGAAATAAATGGGCTGCATGGTGCTTCCAGGCAGCGATAATATATCCGTGTGATATAGTGCATTTTGCAATCCTCAAAGAAGGTAATTTTTCTGATGAAAATTTGTAATATTTTTCTTATTTACACTCCAAACATAGGTTTTGGGTACTCGTTAGAACCGCCTCGCTGAGGCGGTTCTAACGAGTACCCACAACCTATGTCTAAAAGCAGAAATAAGGAAAATAATGTTTATCCCCCGTAAACCCCAGTTTTCTCTATATAAAGTGGGGTTTATGGGGGTCTTTATTTCACGGACTTGTTCACGTGATACAGGCAGAGCTGAAACCTACCGCACACGAGTACTGGTAAACCGTTTAGGGGATCTAAGCCTGCACAGGCAGAGCGGTGCCAGTCGGACTGTCCAAGCTTATAAACCCTATCGGTTTCATTGGGCAACAGGGCTTGTGATGTCATTTCATCTCAGTGTCGGGTAAAAGTCCCACAAAATCGGAAGCAACGTCCCCAAAATGACCTAGACAGTGTTGACGGGGACGTTAAACTTGATATCGAACAAACAAAACCACTGGTACTCACGACCTTTAGGACACGCAGGCTGATCTGTGTCTTCCCAAAGCGTCATAATACATTCTGAGAAGGGGCCCCTCGCTCATCTGGGCTTCGGGAAATAAATTGGGCTGCATTGTGCTTCCTAGCAGAGCCAAAATAGACCACACACAAGAGTACTGAACCGCTTAGACCGTTTAAGCCTGCCCAAGCAACGTTGTGCGAGTCGGACCGTCTATGCATGTAAAACAAATTGGTTCCATTGGTCGTGGGCGGCAGGTCTTGAAATGTCATTTCATCTCAATATCGGGTAAAAGTTACACAACATTTGAAGCAACGTCTCCAAAATGACATAAATAATGTTGACAGGGACGTGATACTTAAATCAAA